>JAEAOA010000333.1:2542500-2995000 GCA_016746295.1 Potamilus streckersoni | reverse complement strand
AAGAATCCTGAAGACCCACAACCTTGTACTCGATGAACATAGGGTTTATTTCCATGGTGATTAGGGTTATCAACCACGACAGTTTCAGTTTGAGGAAGGATGAATGTTTCTTTGTAGTTATCATTGACTGTCCAAGTTTTGGGAATTACAATAGTTATCTTTCTGAAATATGCCCGGTTCTGCGTAGACTCAAAGAGTTGTCTAGATCCCTCGGTAAAAATTTCCTGAAAATTAGATACAAATGTGATTTTATTTTCTTCCTTTACTCCATATGACAGCAATATAAAACTTTAATACTGAAGATGTTGATTTGGGATAATAATTGAAATAGAATTTTACAAAGCTGTGATTAGAAGTAAATTAAAACAAATGGAGAAGGTGTCATCGCCTATTGCAATGTAGCGGTGGAAAAGAAAATTACTCTTTATCCAGTTTGAAACCTGGACGTGATAGAATCCGCTACCTTTTCAAATGTCGGGTTTCTATGCAAGAACGAAAACTATTTGTTTTATAGAAAATTTATCCAAGACCAAATTGGTTTGAATCAAAATCGTTTTTGCGAACTTAGAAAAATCGTCTTTTATTCACGTTAGTAGATATGACAATACAAATGATTGTTGCCAAAACATTATTCCATAAAATTTAAGAATTTCTCTCTAATAATATCATAGTTTTTAGTTTAATTGAGTTTATTTAATAATTCTTGGCTCTTCCAAGGAAATAATGATACAGCACGCCAGCATATGTTCTGTAGACAAAAAAACATTTCTGAAAATCCATTCATTGACAAAATGTCATATTATCGAGAAAGCAAATATAACAAACATTCTTCAACATCGAAGGAGAAAGTGAAACAGATTGATCGATCTATCGATCGATTGATAGATAAATATATGTTACTTTATAAGGAGAATAAAGAGACAAGTGATGTTTGAAACGAGAATTTTCCCCGTATATATGACAGGCAAAACAATTATAAGTACAATCATTGCCATTTACTTAGTCAAAGGAAATCAATGTGTAATGGAAAAATGACGCAATATACATGTTCGTCTATCCATTAGAGAGCTGCAATAGCTTCGTTGATAGACCAAAATAATCGTAATCAAAGAAAGAAGAGACTTTGGAAAAGGCACTTCTTTGATCCAATTTCCTCAGGAGGGACATTTAGTGAAAAGACTACACTTTGAAACAGTCAACATTTGTGTCAGACGAGTTTGAGTTAGAAAGAGTACCTTTATTCTGGACAGTAGTTTCGGATTCTCCTCCACTCCTTGATTTATGACGATATAAATACCCTCATAGCCTCTATCAACCAAGGTCACTGCTGTTATGTCTGCACTCATTATAATAAATATAAACGAAAGTCCTGATAAAGTCGCCATTTATAAAGTAGTGAATTCCTTATCTGGAATTGAATGTCAACAAGTTTATGAATCTTATTTCTAACAGAAAACACCTATTAGTCCTTGTTTAAATGGTACTTTCAATTTCAAAGTTCAGTTGAACTGTGTACAATCATCGTCACTGATAATAGACTGAGTTAATCTAAACAGGCAATAAACGTGTTCAATTCAATTCAAACTCTAGTGCAAGATATGCTGAGTCAGTACCGTATTTAGGCATAAGCTAAACAAGATACAGGTTAGGTCCCGAAAGTCTGAACTCAGTCTGAAGGGGCCGCTCAAATTTATTTTATACCAAATATGTTCTCTCTCTCTCTCTCTCTCTCTCTCTCTCTCTCTCTCTCTCTCTCTCTCTCTCTCTCTCTCTCTCTCTCTCTCTCTCTCTCTCTCTCTCTCTCTCTCTCTCTCTCTCTCTCTCTCTCTCTCTCTCTCTGTGCAGTTTTAAATTTTTGTTAAACTAATAGTAATCTCTATTTCTAAATTAATAGTGAGATTCTTGTTTGAAAGATTATTTGACATTGCACACGACCAAGCTACGACTGAGGGAAAGAGTCAGCACCCACTTCGTATGCAATGCGTTTCGAATAACAAACGACTCATTTATTATCCCACCCGTACGTATGTGATGTGATGTGTTGTGATATGATTTTTAACGTAGCTCTAACAATTTTTTAGTCATATCGCTACAATATCTGCATTGTGGCAGTTTATAGTGATGTCTAACATTGGGGCATCATGCTGCAGACATGTGGCATGCCCGTACGTATGTGTTAGAGTGCGTGCATACGTGATGGCGAATGTTCAAAATTTGAAGTACGATTGGAACATATGTGTAGGTGTGCCTGGTCATGTTATATTCTTTCGAACGTTAGCAGTTGCTAATTGATTTCAGCATAACCTTAACCTCAGCTAATACTACTCTGTGTTCTTTGTTGTGGTAGATCATGTTTGTACACATAACATTCATATGGACAAAATAGTACTAATATTAGTACCCTTAGTTCTACCTTGTGGACAGTAGACGTACGTATAGAAACTCAACATAGATGCTGATCCTGAACAAGTGTTGTGTTTTATCCACATCAACTATATAACGCGTGTAGTCACAGTGCAAAACAACGAATACATTCAATGGTCAGAAAGTAAATTCCCTAAAATACTCAGTTTTATGTCTCAACCTAGTTACACTACATATTCAATAAGAAAAACATTTATCCCGTTGAATTTCAAATAAGTGAGCCAAATTGCACAGCCTTTAAATTCTACCAGTTTGAAAGCAAACAAGACTTGATAAAAAAAATCTAAATTTCAAAAATCAACGCCCTTGAACTAAAATGTGACAAATCTGCTTAACTCATTTGCGATCTTCTACACAACTTTAGTGAAAACACGCGTATTTGAAAAGCAGTAAATCTATAATACTTTCTGAATGACAAAGTAAATAAATTTCAGCAGAGGAACCAAGAGCTGTAATTAGAAGCACAAGAACTTGAATCTCATCGGCTAACTGACAGAATATAACTCAGCCCAAAATATCTACGCTTTCTTAGACATGTAACTACATAAACAAAGACAACTTGTACAAAATCTTAAAAATGAAGATATCGAACTATGTCTTCAGGAACAATATCTCAATAATTCCTTTTCGAACAAATTACAACCAACCATAGTTGCACACCTCCCCTGTAATGAGACCATGAAATAATTTACTCGAATCACTTTTACACGTGTGGAAGATAACAGTAAGATAGAGCGGGATACTTCATCCAAATATAATATATCAATGTTTAATAAACATTAAGCCGTCCAATAGAGCAAAATCCTGAGAAAAATTTAATTAATAATAATTTAATTTAATATTCATAGCTTTAAATAGAAAATTTATTTAATGATATAGAATTTACAAGCAAACATAATGTAAAATACACATTCTTGGTCAAAATAAAATCAAAATTCTACAAAAGTATTTGTCATCCGGTTGGTGTTTAGGAGATCAGGCAATAATTGTTGTGTTGGATGTCCGATCACAAGAGTCCAAAGACTCACCCCTACTTCAAATGGAGATAACGCTTCAGAGTGTAAAAAAGTATTTTAAAAAATCTCCAATATAAATGTTCCCAAATATGATAGACTACTGGATCAAGTTCTTTAGCTCTTGTTTAAATTATAGTATGTCTTCTATCAAAAGACATCCAAATCTTATATAATCAATTCCATTTACCATTTTTCTCAGTTTTCCCTTTTTTTTTTCTTCTTCCAGGATCATTTCTCCTTGTTTCTTTCATAACATATGTGAATGACCTTAGAAATTGGCTAACAAACTTTATTTTGTTACTTCAATAGTTATTTTAAGACCACAGAAACTTGCATTTTGCATGATATTGCCTATTTAAGGAACACACACACACACACACCTGTTTGTTATGTTTCCCAGAGGCGTAGCTAGGGTGGGGCAGGGGGGTACATATGTCCCCGGGCGCCAAGGTACAGGGCGCCAAAATGAGGCTTACAACGTTACATTATAATAAGTAAAATAGAAAAATGTGATTAAACGGGGAGGGGGCTGGGGTGCCAATTTTATCGTTCGTCCCCGGGCGCAAAATATTATAGCTACGCCTCTGCTGTTTCCTTACCCACATACCATAAAGTTTATTGCGACTCGTAATACAATGCACAATACCAGCTTAAATGAAACAAAGTCTCAGTTGCTGTAACAAGTTTCAGTTGAAACAATGTGAATATGACAAAGTATTATTTTTTCACACAGATTTTTGACACATTTCTTCTTTCTGATGACCTATTAAAAATTGTTAAGGAGATGAAAACACTGATAGGCGATCTAAAACAAGATAAACATTCGGATGATAGTGGGTCTTTATCGAGTTCGTTTGGACAGGATGAGTGAATATTCCCGATACATTTTTATACGAATTTAAGTGTCCGTGCTATACCACTGACGCGGTGAGAGGAAAACAAAAGCAGTCTATTTTAAACTTTCATACCTCCAATACTGAAAAGTACGGAATCATCAATCATAATCGCCTTAGTGATTAAGATTGAATGATACATGTACACAAACCTTACAGTTTATATAATTGCCAAAACAATTACGTAAATTATGATACTTGGGTTGGACATTGTCTTAAAGCAAGAGCTTCATGAACTGAGTTAATTCATTAATTTTTATTTTCTTATCGGTAAAATCGCTAGTTCTCAGTTTTTCATTTGGAAACCTTCACGTAAATTATACATATATACAGTATAGTACACGGAGATTGAAAAATGGTAGCAATGATACATGAAATAAGAAGACATATAAATTAGCTTACTTATTATATGATTCTTCTTATATGGCAGTGAAAATGCGTACAAGCTATTTTCTGATATTTACTGTTAGGGGGGGGGGGCGTGTCTGTCTTGGACTGGAATTTTTTTCTGTGCGAATACTATAGTATGATATAGACCCCAATTGGTGACATTTAATAATCTGAGATATGAATATTGGTATTGTGTTTTGTTTTATTTTGGTGGGAGGGGGGTACTGGCGCCGAACTAGTGACAGCCAATCTCATTTTTTACGTGAAGATGATAACTGAGGAAGAGGAAATTGGATTGGTCTATTACTTGAAATATATGACCTAACAAGATTTCCAAAGTCTTATATGATAACCAGGCAACATGTAATATCATTAGTTAGGGGTTTGAAAGATAAGCCACATTGCATATTCAATGGTTGGAGTGGTTAGGATAAAGCACACCAGAGAGTTATAGGTATAAGAGGCCAACATGTCTACCAGCAAAATGTGTCATCAACTGGTCATATAACAGCCCATTTATGTATTTATGCTGATGGTATGATTCTGCCAACCTTTCTGATTTTTGAAAAATCATTTCCTCACACCTACAGGCAGGAATGTTGTATCCAACAAATGGCACTTTGCTTATAGTGAGTCTGCCTACATGGATTTAAAACTGTTTCTGGCCTGGTTCAAGGATCTGTTTCTTCCAAAGTGTTTTAAAGAAAGGCCAGATCTAATTGTCTATGGAAATCACAACAGTCACATCAACTTATAGTTGGTAAAGATTGTGCATGATAACATTGAACCTCAACATTGAACAAATATCTTACAGCCCCTTCATGTTAGCATTAATGGTCCACTGAAACATAAATGTAGCACTTTGGCAAATAACCTTTCTTTATTTACAAAAATCAAGTATTAAATAAGGCCAAATTTCCTGCAGTTTTAAGTCATGCAATTGATCTGTTGTGATCTCCAGCAAGAATTAAGGAAGATAGGATCAATCCTGATGCTATTGACGAAGCACTGGTGATAAAATCATATTTTCCCAAGTCAACATCTGAAAATGTACCATACACTTCAGCCACAAAAGCAATTCAGCCTAAAATTGTGGATACAATAACTACATGTGCTACATGTGGTTCTTTACTTGGTGGTAAACCTCTAGTGAAGGAAGGCCTGTTTCCACAATCACTCTCTGACATAATTCCTCCTTTACCAGCCATACCCCAGGCAGCCAAATGGAAACTTGTTGCAGAAGCCAGGGTCATACCAACGTATGATTTTTGTATGAAGTTAGAAGAAAAGGATAAGAGAGGAGAAAATAATACAGTTGGAAGTTGAGAGACAACAAAAGGAAAAAGAACAGGAAAAATAAACAGGAAAGGCAAAGAAATCAAAATTAAAAGAAACAAATAGAAAGGCACAGGAGTTCAGAAACAACATGAAAAATAGCGACGGATGCAGAAGCTGTAATCAAGAGGAGCCAATACTATCAGACATAAAAGACGAAGGTATTCTTTGGATAGAATGTGACAATTTTAGCATGTGGTACAATCAAGTATATGTGGGCATTGATCGTGCTGATGATTTTGCTCAAACCTTCTTCATCTGTAAAAACTGTGTTGTGCAAAAATGTGCAGTGATAAATATATAGGAATTATTAATATTAATTTAACTTTGTATTTGTAAATAAAATATATTTCTTCCATTAAAAATGGAACTTTAATAAAGATGAATGGAAACATGACTGCAGAAAACATGAATTCATTTTTATCATATAACAGAAAATAATTGCCAAATGCTGCTGTAAATCTCCATATAATATTTCTCATTTCAGAAGCAAATGTCACTAATTAAATTTTGTTAATGTTTACTTAGAAATATTTGAACATAACAAATATTGCTTATCCAAATTATAATTTGACTTGTTATTTTTGTTATTTCTTGTTAGCAATTGGAGAAAGAAATAAGCAATTTCATAATGAATTATATATTGAAGCATGGAATAGTAGGTAGTAGATCAGAAGATAATAAAAATAATGATAATAATAGTATTTAGAGGTCTAGCCTAAAAAATAACATTATTACAATGGGACATTTCCAAATACACTGTATAAAGGATCAGATACAAATATATACAAAATCCAACATAATCAATGTTATCAATGCATAATATTATTTTATTCTTTAACTGAAAATGTTTATTATTATTGTTTAAATGCAAATTTAGAACTGTATCTCAAAGGACTTCTATGAGGTCCCATAAGAGATTATATGACTTAAATGTTAAATGATGATAATATCTTCTTGTTTAAAAATTAGTGTTACTGAAGGGTGGGAAGGATCACCTACTGGATTTTGTTATCAATGCTTGAACAGACAATGGTGATCAAAGATCTAGATATTTAATTTTCATGGAACATCTCATTTCATGTGCAAAATCTTAAATACCCTCTTTACCAAACTGTCATGGTCAAAAACATATGCAATAACTGTATTGTGCTGTTTTGAAAGAGAATTGTAAATGCTTAAGAGATAACATGCTTATGTGTGATTTTAAAATATAATTTGTTAAATCATCAAATGAGAAAGTATTTAACACTTGTATTTACCCAATTTTGCTAGAAGTTTATGATATGTATGAATATATTCATTGAAATGGCATTGGCCATTACATGTCCTGAGTATGACGCACTAAGCTGAATTCAATAGCAATATATTATCCCTGTTACCAAGTTACTATTATAGTGTGTTTCAAATTTTCACTACATTCAGGTTCATAATACGGCCAGGTTTGTTGTCATAAGAAATAGATTTTTATTGGTATTTTGAAAACTAAACAGATCAAAAACATATTAAACATTGTCCATCACTAGTCCGACGTTAGTATATTCCAATGGAAATTATTTCTTTTTACATTATATTCCAACCTAGTAAAATTGTCACAATAGAAATTAAGGGTTTTTTTAGGTATAGTGTGAAGTCTTTATGAAGACCATTGTTGTCAACTAAACAGGTTTAAATCAGTATATAAGTATTTGTTTGGGAGGAGGGGGGTTGTTCAACATTCTTGGACTGTAATTCTGTTGCACAATTAACAACTATAGGAACACCATAGGTAGCCATTCTGTATACACTGAGTGACCTACTGACATCACATGACATGGTGGTAATATGTCACAGTGCTAAATGTTTCCTTTCTTAGCTGGTGGAAATAGGGTTTCAGCAATAATATAAAGAGCATATGAATGGAGCATATAAACTTGAAAAATGCATTCAATTTATTATAAGTAATTAGCAATATCTGGTTTGAAATCTGTAATAAAGTGGCTTTTGATTTACTTAACAAAAGTTACATATTTTTGGTTTTTAATTTTTTTTTACACTTGCTCATAACAGCTGTTGTAAGTACATTTTAATAAACAACATGATCAACATCATGAGTGATAAAAGTTAACATTTCCCTCATAATTCACAAAATAAAAAAATTGGACACCTACAATTCACAAAGTGCACAAAATAAAGG
This sequence comes from Potamilus streckersoni, assembly GCA_016746295.1. Taxonomy (NCBI): domain Eukaryota; kingdom Metazoa; phylum Mollusca; class Bivalvia; order Unionida; family Unionidae; genus Potamilus; species Potamilus streckersoni. The sequence continues at coordinate 2,986,766 of JAEAOA010000333.1, read as the reverse complement.
AACTACATAAATTGCTACTCTCAAACTCCAAACCTGTTACATTCAACAGGAGATGCTAAATTTTTTATTGCCATTATCTCATAACACATTTACCTTTTGCATGCTACCTGTCATTGTTGGCATATATAATTGATCATTGTGTAATTTGTTTGAAGATTTTCATTTTCGGAATGAAATGACAAGCAACATAGAGAGAATTCTACAAATTTAAAAATAAATAACATGTAAAAGTTGGCAGTCATTTTTGTATAGTTATTAAAATATTAATAATAAAGGAATACAGCAAGAAAATTCAAAATTGTGTGAAATAGAAGTACTGATTATGAAATGTGAAGTTTCATAATACATTTGAGCAAATTATAAAGGGAACAAACACAAAAATGTTTTCTTTTTGTCTTTTGCAGATATTCATTTCATACTTATATTGAAATGTTTGAACTCAGATCTCAGATAATTGTAGGATTATTATTCAACATTATCTGTACATTATTAAAGGTAAGCCCATAAGTCCTTTGTTGAAATAATTAAGGCCCTTCTTTTGTTGATAACATTGTTTTTGTGTTGCATCATCTCTTATTCGTTACAATTGTAGTTGGTACATGCCTTATACATGTGCTAATACATGTGCTAGGAACACACAAGATCGTGTGCAGATCTTTTGTTGTTCAGGGGTACACTAAAATTTGCCAGTATGGAAAATTTATATAATTTGTGGTGAAATGCCTCCATCGGTAAACGTTTCTCAGTCTATTGGATAATAATTATAAATCAAATTCAACTGTTTCATTTCTCATTTCTTCTAGCTGATGCAATTTTGGCCAAGAGGTGGTGCAGGTGCTGCATTATTTGTAACCCTCTGTGTGTGTGTGTGTGTGTGTGTGTGTGTGTGTGTGTGTGTGTGTGTGTGTGTAAACCGAGGACATCCACGAGATTACACACCAACGTACCGAGGACACACCTCCAACCGAGGAGATCCTCGGTTTGAAAAATCTTGCTTCTACCAACTATTTTAGCCTAAAATAAATTAAAATCATAATTTGAAGGAAGGAACCCGTTTACCCGCTTGGTGCTTGTTCACGATTTTGGAGTGTATCTTTCGTCCAAAGCTGGAGATACACACACTGGAAACCACGTCCTCGATTGCACGGTACAGAACTTGTCGAGATCTCTGATATAAAACTACTCAGTGCGAAAACGTATTATCTCCCTTTAGATCCAAGCATCAATAATCAAATACTTAGCTAAACTTTAATAATAAAAGCTGGTCTATATAATAGTCCCTGGTAGATTTTTTTAAATATTTCATGCATGTAAGTTGATAGTGTTGGGAAACTGACGATACATTCATACCATGCACGTCCAATACTTGCAAATAAATCTGCGACATGTACGAAAGAAGTACATCAAAATGCTGTTAGAAATATGCATTAATTCATTATATAGTTGTACCGAAATGCCTAATTACTCGACTCATCTGTAAAGTTAAAACGTCCAATACTTGCAAATAAATCTGCGACATGTACGAAAGAAGTACATCAAAATGCTGTTAGAAATATACATTAATTCATTATATAGTTGTACCGAAATTGCCTAATTACTCGACTCATCTGTAAAGTTAAAACGTCCTGTTTGCGGCGAGATTTTAAACATGTACAGATATTAAAAATACATCCTTGTTATGCAAAATTAATTTTATTATTATAAAATGAGCTATATCTGTCCCTATTTCATCATTTGCCTACTTAGGATTCAAACATTAGAGAACAGATATGAATCAAGTGAAAATTCCCGCTAAGGTGAGATCGAATTATCACTATCCGAATTTGGGAAGTTACATGCACAGAACTTTAGAAAATATATACAAAGTTAAATATATTTATAGACATCTAACATTTATCATCAAGATGATCAGTCCCTAAATGAAACATTTAATTACAGCAATATGTTTTTCATTATCGCGCTCTTAAGACCTGCAACTTAACGTGCAAGAAATTATAAAATGTGGAATGTATTCAATGTTCATTTAAAATGTAAATACTTGCTTCAGCTGGTGATTTGATGATTTGGCTTAACATATGAATTTATGTTTGTATCTATAGTTCTGTTGTAAACAAAGTCTTATTAAAATAACACACAAATTGTAAACATAAGGTGTGAATCTATATTGTTTTCCCAAATTTAAAGAGGTTTTAGGAATAGACAAAAAACTCAGGATATTTTACTGGAACAAATTGTATTTATAACTTAAAAGATCAGTTGTTTAGAGCTGCCTTAGCCTGTAATATTCTTACTCATTAAGCTTTTTTTTCCAGTATATTTTACACAGAAGGCGACACAGAAAAAAAATCCTGTTTAAAACTTCCAATCAGCAATTCAAAACAACTTATGAGGTACCTTGAATTAGCAAATTATAAACTATGTGATTTGGAAAGTGAAACGTGAGAATTTGTCAGAAAGCGAATAGTCGTTGCCGATAAGGCGAGTTTCCTGCCATAAATGTTTAAATCCAGCTAAATGATATTGTTACAAGCCAGGGGTATTTACTTGACTGAGTGGTGTCAAACCTTGGTGTGTTTCGGCTAGAAGTCATAAGTCTACCCCAAATTTCCAAAGACTTCTATACAACGTCACTTGTAAATTAGAGAGCCCAACATGTCCATTCTATACATAAATTTTTCATTAATCAATGCAAGACCACAGAGCTTACAACTTGCCAAATATCTATCAACCGCACATCTGCATGGTTTCTCTTCATCAACTTCCCGTGCCGTCACCAGTTCACGTTGAAGAAACTATACAACTATATCTTATAACAGGGAACTATTTTTACTACACCACCTTAGGCCTGTCAATGTATGGTTTCAAGGCACATTTCGCCAGTATAACAACATCCCATTTGCCATCATGGTGACATAAACGGTATCTGCCAAATTTCTTCTTATTTTTACCTTTGTGTCATTTAAAGGTCTGTCTGTAAATCCTGCCAGTGCAGTCACACCACAAAAGTACACCACTAGGTTTTGATTCTTAAGACTGGACAAGATATGCAAACATGTCCTCTTTGGTCATAATGTACCAATGTTTCCATGATTTTGTCAAAAAGCGAGTATCCTTAGTTTGCATGGATTATACAGAATATTTGTGCATTGCTAAATTTCATATTCCTTAGAATTGAAAATACAGCTCCTGCCTTGATACATCACCATTTGCTATTAATTTACTGCCTCAAAAGGCACTTCTTTTCGATCTAACATCGCCAGAACAAATGTGCTCGGTAGGTGGTTCCATATCCTCAATATCCACCAAATACATGTGTGTGTGTGTGTGTGTGTGTGTGTGTGTGTGTGTGTGTGTGATTTGGATTTTTAAGATAACTATAACCATTTTTCAGTCATATTGCTACAATGTCTGCAGTGTGGCAGTTTATAGTGATGTCTATCACTGGATCATCACGCTGCAGACATGTTGCATGATGTTCCATCCAGTCAGATTATCCTGACACCAGGCCGACCAATCCTAACACTAACCTCTTAATGCGGAGCACCAAGCGAAGTAGCTGTTAGCACCATTTTTGTACGTCCTTGGTAAGACTCGACCGGGGATCGAACCCACGAACTTCCACATCCGAGGCGGACGTTCTAACCACTAGGCCACCGGAGCGGTTGCATGACATTGAGCGACTCACTGAGAAAGACAGAAAATGGAGAGGAATGGAGGAAGGTGATTGTTAAGACTTATACGGTGCTCAACGGTCTACCAGACTACTCGACTGATGATGATGATGATGATCATCATCATCATCATCATCATCATCATCATCATCATCATCATCATCATCATCATCATCATCATGACGACAACGACACGATGATTATATATATATATATATATATATATATATATATATATATATATATATGTATATATATAAATATATATATATATATATATATATATATATATATATATATATATATATATATATATATATATATATATATTTTTTTAAATAAATTCACTTGTGTTTTTAATCTAAACTGTTTAAGATCAAATTGATAAATTAAATATATATTATTATTAAAGTTTTACTTTATCTTACATTTAAAATAAGAACATAAACTTTATCGAAGCAAAATTAGTCTGATCCAAAATGAATATCAATGTTCATGGGTTTTCTAGTTATAATATAAATAGTTTTGTTCCACTCTGACGAGCGTGATTAAAAAAAAGTAAATGCAGTTGAGTGAATGGTGGCCTTTTCAAGATAAATCTTTTGTTTTGTCAGACAATTACTCAAATGCAATGACCTTATGTGTAACATTCGCAATATTAGTAAAAAAAACATGTCATTAGTATAAACTTTCGATTTGTTTTAATTGGAGGAAAACACCAACTTAAATAGCAGCTGAGCAGGAGTTGTAGCAGATACCCTATCCACCCTCATCCATGTGTACACATCAGCAAGATACTTAACGCTCCTCTTCTGACACTCGTAATCTCATTATTTCCACCATGAAAACGAAATCATATGGACACCGTTCTTTTGCATACCAGGGCCCAGATACGTCGAATGAATTGCCTACTGAACTTGACATAAATGTACGGTGATATCATTCAAGAGCGCTCTTAAATCTCGCCTATTTCGACTGCAAGGATAGACTTAAATGCATAATAATGTGTCCTTGCCTTAAACATTTCCAGCATGTTTTTGTTTTCTGATTTCTTGATTTTTGTTTTTATTTTTTGTAATCATATATATATGTTTTATAAGTGTTGTCAAATGTTGTAAATCGCTTAGAGATCCTAAAGATAAGGCGCTATACAAAGTCATTATTATTATTATTATTATTATTATTATTATTATTATTATTATTATTATTATTATTATTATTATTATTATTATTATTATTATTATTATTATTATTATTATTAATTGTCAAATATTGCGGACATTAAGAAACAAAGAAAAGAAAAAAAAACAAAAAAAGAAAAATTTGCTTCGTTTTGTCCGTTAAAATTTTCTGGGAAAAATCCCTTGTCCAGATTAGTGTAAAAGAAGGACTAAAATTTAAACATTATGTAATGCATACATGACTGCAAAACAAAATATGACACCTGATGTTATGGTCCACGTATACCATATATTTTTCGTGTGTGTGTGTGTGTGTGTGTGTGTGTGTGTGTGTGTGTGTGTGTGTGTGTGTGTGTGTGTGTGTGTTTAAATTAAAGTAACAGAATATTGTTGAACTTCCTTTCTGATTTTTTTTTCAAACCAACAAAGATTCTTCAATGAAATGGACCAAAATAAGTAGTATTAGGCAATGAGGGTTTTAGCTCACTTCATTTTTTTACCCTCCAAACAAGTATAAATTAAATGAGGGTTTCCAAAACAGGGAAATGAGGGTTTCCAAAACAGGGAAATGAGGGTTTTGGCCCACCACCACCCTCCCACACCTATTAGAACGTTTCAGTTAACAAGGTGGAAATTAAACTAGCATTAGAATGAAAATGATATTATTTTATATCTCGTTACCAATGATTAATGTTTCAACTGTTGATATTAAAAATATTTCATTATCACGATTATAGATACTAAATTTTACTTTACTGCTCACGCAGCGACGGGACTCAAACAAATCTTTTATTTCTGGTTTGTTCAGAGGATATTTTTTGTCGATAAAATACACCTTTGACCGATCGAGATCAATTGTGAGTTTAGTATATTTTTGTTGGCTAATGGGGCTATGAAAGTTTTTAAATTCCGCTAGCAACTTTTGATACAATTGTTCGAGATAATTGAAATACTCGCTGTTATCAGATCTGATGAGCGAAAGTTTTAACTTGTCATGTGTTCCATTAAAACATATACATGATGTTTCATTATTAAATTCAACTGTCAATTGTTTACCGTCAATCATTAAATATTTAATGTTACTATTGTAGCTATTTGTCATTATCAAATTTTCAAACATTATTTTATAAGTTTAGATAAAATTTCAGTTGGAAAAGGTAATGTCGAGTATAGATCTATCATCATGACAATACCCAAAGGCAAATGTATCTACCCCATTTTCACAATAGCGTTTGTCATCAAAATTATACAATCCACGTTTGATAATAACATCTGTTTCGAGTTTATGATGATTAGTTCGAATTGCCATAGCTCTCATAAAACTAACACCACCATCAAGCGCATACCTGTAGTCATCAAATTTCATAAACCTTTTAACAAAATTACGAGGCAGACCTTTTACTTTTTCGTTATTTTATTATTGTCTAACAATACGGCATACATTTTGCTGCGTAATCCGATAAAGTATTTGATAGCGCTCGAGTTCATTTCATCTTTAAACTTTAGAATAACCTTTTTATTTGTGTAGTCATTAAATTTACTGTCACGTGGATAATCGGAGAAATCAAACAGATGTCGATTATTGTACATGTCCTGATAGATGTCCTCGCATTCGATTTCATTTTTATACGAGCGAATCAGTATCAGTAAACAATAATCTACTAGCCGGCCACTGATTTTTAACAAAATTATAATGAAAATCGTAGATCACCACTTTGATAAATCTAACACGGCAGCTCCAACATATCGGCTTGTTTAGTTTTTTTAGATTTGTTTTTCTTCTTTGTATCGCAACAGATTTTCATTAAATATTTTCATGCTCAAAAATCATCGTCTGACACAAGTTTGTTTCTGCGATTGACATCATTAACTATTTCAATATTTACGCGTTTCCTAATATTCTCCATCGTCTTACCAAAAACGAAATTGTTCATCAGTTTAAAAAAGTTTTTTCTCAAACTCTGTTTTTGCTGCAGCCCTTTTTTGAAGTGTTTTGAGTTAATATAACCTCTCATCCACGGCGACTGATTAAATTTTAGTACACGATGAACTTTTTCAACACAAGACCAGCATCGACTGCTTGTTTTAAAACTTTGTAATGCAAAACGTAATTTTTCTTATCAAGTAAATTTGGTACTAGTTTTCTTTGACCATGGAATGTTGCCTTGGTGATGCTAACGCTTGTTGTTTTCTTTTTGATAACAAACTATAATCTATTACCATCGATTCCGCACAGAAAGGGTAATCATTATGTAATTTGTGTAGCGAATTGGATAATCCAGATCAACTTCAACGAAATAGGAAACATCATCGGGGATCTTTTTTTCTGTCTCTGATAGAAATCGATCAAACGTGTGATCCAATGAAATCCGCTAAAATGCATTGGTTCTGCCATCGAACCACCGTAAAGATTATTACAATCTAGATAAATTATGTACATCGAAGGAAGGTCAGGGTTATACTGTTTCAGGTATTTGTTGTTTGCTTCAGCATATTTTTTGTTATCACGCTAATACCACCTCGGATACTTTTTCGATAAAAATTGAACATATCAACATCAGTCAGTAATTCTAACTTACCCTTACTAAACTTTAGCAAAGCATCCCATGACAACCCAGGGGCAGAATAATACCAGCAAGGATCTAGTCCATAATTATTAACTCACTTCACGAAAACTTTCAAAAAACATCTGCTAATAATAACACGTCAGTTTTCAGGTATAAATCATGATAATCACCAAAAGTCTCACAATCAAACTCTTTTCCAGATATTCTTGTGCATACCTGTACTCATCATCAGTTATATTTTCATTTTTAAGTTGTGAGTAAAATTTGTCTTTGTCAGGTAAAGATATTTCATCAAATTTACTTCAGTCGTCGAGGTATTCGTATGGAAAAACTCCTTTTTTAGCTAGTAGATTAAATTTATCTCCAAAACAGTCTCTTAGGTTATCAATTTTACTACAACCTTTCACTAGCTCATCTAACGAGGCTGCCATGAACTGCAGGCTGTCAATAAAACGCAATTTACCTAGCGTAACTGACATGTACTTTTCAAAATTATTTGAGATGCATTTGATGATGTTATCGAGTTTTAAACGAGATTTTATATCAGGATCACCAAAAGCTTCTACTATAATATGGCTATCATATCCTCGAAAATTGTGAAGAATAACCGGAATAAAATCTGGAGCATGAAATTTTAAATTACACTGATTATGAGCCGCTCCACGATACTGTCCAGTCAAATGACAATGGTCATGTACTTTTTTTGTCATCGTCAAAAGCTTTTCACAAATATGACAAATTTCTGCTTGCTCGTGAGCGGATTCTTGTTGAGGTGTTAATTTTAACATTGGCGTTACTTTTTTCAAACGATAAGTAATATTATCAACTTCGTTAATCAACTGCTTGAGAAGCCAAACAGCTGGATTTTTACCTCGATATAATTTGATCGGTTTAGATAATCTCGAATCAGTACAACAAACTACCTTGTACGCTACTCCACACGGAACATGATTTTGAACTTTTCTTGTACTCGATTGATTAGGATTATTTTCTACGCCAAGTACAGGTTGAAGTAAACACTCAAAATCAGCGTATATAACGAAAGGAATTTTTAGTTGTGATTATGATGGACAAACTGTAACACACTATCTTTTTTAGATGGCATTGTTATTATTTGCACATCACTACAATACTGCAAATGCTTTTGTAATGTTTCATTGTTAGTAAAACCATGCAAGCAGCGGTAACAAAAGAACTTTTTGTTCCTATTTTTACTGTACTGTTTACCAACTAGTCCGTTAAAGTTTTTAATCCAAACGTAATGATTTTTGTAGTACAGTAAATTTATAGTCGATTGTGAAGCTTTTTCTGAAATATATCTCGGGTATACATCCTCTTTTTTCATCTAGTCCGAAAACGTTAATTGAAACATTATTTTGCTTTTCAAATTTTGGTATTTGATTTTCTGCTACAGGAAAGTTAATATCTTTATAATTTAATCTAGACACGTGACTGATATGTTTTTCAACACGAGTAGCGTTTTTTTCTGCTTGAAATAGTGCGGAAAGAACAGCACATTGGAAACATTTATTATCTACGTTTTTGATGTTTATACAACATCTTTTACTTTTTATTTTTGGTGGCAGGTCGACGTATGAACTACCTCGTAATACATTATATTTCATCGTGTGAAACAATATTCCTTTGATCATTTCAAACTTCCACCCGAACCTAATTGAGCGAATTCCTTCTATTTTTTTCCAGATTTCTTGGTGTATTTCATCAGATAGTGATAATAACATATCAGTCCCACGCAAAGCACGTCTTGATTTTGCGTTAATATAAGGTTCTGCATTTCCTTGTTAGTTAATTCTTCCGTTATAACTAACTTTGAAAATATAACATGATATTGCACAAATAATCTAATACTTTTGTGTTTTTCGAGCTCACGTTTTACAGTTGTCTGTAGTAGGTGGTAAAGATTCGTTGCATTAAAATTTACTAAAACAATTTGATTATCAAACTGATAACTATTATCAAAACCTGCAAAAAGCATTCGCTATTTTATTAGGTTCTCCCATAAGGCTTTTCTTAGCTATATCACGTAATTTTAACATTATTATATTATAATGTAATATCTAATTAATAATTTTTTCACACTGCGCATGCGCTAAAAATCAATTGAAGATAAAAAAAATCTCCTATAATATAATGACAGCAAATCTAACAAACACATGTGAGCAAGAAACATATCAAGATCACACAAATTATAACTTTACCTCACACTGCGCATGCGCTAAAAAAATCAATTGAAGATAAAAAAAATCGCCATCTATAATATAATGACAGTAAATCTGACAAGCGGACATGAACAAGAGATATATCATGTTTACTCAAAGTATAACTTATACTCTGAAATGAACTTGGTTCGGTTATTAACATTAAAACTAGAATACCTGTTGGCAAATTAACGTCAGCGGGTTATAATATTAGTGTAAAGGGAGATAATGCTGAGAGGATTGCAATGTTTAGAAAAGATTTTATTTACATGTTGTTCTGCGATGATATTCCAGAGGGACAGCGTGTATATCATTATAACGGTAAAGTCACTGATGACAACATTGAAAACTTATCCTTACAAGATGAGTTTCAGCCGCATCCGGTCTTTGATTTATACGAGGCTAACGATTGTGGTATTATTAGAAACAGAAAAACTTAAAAAGTTCTTGGTACTATGAACAATATGGGATATATCAGGGTAATTGTTAGAGGAACACTAACAGATTTTGTTCATTATCTTGGTCATAGGTTTGTTTACGAGGTGTTCAACGGATCTATACCCAATGGTCTTGTTATTAATCACATCAATAACGTAAAAACTGATAATCGATTGAGAAATCTGGAGCTAGTGACTCAACAGGAAAATGTGAGTAAAGGACGAGGTGGTGGTATTAATTTTAGATGTCCAATAAAACCTGTTATTTCAAAAAACCTCGAAACGGATGAGGAGATTGAATTTAAATCGATTACAGCTGCGGCGAAATATTATAAGATAAATTCCAGAACAATAAAATTTGTAGCTGATGGAGTAATAAAATCAACTTTTCAAGCGAATACAATGCTAGGATTCGTTTTAGATATGATGATCAATAATATTTTGTAATTCGGTTTTAGTCAAGCAATGATGAGCAAATGCTATGATATCATCGTGATTAAATTTTAGCGTCGTTACTGCACTTTCATTAATTTTATTTTTTCTGCTTCTGTTAGTAATATTTTATGAGAATCACCTTGCATTACAATAACATCAACACTATAACCCAACAAACATTTTCTTACCGCTTCGGCTAGTTCGTTGTAATTTACTATATTAACTTTTTGGTGATATTTTATCTCATCAGTCATCTTATAATAATAAATTAGATAAAAATATATTATAATAATGGACTTGATGAAACGACTTGCTGAACTCTACAAACAAGATACTAGCGACAAAGTCGCCAGCGATAAGGTCGTCAGTGATGAGGTCACATTTTCCAAAGATTTTATAGACAAATCTATTGGTTATAGTGAAGATGATATTTGTATAACAATGAATCTGATGATGATGGTGAAATAGTCACTGTTGCTGACAGATCAAATTACAGCAGATCAACAACTAAACGGTATAATGTCAAGTATCACATTGCTAAACAAATAATAAAATTTAATTTTACCGTTGCCGAACAACAACTGTTTGGCAAATAATCAAACCTTTCTTAAATATCAAGATTCCAGGCCGACAGAAAAAATATCAAATTCGATTTCATATTCGTTAAAATTTTTAATCTAATGACGATCTCTAACGATCGTAAGCAGTATCTAATATCGTTATGTAAACCAGTAAAATGTAAATCTGTCAAAACAATGTATGAGTTAATTTATAATAGCATTATATCATAATCTGCTTAGTTGGGATCCAACTGTTAAATTTATCGCTATACCCACGCCATTTGACTAAACTTTTATTTCCTTTTTTTCTAATCACTTTCTCGATAACACCAAAAACATCCTGCTCATTTTTCTGTAGTTCTTGTTCATAAAAACTACCTACGATCGGGTCCCCTGCCAGATCTTTTAAAACATACGTTACAGTACTGTTAAAAGTACCTTAATAACATTACAAAACTTCTTCGCTCCAGTTTGGAGTAAATCCTTTTGCAAATACCTTTTCATCAAAGAAATTCTAACTTTTATCACCAACCTTAAATTTTTTGTCTGCGGTACATGTTTTCATTTGCTAATATCGGATTTTTAACAGCAGGTTTTTTAGGTGTCATTTTGATTGGATCGATGTTTTGTGTTATTATATTCACCTACGATGAGAAAGGTCATCGATGTACCTGTTGGTGTTTTTAGCTGTCATATGTTTGTGTAATTTCTCGTTTAGCGTGCGATTAAATTCTCTCAACAACAACGCTTTTACCTTCGTTTTCTGTAACATACCTTTTTTATATTATTTTGTTCTAGAAACTGTTCAAACTTTTTGTAAAAAATTCGGATCCGTGATCAGTCCAGATTTTATCGGTTTTCTTTCTACACTCATTATTAATTTGTTTTAGCGCATCAGTCATTGAAGTCCCTGTCTTATCCGAAAAACAGGTACACTGAAAGCATATTTGCTAAAAAAACATCTATAACATTAAACAAAATACCTTTTTGGAGCGCCCATCAGCGCAACATTAAACTGAGCCAGATTAGATACATCCACCAAATCTATTGCCCAGATATCATCTACACCATTAGCGACAACTTTACGTCGTGGAAACTTTTTTTTTAGGTCTGTGGCAGCTCGACTGCAAGATCATCGTATACTTTTTTACCGAGTCCGAGTCCAAGTTTATATATTTGCTCCTATCATTCCCTGAACAAATTTTCTATCAAAACGTTCTCGTAGATTTTTTGTTGCTCCATATCACGTTAATTCGTCTAACATTACTTTATCACAATCTGTTTTGAGTTTCATGATCACGATAACAGATATCATGACGCATTGCTATTGCATCCACTTGATTATAAGGGCTCTTGGCCTGGCAACGGATTGTCGTTTTCATCTAGTTGTTGATCTAGCGGATTCCACGACCAGTATACCGATGACCTGGCAATGTCCAACCGCCTTTTGGTTTTGGTAATTTTCCAATAATTTTTATGTATATCTATAACTGACCCTATTATTTCTCTGTTGTTACAACATTGACAGTATGCGACAATTTTATTTTGTTCAAGACACAAATCTCTGTCAGAATCACAGTTGCATATTCATTCTATATTTTTAATCGTCGACTAAAATAATATTAGGGTAGCCAGATCAGAGCGAATTTTCGCTGGCGAACATCTCTGAGGATACTGTCGCTGGGGGGACACTTGTTTCTTTAAAAAAACATATTTTTTCTTTTTCCACAGACTACCAAAAAAACTTTTTTATATTATCCTGTTGTTTTTTGTTTTTTCTGTTGTTTCATTAATATTTTCTGTTATAGTTCTACACTTGAAACAGTATGTTGACATTATTATTACTTGTAAGTTTAGATAAAATTAATTGCGATCTCATCATTAGCAGTGAGAAGGATGCTTTGTCAAATAAAACTGTAAAATAAATTTTAAAAAGTTAAAATTTTGCTCATCTTTGGATAAAAACATTATACAAAATATACACAAGCAGGGACGTTCCAACAGGTTGGAGTTGATTTGACGAATAATATAATTTTTTTAAATTTTTGTTCATATACTTTTTTATTACATCGCTTGGAGGAAGTCCAAACGAGTCAAAATAATTATTATTATAAACTGCTACCCAATGCGTGCCGGATCCGTCATTGAAAATCTTGTATTATTAATAACACACGAAACTTATACAGCTGACGGCGAATTTATTGCTGCGAGTTCATCTTTAGAATAAACTCCGTGAAATCCAAAAACAGCTTTTAACTTATCAATAAATATCAAAATTACTCAACGGGTGTCGAGTTCCTGGTATGTTAGACCACGTCCGATTCCTAAAAGATTTGGCAGCAGAACTTCCCGCTAAGTCCCGCCAAAAGTGGAGCGAACGGAATAATTCCCTCCTTGTTTTGTTTGATTGCATATGCATTTGCATTTTGGTGTTGGCGATTTTGTTTTTATTATTTTCTTTTTTTTGTTGTTGAAATTTCTTTTTCTTTGTGGCATTATAATATATTATTTACAAAAAAAATTTACAATTTTTTATTCCACTTCCACGAATGATACCCATTACCTGCGACTGCTTTCTCGTTGCGCCAGATATTGCTCCAGACGCTGCTGCTAGTCCTAATGTGCCTAAGACTGGTAAAAATTTTAGGTATTATTGTACTAGTTTAATACTGATAATGCCTGGACCAAGAAAACCACCTTCTTTTGCCATCGCTGTCATTTTGTGCAGCACTCAAATTTAAAACAAAAAGTTTTTTTAACGATCATACTTCTTTACTGATTTTTTGTTAGCATTAATTTTGTTAAAACACCATCAGAAAATATTAGGATTGATTTTTAATGATACCTGTTCTCGCTTTGCAATAGCAGCTACTAATTTTTTTAACTTGGCCATGGTCAAATATACACTTCTTTTACAATATACTTTGCCATTTTTATTAACAACTGTAGATTAAACTTGAACTGTCATTTTACCTCCAATAGAATCTACTGTGATAAATCTATCACAATTACTAATGCGTATACGTATAACGGCGCTACTGGAACGTACCTCCCAAGTGTCCAGGTAATTTCAATATCCGCTGTGCTGTCTACAGCTCGCTCGTTATATTTTACTAACATCAAAATGAAATATAGGATAAAGCGTACGAAATTCTGCTGCTGATATTTGAGTTCCATCTTCAACATTTGATATTTTTGTATTGCGTCAAGCAGGACATGTACGGTCGAGAACTTATTTTTATTAGCATCATCAGCAAAATTGCACTCGATAGCTCGTTCTGGATATTGCTTTGAATTTAATCTAGCGTATATTTCGTCTGACTTTAGAGTGATCAAATATTGCATTATTTTGTTGTTGGTTACCTCGTCGGGCTTGTTGTGAAATACGACAAAGATATTTCTCGCAGTTGTTCGCTTGATGTTGTTGTGACCCTCCATGTGTAGTCTGTAGTATTTGGAACCGCTGTCTGATATACCTTATGCTGCTAAAGTAAATTCTGTTTTATGTTTATCAAGCGTACTATTTAATTGACATTTTAGTGATTGATGGTGTTATACGTACATCCACAAAGCGAGATTTTGTTTATGATAAACTGTACATCAAACCCTCCAGATCTAAACAAGCAATCGTTTTGGTCTGCTCGATCTAAAATAAGATTATTTTTTACTCCGCGAAATACTTTATAATAATCGCGACAAAACCGAAAATTGTGCTTAGCGGAAGCATCATTGTAATTTGACGTGATCCTGCTGCATTTTTTCTTCGCCTAGCAAAGCCTTCGTTATAACGTGGATTTCTCACGTCACGTGTGTTAAGAAGTAAATTTACCATCGCAGTACCGTTTGCATCTGCAGCTGGTGGGTGTTATATTTAGATTATTAAAAGCTGCTATAAGAGAAACTCTTGTGGCGTTTGCATTAGCAGCTGCAACCTGGTGCGGTTTCAATACCTAGCGCGCGTCTCATTAGCAATGAGAAAATTTCTCACAATTACAGTATTTGCATCAGCATCAGCTCCATAGTACTATAGCGCCTCTCTTTAAAATTCAGTTGATTCAGCTTAACCCCGTCCAGTATCTTTAAACCACATCATGTTAGTTGCAGTTGATCTCGAGTAATCGTCGGAAAACGAAATAATATTTTAAAATTGTACTTGCAACTTGTATGACCTGAAATATCTTCTATAGTTTGATTGGCCAGTTGATATCTAGCACTTTTGAATAAACACCAGCCGTTATTTTATAAGAGCTACTTCTGTTCCAACTGCAATTGTAGCAGGTGGATTGGCTACTGTCATAATCTGACCACGAACTTCTAACATACCTTATGTGGCAGTAGAAATACATCTTCGTCTCTGGTGTTAACAGTTCTAATACCAGGTTTATTTGGTTCGTTATAATTTACATCAAGGTACTCAACAACCTCGAATTCTGTCACAACTTTGTCTATGTCATAAGTTTCTGTTAACTCGAGATAATTTTTAACAGACATTTTATTTTATTAGATTATATAAAATTTTATTGCGGCACTTGTTACTTTAGATATTAATTTTTGTATGAATCTGCTCGCCCTTTGGTAATAATAAATTTTTTTGTTGTTATCATAGCTTTTTGAGTTTTCTTTTGTTGGAGCGATTTCTGAGATAGCTTGTTTTATTTCAGATGCAGTCGGTGGATCTCCTTTTATTTTATTAGCTATTTTTTTGTCCACCGCAGTCCCACGGCAGATGCAGGCCCCCAGTTGCAAAAGCTTACCAGCGTCAATAGCAATTGGTTGCAACTTTACGTGCTATACCCGGAATACCTTCAATAACTTTAGTGAATATATTTCCAAAAAATCCTCCTACTATTTTTCTTCGATAAACTTTTTTTCTTTGTTTCTTATATTTGATGTTGCATAATTTTTACTTTTGCTCACGTAGATGTAAATAATAAGTTACAACTTTCATTATCAATTCAACTGTTTTCCTGATTGAAATCTGTCAACTGCATTCCTTATACTTGATATTTGATCTTCAACGTTTAAAGGATAATATATAATATGTCGTGGAGTTTTATTCATGAGAGAACCTGGCGGGACTTTCTGTGAGAAACTGTAAATCGTTTGACCTTTGCTACCTTTTGATGTATAAGAGAACCAGAAGCAATAGAACAATTTACTAATATTGTATTTACTTCTGTTATATTTGCTGGCAGTTCACTGTCATATGTAATAGGATGATCAAGTGCAGTGTAAGTTTTTTCAGTAAATCCTAACAGTTGTGCAATACTTCTTTCTCTTGGTTCAAGATTGATTGCTATATTTTTTCAAAGTCATCCTAACTCGTAATGTGCTTATAATTAGCAGCTAATCCAAAATCATCATAGGGCCACACCGCCAGCTTTTGTTATGAGCTCTTTGATCGTCTGTTTAGGATCTTCAATATTATGAGCTCCTTGCGGAATTTTTATTTTTTTTTTTTGTTGATATTGGAGATGTTGTAATCATAGTAAAATACATTTTCATCGTTAACATCATTTTTCACGTTAGGTATTATAGCATTCCAGCAATCTATTACAAGAAATTAATCCATTTCATATTGTTTTGTAGGATCTAGTTGGATAGGTGGAATATAATTTACTGAAAAATTTGCGCTAATCTATCGCAGACTCACTAGAGTTTAGTAATAATGTTGTTTGCATTCCTTTAATATTATATCATTTTACAAAATTAAGTCGCGGTGTAAAAGTTTCATATTCGTCAGATGTTAATAATTCACTCGATCTTAGATGATCAAGTATGTCAATGATTTCATTATCAAGTTCAACACTAACATTCCCAGCTTCCTTTGATGATATTAATAACATTAATCTACCTATCATTTCAGTATTTGAAGTAAATACCTTACACCAGTTTCAGATTGTTCTTACTCTACTTTTTTGTATACGAGATTTATCAAAAGTAAAAACTTTCCTGCTAAAACTCCACTCACTACCAAAAGGTTTTGCTCTACTATTTTCTGCTGTTTTTTTAAACGTGAGAGCAATGACACCGTTTCTCATTCTATCATAAAGTGGAAGCATATCATCAATTTCTGTAACCGTGTTTAATTCATCTTTAGCAGCAGCTCCGTCTTTAAATATTACATCTAATCTATCGAGTAATGTTTGATATTCTACATCAGTCCACTTGTTTATATTTTCAAAATATCACTTATATTTTCTTTGTTTAAAAATCATCATATTCACTACCTTTTATCTCATCATTTGCTCTTTTTATAAAATAAAGTCTTTGATCTCCAACTTCCATAAACTTTTACAGTAAGCTCACCAACTCTTTGTTGCTCCTCTTTGATATCTTTTATATCTCCTGATAAATTTTGTTATAATATTTGTAATTCCTTGCGTTTGTTAACTCTGCTAATCTTCGCTCAAGTTCCAGTGGATTGTTTATCAATCGATCTGTTTCAGCTTGTCTAGCCGCAGGATCAGCTATATTTGCTGTAAGTGCCTCAATTAGTTTTCTTTTTCTTCATCAGATCTAGTAACAACGTTTTGCCGCAGCTGCTTCCTGTTGTTCTCTAACAATTCCAACCAAACCTTTTTCCTGTAGTTGTTTAAGTTCTTCTTCTGACGTGTGGTTTAGTTTCAGGTTGTTTACCTAATAATGCTTCAGTAACTGGCTTGAAAATTGTAGCTGTTGCTTCTGTAGCAGTTACTTGCCCACGTCGTGCTTCTTGTACTTTTTGCTTAAGTGATGCCTGAGATTGAGCAAGTTTTTTTTTTAGATCTTCTATGTGTTGTCTGTATCTTGCTCGTTTGTCCATTATTATAATTTTAAATTTTATAAAATTGAAACGCTTTATTGTAAGTAAGTGCAATACAACAGCGAAACATTTTAGTTGGATCATTTGTAAGTTTATCAAACAAGAAAAAAGTTAAATTTATTTTTTTAGCATTACGGTAAAGTTCAATAAACTTATCTTTTGTCACACCACCGCATTGCTCGCTTGCAATATTTCTAACATCAACATTATCCAGTCCTGGAAATAAAATAAAACAACCTGTATTTCGCCTAATAAATCTATCACATTATAAAAATCCTTGAGCGAGATAAACAGAATTACACATTGTTTGTTACGTGACAGTGAGAAATATGATCTTATTTTATTCATCTCCATGTTATTTAGAGGAATATCGTCAAAAACTACTATCTTATGTTCATCTGCATCAAGTTGATTAACTGGAATAAGATCTTCTGGCTGCCTAATTATAAAAAAATCTTCAACAACTTTATGATCATAACGAAGCTTTTATTATATTCACTTAATAACTCATACTTATCTTGCTGTGGATTGATTGTGTAAATATAAACTCTGTCGTAGTTAAAATTATCACCAAGAAGCAAGTTCATTAGCAAATTTGTTTTTCCTGATCCCAGTTCGCCCAACAATAAGATAATGACAATCAGGAAGTTCATTGTTCATTGTTTATGCTTCACTAGTCTCTCTGTATCAAGTTTAATATCGACGATTTTTGCCATTTTATATAATATTAAATAGTGTTGATAATTTTATCTAGGAGAGTAAATAATGAACTACTATACAAAATTTGGAACACTATTAGGAGATTTATGCCCCCACAGGTGACTTATCCAAATATGCAACTCTTGATCGGCTCAAAATGAAATCAATAATTTACTAAATCTTACCAGAGTAGATCTAGATGAAGTTACGTCATTTTTCCAGGACAAAGAAGGGACGATTAAAAGAGTGAGTGATGTAAAACTGCCAGATATGTTGTACGAAATCCAGTGGGAATATTGTTTATGAAACAAAACAAGATTACAGATCTTGAAACCCAACTGAGGATTGGGGATGCTGTCACTAAAAAATACGTCAATGATTTGGGACGCTTCAATTTAATAATGAAATCACAGCGCTCAAAACTGATTTTACCAGTCACGTGAACACATTTTTTAAGTTTTCGCAGAACATAAACAAAATTAAGAGATGAATTTTTGGAAATCCATCAAATGTTAGCATTAACACTCGCTAATATTAACACAAATCTCAATGATATTAACACAAAACTCAATGATATTATTAGTGGAATTCCTAATATTGTTGAGAAAACGAATATGATTAAAATTCCTCACAAACAGATTAAAAATATTGTGTATACTGTTGCATCTGGTTATACTATGTGGTCACCAAAAATAATTCTATAAATATATTGCAGAAATTACTGGTGTGTATAGATTGTCAGTGATTAGCAGTGCAAAGTTTAGAATATCTACCAAATATCTATCTCCTCATCTAAATAATGACTCATTTGGAGTATTATCTGTAATATTAAACCAAAATTCTGAAGAAGAATTTGTACTTGAACCAGTTGATAAAGCTTTAAAATTAGAATTTTTTCTCTGGTGTTTGGAATTTATAGCTGAACAACCAGCTCTTATTATGAATTTAACCAAACATAGGACTATGTGAACTAATATTAAATGAAAAGAAGTATAGTTGATTTGAATCACATTTCAAAGATATTCCAGAACAGGATGTGGACGCACTAACACAATACTATAAATATTATCATAAAAAACTTTGGTGTGTTAAAAAATGTTACAAATACTACAACAAGATCCTTCGAGTAATATCATATCTATCCTTGTTAATGACCAGTTCTGGTATAATTTGAAGTGGGGTATCATTAAATCCATTTTTGTTAATTATATCTGGTATTGGTGTTTCACTGACAGCGGCGTGTAAAAAAGTAGAACCAAGACTTTTGATAAAAAAAGCACGGATGTTTAACGTCAATTAAAACTTACAAGAAACTACTTGATCAGATCCGGTCTTACCTACGAGGAGTTAAATATAATATGGATGATTTATTACGTGAATTTCGTATTATTGACAATATGTTAACAGATATTCTACCAATGAGGGTTAGCAAGTATGAAAAAAATATCACAAAAAATATGAGTAACATAAAATTTTATCTAAACTTAAGATATAATATAACTAAAATAATATCATTTTCATTCTAATGCTAGTTTAATTTCCACCTTGTTAACTGAAACGTTCTAATGCACAGTTTAATTGTCATCCTTGTTTCTGATAAAACAATTTGTGGTAAAACCTATTTGCCGTCTTTAGAATAATCATATTCCACACATACGCTGTTCTAACAAATTCGTCACTTCTGTTGACAGAGCTTATCGCATTCCAACACCTGTTGTTTTGTCTGGTTACAAAATATCTGTCTACATAGTAGTAGTATAGGGAAATAAGGGGTTTGGCGGGGTGGGGAGGAGGTGTGGGAGGGGGTGTGGGCCAAAACCCTCATTTTCCTGTTTTGGAAACCCTCATTTAATTTATACTTGTTTGGAGGGTAAAAAAAATGAAGTGAGCTAAAACCCTCATTTCCTAATACTACTGAATACAGTTATTCAAATTTGGATTAATAAATATTCTTTAGTGATAGTCTCTATTTCATTGCTTTAGATTACCATTGTTCAGCGCTCCGAACTATAGTGTGCACTAGATCAATGTCAACCGACTACATTCATCTTCAATGAAATAAGCAGCATCGAAGAAAGAATCGTTTTTAAAGCCAGCCAGCACAGCACACGAATTCCAGTTATCTCCCTTTCGCGCTTCAACAATTTAGTTCAAACTTCTCTTCAATCGTCAGCCTTTAAGCCAGAACAACTATCACGTATCGCATTATTTAATACACAGTCGATTAGACTACTGAAAAAAGCGAATAGATATATGTAACTTTATCACTGACACTGATCAAGATACTGACATTTGTCATAGCAGACACGTGGCTAACACCATCAGACAATAAACCAGCCTATGTGGACCTAACAACAACGGTTGTTGCATCAATTCATCCCCTGTCACTACCATGGAGGTGGAATTGCTGAAATTGCACTAAACAGCATGCTTCACTGTCTTAACTATCCAGCCACCCTCAATTTTGACCATACGTTGTTTGAATCGGTCCAAACCAACCTACAATGCAACAAAAGTCAATATCTTCTCACTCTACCTCCCACCTTCGAAAGGACTAAAAGGCTAACTGAATCTCTCTTTTGGAAGCAGTTTCCGAAACCTCAGGATTATGGAAATTTGTTTCGTGGTAGCTTGAGTATTATTTGAGATTCCAACTATCGTTTGACTTCCCTGGAAACCCATACACATCAGAATACCTATTAACGTTTTTAACCTCAGTCAGTTAGCCATCCCGCCCATGAACATGGCCATGTTTCAGACTGGATTATTCACAGACATAAAGATGATATTCCAGAGTCTTCATAGGAATGTATCTCAGATAATCTCTTTGTCATATGCCTTTTCCTCATTCATAGGTTGCTAAGAACAGAATCCTCCGGAAGATATTAGAATCCAACAAGCTTATAACATCCAAGCAAACCTAGCAACTTTGTCATGTCCCACACATGAAGAAATGAATATACTCTTGCGTACTGGACAAACACGCCCCTACAACTCAGAGCAGAATATCAGTTCGAAGTATTTTCCATGGTATATCAGTATTCGGAACCCGCTTCACACTGCTGAAAAGCCTTCAATAAGGCCGAAAGGCTTTGTTTATCATCCAGTATTAATATTCATACGCCAATATATGAATCCTCTAAGAAGTATGTTACAAACATAGTTCATTGAACAAAAGCCCACCTACTTTAGTTCTAAGATCAATGAACTGCAAAGAGCTTTTGCGTATCACTAACAGTTTGTTATCAAGAAACAAAAGTACACCACTTCTAACAATGTTCTTTCCATTCAACCTTCCAAACCTTTTTTTTTTTCGTGATAAAGTAAAAAATGTTAGAGATCAACCTGACAAGAGAGTTGCATTTAACTCAGCATCACAATACAGTTATGATACAGGATTTAAAAAAGGCTCATTTTAACAAGACTTGAGTATGTGTCAAGGGATTTCTTATTACAATCCTTATGAAGTGTCCACCAAAGTCGTGTGAACACGATCTGAGCCCTACATTGCAACTATCTGAATTTTTAGGTTTTATAATGCCATCATTACTTGGTGTTATTAAAACTTCTCTCTCATCTGGATTAAACCCGACATTTTTCAAAACTGCAATTTAAAGAAAGTTGACAAAAACAGCACTTGTCTATCATGATTTAGAAAGCATCATCGCTCTGGTTCAAGTCTCATATGTCAAAATTCTTAGAAAAAGTTGTTCTGCATCAATTTCTATCACATCTAAATTTAAATACTCTTTTCAATAATTTTAGTTAGCATACCCAAATCATCACAGTAATAATCATGCCTTTCTGAACGTTGTTAAAGACTTTCTCCCTGCTTAAAATATTGAAAAGATTTAAATTTTCACCTTTCTGTAGTAAGTACAAAATATAGGTTTCACTCTTGATAGTGCAGTCTCATTTCACCAATACGCCATGAACAAATGCAAGGATGCATAACTTGTACCAAGACGCATCTGCTCCATTCATTCTTTTTGTTGACGCCATTTAAATATGCATGTGTTCCTTAGTACTTTTAAGACTTGAAGATTGTATTCTCTTCTATCTGGTCCGTCTTAGTAACTAAAACTATATATATATATATATATATATATATATATATATATATATATATATATATATATATATATATATATATATATATATATATATATATATATATATATATATATATATATATATATATATATATATATATATATATTTCCCGTAATAGGCTGACCATTGGATCGGTGAACCATCCCAAGGTCACCTTACGATCAAATATTTCTTGACTCCAGGTAAACTAGAGATAGTAAATAGAATGTATATTAAAAGAAAAAGGAAAAAGACAACACACACACACTCATGCACACATGCATATAGCACACAATCTCATTAGATAGCCTACTCAATGTAACTAGACAAATACATGTAGGTGACACAGGATTTAGAAAATAGTGTTTTGTTCCTGTTTGTCTTCAAATCAATCAGATACAAGTTACCTATTCATCTGTTGAGGTCCAATTTTTTAAGAAATGGTCCTCTCTTTTGTTTACCTTAGTAGCATATTTTTCAATGTTCTTATACATTACAACTCTCTGCTTAAAAGCAAACTTGGAAAGATTTTTGATATTGAATCTGCAAGTATAAATGTAATATTTTGCCTTAATAAGCAAGAAATTACACAAATTGCCCAGTTATTCACTTCCTAAAAGTGGGGGATTTTTTTGGACAAATGTAAAATATTGGGCAAGAAGGTGCAAAGTGTTCAATAAAACTGTACCAGAACTGTGTAGTAATATTACAATCATAGAAGAGATGTTCAATACTTTTATTCTCTCTCTTACAAAACGTACATTTGTTGTCGTCCAATATGTTAATTCTTTTATTTTTCTGTGGATTAATTTAAAGTTGAAGAGATCAACTTGGCATCCTTGGTATAAAATGTCGTCCGGCTATAAATCTCAGACCACTCCTCACTATTTATATTTGTATTTAATACTTGCATCCAAGATTCTTGCTTATGTTGCCTTTTAGCCCTTTTTCAAAGATCTTTGTAAACAAACTTGAGTGAATTACGTTTTTGCAGGTCCATTATTTTATCCTCCTGCCTATCAAAATTATTATGTGCTAAATTGTTTTTTAAGGCGTCTTTCCATACTTTTGGAATTTTGGATATTAAGGAGAAGTAATTTCAAGAAGTCACCACTTCTAGTTTTCTGTTTTATCATTTCAAAAGATAATAAATTGTCATGATCGTCTACTAGATAATTAAAAATTTCAAAACTGGCTTCTGTCTGGGATTTGTTTTAATAGAAGATTGGGGGGGATAAAAATTAAAAATACTCATGGATAAGAACTCATTTGCACTTATCGGTTCCTCTTTCCAATAAGATACTGCCAACATGACATCTCTCCAAAGACTGATTTTAATGAGCTTACTAAATTCTTCTAATTTTTTTCTCCCCAAGTTCCAAATATTCTTTTCATTTCTGACTATAACTGTATTGACTAACTTCTGCCAAACCCCATTTTCATTTTACAGCAATCGTTTTACCCATCTTATCTTAATATACCTATTGAATGAGAATATATGTATCATATTGAGTCCTCCCTCATTCTATGGGGCTACTAATATATCGCGTTTAATTCTCTCTACTTTTCCACCCCCTACAAATTTAAATAATGTACGATTAAGTTCTGCTTCAGCTTTGGTTGATGGATTTGGAAATGCTGAGAAAAGATGTATAAATATGGGCAGAACAAGGATTTTTACAACAGCTACCATACCAAGAAAATGACAGATGTATTTGACTCCAACTTGCCAATATTCATTTTGCCTTTGTTAGTTTCTTCATATAATTAACTTCTACCATTTGTTTGTAAATCTGGCGAAAAATATATGCCAAGGATAGTAAAGTAAGAGGAGTACCAAATGAGGCCCATATCAGGACATATTCTTTCATTAGAAAATTTCTTGTTTCCGATCCAAATGGCTTTTGTTTTTGTTATGTTACATTTAAGTCCAGATAATAGAAGAAAATATACTTGCAAGATATCCATAGCTGCTTTAAGAGAAAGTTGAGATCCATCAAGAAGAATAAAAGCGTCGTCAGCATATTGACCCAATTTATATTCATTGACACCAAAGATCAGTCCCCGTACATCCACATTTTTCTTTAAAATTATAGCTAAAAGCTCAACTCCAATAATAAACAAGTAAGGTGCAATGGGATCTTCTTGACGATTTCCTCTTTCTAATAAAAAAGATGACATGCCCATTATTTATAACACAACTTTTAGATTCATTACAAAACAGCCTAAATCACTTGCAAATAGAATCACCAAAGTTGAAAGATTGTAAAGCTTCTTCCACAAAGGTCCATTCAATTTAGTCTAAGGCTTTTTCAAAGTCTATTAGCAATAATAAACCATATATATTTTCATTTTTAAGTTGATTCATGATATCGTATAGTAGCCTGGTATTTTCTCCAACAAATCTACACTTCATAAATCCTTTTTGGGTATCACTGATTACTGAGTGAAGAACCTTTTTGATCCCGGCTGAAATTGTTCCCTAAGCAATCATATAGTCAATATTTAAAAGTGATATTGATCTCCAATTTTTGAAAAATCTTCTTTCTTTTTTTTTTCCTTTGGTAGACATGTTATGACTCCTTAAGTCTGAAAATTTGAAAGTTTTCCTACAGTTTATCCGTAATTTATTGATCTGCAAAGGAATCCCCCAAGAGACTTCCAGAAGAATTTATAGAACAATACAGTGAATCCATCTTAGCCAGGACTTTTTCCGTTTCCCGTCTGTTTTAGAGAAAAACAGCATTCATTAAAAGTAAGCACACCCTCGCACGATTCTCTTTCCTCTTGACTGAGTTTAATATTGTGATTAAAAAATCTATTTTGGGTCAATAATCTATTTTGAGTTTCCTGAGTCTCATTGTCATCAACCTGAACAATTCTACTTTTGTACAATTCCATATAAAACTGTTTTTGGGTTTCTAAGATATCTATTTGATTAGATAATTTTGTCCCATCATCTAAAATGATTTCCGTTATTGTATTGTTGACGTAATTTCTTTTTTCAAGATTTAAAAAGTACTTTGTGCTTTTTTTTCTCCAAATTCATTCCATCTGGCTTTAGATCACCATATTGCCGGATCTGTTATTGCCTGTGTTGGTAATGTCGAATAGCAGATTGGAATACTCTGAAGTCTGTCAAGATTTGATGGCTCCAACCCATACAAATCGACATAAACAATTCCACGTGGATCAATCCCGTATGCAACCAAGTGAGTAACTGGACCAGAATTTTTATCGATATTAATAATACCAGTCTCAACACATTTTGTTTTATGCGGTAATTGATCACGCATAAAAACACCTTTGAAGTTTTTTATATTTAGTTGCTTAGCAGCATCGAGAAAATCAAAGTTAGACATAGGAAGAATCAACGAAGGGTCATCGGAAGTCTTAGACCCTTTCCGTACCACGAATGTGGGGCACTTTTAGCAATCTTAGATCCAATCGGTGAATGGATCGTCCCTTTTTGAAAGTTTTTATTCCTTTTCCTGTTGCTTTCTTTAATGCCATCTCAGTGGTAGTTCCAACAGCACCTAACGCAGCTGTGTTTGCAACAGCTGCGGCTTCATCTGCTTTTAACGCTGGTATAGGTGCGAGAAGTTGAAATATGTCACCTCTCTTCGCGATATCTTTAATGGCACCCGCAGAAATATTAAGTCGTATGCTTGTCTTTAATTGTTTGGCTTTATTGAAGTGCCTGAGCTGATATTCTGACAATGATAGTTTATTTTGGACACACATGCGATCTATTCTCGTGTTAGTGATATTTTATTCCATAGTTATCTTTTGATACTGATTGTAGGTTGTTTTTTTAACCTGACCAGGAGTCAGACTGACTCTAACGTAATGAAATTTTATAATTATCATGAGCTATTTAATTACATATTTTTTATTATAGCATTAATGACTCTCATTCGTCCACCAACACCTGTAAGCAACATGGTTTGATCGCTGAGTATAACAGCGATTGCTCTGCAACCACCAGAAATAACCGGTGCACCAGGTATTATTGCCGATAATGGTCCTACACGAGCTCGGAAGTGTATATCATTGACAGATTGTCTAAATAAATCCAAATGTTCCAACGAAAAGTAATATATCGGATACAGCGTTATAAACTCCCGCTTATATATCTGCAAACCAGAATTAAGATTCTGATCAGCTCCCATAAATGTCATCAACCGATGATAAGCACGTGTTACATGATTACGATCAAAATTCAACAAAATAACCTCAGCTGGTTCTTGATGCCTATTCATCCTTAAAGAAACTTCAAAAACTCCAAGCATGTCAAATACCATCGGATTTCGTGTTTGTGTGATTTCTGGTGCATTTTCCTGAAATGGGATGAATACATGTCACGGTGCAGAAACACCCTGCTTTGATGCTATCTGCCTTGTAAATTAACCAGCAACTTCACTTGAAATACTATCTGTGGTCATCGTTAACCATGAAAACATTGATATACCATCTTGATTCATAAAAGAGAGTAAAGGTTCTTCTTTAGGTATTATTGGTGTCATTCCTGGCATCCACAACGAAAGTTTTTTTTTAGTCTTACTATACATGCAAAAACTGCCTCGGGTCGCCAGATTGCATCATTGTAGTTGTCTTTTCAAACAAGTACAAATGTATTCTTGGCCCCGAAAATAACCTTTCTTACATTTCTGCAGAATCCAAAAATATGTAATAGTACAATCACACATGAAAATTCTTCTTCGTCATTTAATATTGGTCGACATATTGCAAATCCTAATATGAAATTTGAATTCATTCATAATACTGCAGGAGCATCAGCAGATCCTCATGCAGATCTTACGCTACCTATAGTTACATTACTGTTTCCTGAATGATCAGTTGTATAATTTGCAACTATCATTGACTGACCAGCTGATCTTGAGTAATCATTGCAGCATCTTGCAAGGACAAGTATAGTCGTAGCAATATCGACATCATTCTGAATTGACTCAATATTCTTTCCATCAATCACGCCATAATACCTTATTAACAAATTCAGGTCGATCTAAAATTCCGATTCCTGTACCATCTGCTTGTGAAAGTATACCTTCTCCTTCAATAAATCTCTAGCGGGTAAGAAATATCTTCTTGTATCCTGAACTTGTAGATCAATTCGTTTACGCTGGTTTGGTTCTCGTGCATCATAAGAATAATATAATGTTACTGACACACAGACTCATCTCTGAGTACTGTTGCGTCCATGTCGAATGCGGGATCAGATACACGTTTGAACATCTTTATTATAATTGCAATCGTCTAATATTAAGACCACTTCCAGCTATTAGACATACAGTTATATTTTTTCTTTGTCTTATAGTGGTACAACAGCTAACTCTGCTAGTTTTTGATTCGCAGCTTGATGTATTATTTTACTAACATTTGCAGGCATCACTTCAGTGCTGGATAATTTTACTGACTGAGGTTTTCGTCGTATTAATCGTGCTAGTCTATCCTTGATTGATGAGAATGTTTACCGTCAACATCACCAATAGCACCAATACCCTTTTCACGAATAACGTCAAAAGCTTTTATTTCTAGCTGCTTTGCAATCTGTATTGCTTACGGGGATATGTTTCTAAATAAACCCAGAACAACATCACCGAGTCCATCACCGCTAATAGCTTTATAGGCTGGTAATCTGGAATTTATCACTCTGACCATTACAGTGCCACGTTGAGTATTGTATGATTATATTATTTTAGTCATTGCATCTGTCACTGCGGTAATAATCATCAATGATTTCATCAATGAGGGATTGATAAACATTATTTTTCATGATACCGCCTGTAAAATATCTTTGACAAATATCAGCTGCTTCATTAATGATTTCTGGGGAATTGTTAGCGGCTCGTTATCCTCCAGTTAGAATCTCTAGTCATTCAACATCGGCAAGGACATTACTGTGACTTGGAGTAATAAGACCTCTTCCCCTTAACATTGCCACTTCCACTTGTTTCTTTATCCTCAGTGCGATGTGGGCTGTACATAATTTTTTTTCTGACGATGATGACGTATATCCAGGTAAGGGGTCGACCATAAAGGACGTCAGCAGATAATACCCGTTTTTCTAACCCACCCACCCACTCCCTTGTCCGCTTTTGTTCTCATGTGCCCCCACCCCGCCCCGATGTAGAATTTCACATATAGCAGTATACACTCTTCTACTGTTCGTTCATATATATTATGTGGCACGAATCGTACAAATCGAAATTAAAATATAATTTATATTTAGGGATCACCCATAAAGGACGTCTGCAAACTATTCTGGAATACACACAGTAAGCCTAAAAATAGCTGTTAAACACAGAATATAATAATTAAAAAAACCTAGATGATAGAAAGTCAAGAAAATATTTGTCATCATGTCTTTGTCAAGTTTGTTTGGATAGGATGCCTGAATATCAGGGTTGGTGCGGTTACTCCTTTGTAGACAGATATTTGGGTTAACTCTTTGTGTCACCCCCATGGATCCCCTTCGTGCGCAAAAATTCAAAACTTGTATAGACAGTCATGTGATGTAACACATTGTGTCACCCTCATGGACATCCTTCCTGCATAAAAATTCAAACATTTTATAGACAGTCATTTTGGTGTCACCCCCTCTGATGGTGTCACGCGATGCGGTCTGAATTCCCTGTACCCCACCCCACCCCAGTGACGCCACTGTTGAATATTCCCGATATATTTTCAATGAACTTAAGTATCCGCGATATATCAGTGATAACTTGAGAATTTAAGACGAGTCTAATTTGAACATTCATACCTCCAATACTGAAAAGTACAGAGTCCTCAAAGTGGTGCTCAGGTGGCGCTCACCAGTTATTATGTACTTTTGAGAGAGTGATGAATGTAAGATGAATTTGTTTGCATTTAACACATGCACAGTGGAGAGGATATTGACATACCTCTCCACTACTTTCGTGTAATGTGGCTGACATTTCTTTGGATATTGTACTGATGGAAATTGTAAATGATCTTAGCACACTGCTAACTTAACAGTTTCTGAAAGTGCAATGAATGAATTACCAAATATATAAAATGTATTTTTAAAAAGTTATCGGCTCTTTCTTTTTTTCTTTTTTTTTTTTTCACAATTTACTTCTGAGGTTCAGGGAGAGTAAATTAGCAAGTGGAGCTAGCATATTTTTGAAAGATTCACATCTGGATTAAGGCCAAGCTGTATACTCTATAACCCATATTACACCCATCAAGCATACACCATAATAAAGAGAATTAAAGGTTCTTTGAACAATGCCTAAGATATACAAAGTCTTTTTAATAGCCAGTATAACTAGTAAGGAAACCCGGAGAAATTATGTTTCCTTAAAAATTCTAACCTATGCTAAATACGAAACTATTATGCTACCCAAGGTTTAAGAATTCGTGATATAATAATCGCTTTAGTGATCAAGATTGAAGGTACATGTACACAAGCCTTTCTGTTTATATAACCAGTTTTAAAAAAAAGTTACGTAAATGATGATACTTGGGGAAGGACATCCTATTTGCAGGTATGCACATTGTGTTATAACAAATGTTTCATGAAACTGTGTCATAGTTAATTCATTAATTTTGGTATCAGTAAATATATTGACATATTATAGTTAAATTAGGAATTCAACTGACAGTAAACACATAAGTTTGAAAATTGATACATGAAATAAGAAGACATATTTATTAGATTATCCCACCCAGTAGATAATCCTTCATTCATGGCAGTGGCCAGTGGGGGTAAGTATAATTTATTTTGTGATGTTTGCTGTTGTTTGTTTTTTTTGGGTGGTTTGTGATTGATTTTTGGGGGTGTTAGAGTTTTTCTTCTTTTCTGTCATGTTCTGCAATTTGTCTCAGTGTGAATACTCTAGTGAGATGTGAATCCTACTTGGTGTCATTTAATAAGTTGAAATAGGAATACTAGTATTTAGTTATGTTTGTATTTTTTATATATTCCAAAGGAAATGATTTTTCTTATGTTATCTTCCAAACCAGTAAAATAGACATAGTATAAATTAACTCTTTTGTTTTGTTTTTTTTTTCCCTTAGGTTATTTGTGAAGTGCTGCACTCATTGTGGAGGACCATTGCTGTCGACTATTCGGGTTAAAACAGTAACATAAGCATTTTTTTCAACATTCTTGGACTGTAATTTTGTTGCTCCATTAACAGCTAAAGGAAGACCAAAGCTAGCTATTCTGTGACTGATTGACATATTGACACCACATGACATGGTGGTAATATCTCATTGCTGGCGAAAACAGTGTTCAAGCCAGAAAATTAATAATGTAGCGATGGAAAAGATAAACTTGAAATGGCATTTAATATAATATAAGCAATATCTGGTTTGAAATCTATAATAAAGCAGCTTTTCATTTACTTAACAAAAGTTACATATTTTTGGTTTTAAATTTCTTTTTACACTTGTACATAACAGCTGTTGTAAGTAAATTTAAAAAAAACAACATGATCAACATCATGAGTGATCACAGTTAATATTTCCCTCATAATTCAACAAAATAAAAAAAGTTAGACACCTGTAATTCACAAAGTGCACAAATTAAAGGAATCATATAAATTTGCTATTTTCAAACTCCAAAACCTGTTGCATCCAAAATTTGCTGCTAAACCTTTGATCATCATTTTCTCAATGCACATTTATTTTTGTATGTTACCCATCATGCTTTTGCATGTATAATTGACCATTGTGTACTTTTTGTTTTGAAGATTTTCATTTTTTGAATGAATTGACAAGCAACATAGAGAAAATTCTACGAAGCTAAAAATAACAGATGCAAAGTTGGCAGCCACTTTTGCTTAAACTATTAAGATTTCAAAAGTAAGGGAATGCAACAAGAAAATTCAAAATTTTGTGTGAAATAGCAGTACTGATTATGCAATGTTTCATATTATCTTTGGGTAATTAAAAAAGGGAACCAACAGGAAAATATGATGTTTTCTTAGTGACTTTTGCAGATAGTCATTTCATACTGTGTTGAAATATCTGAACTCAGATTTCAGATTACTGTATAATTACTATTGAACATTATCAGTACGTTATTAAGGTAGGCCCTAAAGTTCTTGTTAAAATTTATAATTTTAACATGCTAGTAACAGATAAGACCTAGTGTAGATATTTAGTTATTTAGTGGTAAACTCAAACTTACCACTATGGAAAATTGAAATGCCTCTATGGGTCAGCTTTTTTCAGCCTATTATTAGATAATAATTATGAATCAAATTCAACTGTTTCTTTCTCATTTCTTCTAGCTGATGCAGTTTTGGCCAATAGGAAAGAGTCTTTCTGGTGCAGGTGCTGCACCATTTGTAACTCTTTTTGTGATTGGAAGATTCTATGTAGCAGATACACCACAGATTGTATCATCAATCCTTGATCAATCAAAACAATACTCAGATTCCAGCCAGTCAGTAGGGTTATTGAGTGCAAAACAAGAAGAGTCCACAGAAAAAACACAGTAAATACTTTATCTGTACTTTTTGTGCGATACATTTTACAAGATAATTGATTTTATTCTTATAATGAAAATTCAAGCAGGTTTCTTAAAGGTATACTTCAGAGTGATTTTTTTTTATCTAAAGTAACAAAAAAAACCTTTATATATGTGTATATCTTAAAGATGCAAACTTCATTTCTTTGGTTACCAACATCATTCGCCAGCAAGAATGTGTCAACCCAAAGGCTTTTGAATTGATCTCAGACTGGTTAAATGTTGTACGTAATATAACTATGCTTTCTGAAATGCTCTCTGCATTCATGATCTAAACATCAATTAGTTATACAAAAGCATATGTTTAATTTAAAGCTGAAGTTAATATGTATTCTGCTTTGATCTAAATTGTACATTATTAAAGAAACCTTGGTACAAGTGGACAATTAAATAGAATGCACACAAAATTAAAGAATGTCAAGCACTGAGAATTGTTGTAATTGTAAAATCACAATTATTATGGTTATCAACTGCCTTTTTTGTTTATTATAATACTAAATATTTCACAAAGAATGAGTATTAGCAGTCTAGGTATATACTTATTGGTGACACAACAATAAATTTGTAGTGATCTAAAGTATTTCAAGAGAAAAGTATAAGGATTAGAACTGCAAATTTCAGAGCTGGGAATACAATGTTTTCCAAGAAAGCAGTCCTAGACTTCAACTTTCATAATCCTTTGTTTCATAATCCTATATATTAGTAACAGTATATTGGTAAAACTTTACAAGTTCATGTCTACGTTTAATACTAATGTTATGAAGAAGTCAGATACAAGCACTTTCATTTTCATCATCTCAGAATTTCAGCTATGTCTGAGACACTGAGGAAAGCCAAGGAGGGAGCACTTTGGGGTGCAGTCATTGCTGATGCACTGTCCATGCCTGTGCACTGGTACTACAACACAGATGATATCAAACATGACTACAATGGCTGGCTTACAGGATACAGAGCTCCAAATAAACACCATCCATCCAGTATTATCACCATTTCTGCTGTTGGTGGGTGAAAATTGTTATGGATAGTTATAATGATTTTTAAGTAAAAACCTATTAAAGCTAATTGTTTAATCTGTGATGGGAATATTTTTAAACCTACAAGCAGTTAAGTGTTTTATGAGGCTAAACAACATGGCATGACTTATTTTGAGCATATTTACTTGCATCAGGTGAACAATGGATTCATTTTACTGAGTGGGTCAAATACTGTTTTGACCAGTGGCAAATCCACAAGTGAAAATACTTGCATTTTTCACCCATTAGAGGAGATATATCCATAATTAACTAAGAACACAAATTTCCTTATCATTTTATGCTCAAACATATTGGCTAACAATGTATAGAATAATGAAGTAGCAGTTTTCATATGATATCCCATGTGATAATGTTAGCTTCTTACCATGTATTTCCTGCTGTTCTGATATGTTCTTTATATTCACAAAAATAATATCAGTAGTACCATAATTCTCTTTCCTAATTTAAGGCCAAAAAAGCACATAAACACAAAAACATTGAAAAAAATAAACAGGCCTCTTGTGGGATTTGAACCTGGTACTCCTGTGTCACAGATGACCATGCTTACCAATAGATCAGGCAGGTGAAAATATGGTCCCTCAGATATCTTGTTCTTAATGTTATTGATGGCTGTTGGGCCTAATGAAAACATATATTGGTCATTAACTCCGAAGCTCAAATTCCTGAGCTTCCATTCCAAATTCCATAAAATAAAATGGTCTATTACATGTTTCTTAATTAACATCCACCTATAAGTAGGATCAATAACACTTGATATAAAATAATTACATATTACTCAGAGAAAAGAATAATAACACTGAATATGGGGAAAGTAATCGGTGATGTTACTATAAAAAATATCAGTTTTACTGATTGCACAGATGTAATTTAAGTTAAACTAAAAAATGCATATGTGGAATTACTATTAAAACTTCTTGTATCCTCAAATACAAGATGATTGAATTAATATAGTATACCTTTAATAATCAATTGGCTTTTGAATACTTCCACAATTTAAGGAGCATAGAATACTCATGGCTTTATCATGTTTTATTTAGTGTGTCTTATTATTTCAGATGGGAGTGGGAGGAGTGGATGGCATGAGAAATGTAAACCAGTCATTGGGAGTGTAATTCTACATGACAAATTAAAGTACTGGACCAGTGAAGACAGGTTCACACACTATCATCAGGGTAGGCTCAGGTTGATCTTAAACTCAATCCCAAAATAGGATGCTCCTCAGTGTGATTAGTTCCAAGTGTAGTACAGTGTAATTAACTTCCTAGATCTGAATGTGAACTGATTTTGTTTTTCGACATCCCAGATTTAAAAATAGAACACGAATTTTTACTTGTTTCACTTCTTAAGGGTATTTTTGAAAATAACTGTGAAGGAAGAGGAGATTTGAAGGTGTATTACGTTTGTGTGGGTGGCTGTAATATTTACATTGTTTCTTATTCAAAGTATGAGGGATCCCTGATTAAAATTTGATGTTATTTTCTATTCAAAGTACAAGGGATTCTATTCAAAGTATGAGGTATTCTATTCAAAGTATGAGTGATCCCTGATTAAAATTGGATGTTATTTTCTGTTCAAAGTATGAGTGATTCTATTCAAAGTATGAGGGATTCTATTCAAAGTACGAGGTATTCTATTCAAAGTATGAGTGATCCCTGATTAAAATTGGATGTTATTTTCTGTTCAAAGTATGAGTGATTCTATTCAAAGTATGAGGGATTCTATTTAAAGTATGAAGGATTCTATGCAAAGTATGAGGGATTTCATTCAAAGTATGAGTGATCCCTGATTAAAATTGGATGTTGTTTTCTAGTCAAAGTATGAGGGATTCTATTCAAAGTATCAGCGATTCTATTCAAAGTATGAGTGATCCCTGATTAAAATTGGATGATTTCCAGCTAATTTTCCCTTTCTCTCCTAATGACTAACTTATCAAAATGGCTGTTACATCTACTGTGTAAGTTGGATCCAGTTGCAAACAGCACAGATCCAGATCCTCTATTTAATGTTGTGCTAACAGATTAAAGTCTCTGTTTGTTCTAATCATTAGTGCTAAGAGACTGCATAAACCCTGATAACCTGTAACATAATGTGCAGGCAAAATCAGGTCTTTGTTGTTTGTTTTACTGATTAGATATAACAAACTGTTGTAACATCATGTGCTGGCACCTCTAGGTCTATGTTGTTTGTTCTACTAGTTAGTCATAACAGATGCTTGGCTCCAATCTTTTGTCTTGAATATGCTGGCAGATCTGGATGTATATTATTGTGTTCTATAGTTTAGTCAGGACAAACTGCTGTGAAATAATATGCTGGCAGATGTGTTTTGTTTATTCTACTGATTAGTTACAACAAACTGCAAGGACCAAGATCTTCAATCATATAATATCAGGATCTTTGATCTGCTGATTAGTTCAAGCAAACTGTATAGGTGTATGTCTTCTGTCACATAATGTGCTAGCAGATCCAGGTCTGTGTTGCTTGTTCGTCTGGTTATTCATAACAAATTGCTGTAATGTAATATGCTGGCAGATCAGACCTGTGCTCAACTGATTTGTCATAACTATTGCACAGACCCATATCTTTTGTCACCTAATGTGCCGGCAGATCAGGGTTTGTGGGGTTTTTTTCTACCAATTAGTCATAACTGCACATCACGGTTATTCGGTCAAATTATGTTCTGTCATATAATGTGAGGATCATTGTTGTCTGTCCTACTGATTAGCACTAACAAACTGCATAGATCGAGATCTTCTGCAACATGATGTGTTGGCAGATCAGGATCTCTCTCACCTTTCTTTTTGTAATAAACCTACATTCTGTCACATACCGCTGTTCATCCTTAGATCAGACTATCTGTAATCCATCTCTTTTACTTGACCAGGAAAGTTTGTGATGATCTATAAGATAGTGTCCAATATATATATATATATATATATATATATATATATATATATATATATATATATATATATATATATATATATATATATATATATATATATATACATATACACACACACTCACACACACATATACATACATATATACTAACTTTTCTTCTACAAGTCAACCGCTCAGGTGGCCTAGTGGTTAGAGCATCCACCTCGGATGTGGGATGTTGTGGGTTCAATCCCCGGTTGAGTCATACCAAAGGTTTGCAAAAATGGTTTTAACAGCTGCCTCTCTTGATGCTAAGCATTAAAAGGTTAGTGTTCGGACTGGTCGGCCTGGTGTCAGGATAATGTGACTGGGTGGGACATCATGCTACATGTCTGTGACATGATGTCCCAGTGCTAGACATCACTATAAACTACCACACTGCAGACATCATATTGATATGACTGAAAAATTGTTAAAGCTACTTTAAAAATTATAAACACTTCTACCTCTTCTACAAGTCAGGTACCTCAGTGAAAATGTGAAAGACTGGATTTAATGCAAACTACAGCAAAAACATATTGGGATGCAGATTTCAAGGTTCTACTCTAACTATACAGGTCATTATTAAGATCAAAACTTGACTAATGGTCATTTGTGTGGAGATAAAGTTTTAAGTCCTTCCTGCAAATGCTGGATCTGATAACAAACCAGGGACCTTAGACTCTGTCAAGGTGTATTTCAAACTTCCTTCTTCATAAAGCTTCAGAATCTGTTTTGAGGCAAATGAACAAACACTTTATCTCAGAGGAATGAAATTGACCTTTCAATATGCTACCAAACAATATTCTAATTCATCTTAAATGATAATGATTATAGGCAACACATACAAATACCTGAAGAGTACACCTTGACCAGACTGCATACCATGGCACTGTCCACTTACAATGGATCACCTTATTATTGAGTTTGTCAATTTCCACCACATGAAACAGTTGTAGTTTAAAAGAACTACTTGGAGAACTATGAGAATATGCCACCTGGAAAAAAAATCATGGACTAAATAAGGGAATCAGTTTATATAACTAATTTCAGTTATATTGTAAGGATTTTATATGTGTTACCTTTAACCTTTTTGTACACATTTTATAGAATTTTACCATCTTTAGTTTTTCATTTTATCTTGTTGAATTTAATGTTTACATTTATTTGAAATGGTTTATCTTTTTTCAAATTTTGTTCCGTTCATGTTTACATTTTTCTAACTTTACCTAAGGTTGCCACTACATTATTACTTTTATGCTGAGGTGCTACAAGACACTATACCTAGCAGTATGGACCCAGATATTCTGTCACATAACTTGATTATAGATCAAGGTGTTTGTTGTTTGTTCTACTGATTAGTCATAACAAGAAAATAGACCCAAAGCTTAAAAGTACATGTGATGGAGATCCTTTGTCATTGTTATAGGGTTTAATGCCACTTTTTAGCACAAGATAGGCTATACATGGCAGCCAGTATAAATGGTGGAGGAAGAATCTGGGAAAATCCTGGGAAAAAAACACTAACCCACGAGAAGCTACTGGCAAGCTTTCTACCAGGCCCACATTGGCCAAATCTGAGATTCATACCCATACAGACGGAGAGAACCTTTTTTGTTGTTGTTCTACTAATTAAACAGCAAAGGTTCAGATCTAAAAGCACATGTGATGGAAGTAGAGGAACTGTGTTGCTGGTTTTACTGATTAGTAATATAAAAAAAGTCTTAAAATATGCTGACAGATCAAGGTAGGTGTTGCTTGTTCTAATGATTGCTAATAATAGATTGCATAGACCCATATCTTTGTCATAATATGCTGGCAGATCAGTGTCTGTGTTGTTTGTTCTACTAATTAGTCACCAAATGGCATTGACCAAGATCTGAAAGTATTTTGTAATATCAGATCAGGGTCTTTGATGTTTGTGGTCATCTGCATTTGCTTAATGTTCTGACTGATGTAGAGTGTTTGATCTGCTGATTACTTGGAACAAGCACCATAAACCGAAATCTTCTGTCAGATAATGAGCTGGCAGATCAAGGTCTGTGTTTTATTCTATCCTTTAGTCATAACAATTGACATGGACCCAGATCTGATGCATATTAAGAGAAGGTGGGTTTTTTGTAAGTAAGACTTAATTGAAAGGAAACAGCGAAGATTCCCAACAGACTGTTAGAAAATGTGCCTGTAGAGCATAGTCTGTATTGTATGTTTTATAGTTTAGTCATAAAAAATAGCATTGGCCAAGATCTGAAAAAAATTAAGTGATGGTAGGTCTGGGTCTGTGTTGTTTGTTCTACAGTTTATTGATAATAAATGACATTGGCCCAGATTTAACAGTACATTAAGTGGTGGCAGGTCTGGGCCTGTCTTGATTGCAGTTGAAGAAGACCAGTTTACTAGCATATACAGTCATCACTGTAAATCACTTGGCAAATTAAGAAATTGGAATAAAATCTTGTCTTTTATGAACTGCATATGCATATTTAATGCACATTTCATCTTATAGAGATGAAATATGCATTTAAGAGAAAGATTTATAGGTGTGGTCCTTTATAAGCTGGTGATTCATGTATTGAGTTGTTCATTAGGGCAGGTCTCACTGAAAAGTTATATTATATATCCAGACATGAAAGGGGTCAGATGAATGATGATTGATATGAATGAAATATACAAACTAGGCATGTTATTGTGGCAGTCATTTTAAACAAGTTTTGCATAAATAAGGTTTTTCTTTATTTCGTTATATCTGTGATTTTTTAAATGAGACAGTATAAATGATAATGAAAGACCATATATGTAATATATCAGTAATCTTAGTACACCTTTCAGTATAAACCTTGAAATTTGATTCAGATAGTTTTCGGATGTGCACATTTTTATAAAATTTTACCCATATTCCTTGAGGCTAAGGAACACATTATTAGATATAATTGTGTATGCCATATGTAGTCATTTTAGGAGTTTCTATTTTAATAGTTACACATCTCCAGCACAGCTCAAGATAGTCTTGACACCTTGACATGTGATACATATATATATATATATATATATATATATATATATATATATATATATATATATATATATATATATATATATATATATATGTTGTTGTTGTTGTTCAGGGGTTTAATGCCATTTTTCAGCACACTATAGGCTGTGCATGGCGGCCAGTATTAATGGTGGAGGAAGAAACCGGGAAATCCACGGAAAGAACCACCGACCCACGTGAAGCTACTGGCAAGATTTCTCACATATCCACCTTCGCTGAATCTTAGACTCTTAGACTCGAACTCACACAGACAGAGGTGAGATGGCAGTGATCTGTAACAGACAGTGCTTTAGACCATATATATATATATATATATATATATATATATATATATATATATATATATATATATATATATATATATATATATATATATATAATATACATACATACATACATACATACATACATACATACATACATACATACATACATACATACATACATACATTCATACATACAGGAAAAGTGCATATACCATGATTCCGCATAATATGTTCAGATACATGAATATATGAAAGAGATTTATATATAATGACACCAGTATAATCTTACAGGTTAGATTGTTATAACTCATTCCAAGAAGAAATTGAGGCATTGCTGTGAATAACAACAGCTGTCACTGTCACATAAACTTAATGTCCATGAAAAGACCACTTGAAACTTGGAAGTGACATTGACCCCAGGGTCTATCCTTACCCACCCACTTCTAGGTCACTGAGGATGTGGGACAAAATGGTAGTTTCATGATATGTGTATGACAACCATTCTACAGTATTATTTCATATGATTTCCAACTAAAAATGAA
Source organism: Potamilus streckersoni (assembly GCA_016746295.1). Lineage (NCBI taxonomy): Eukaryota > Metazoa > Mollusca > Bivalvia > Unionida > Unionidae > Potamilus > Potamilus streckersoni. The sequence continues at coordinate 2,946,764 of JAEAOA010000333.1, read as the reverse complement.
ATGACTGATATTTTAGGTAGGAAAGTGTCTTCCAATTTATTTATTATGCATCTAAGTTGAATATTTTTATTACATTCATTTTTCTTATTGGTTCATTAGTTATTGATGATGTGCTGTATTGTAGGTATGATGTCAGGGGATAGCACTCTTAATACCATTGTGGCCCTTCATGTTATGAAAACTATTCAGAGAATTGACCCTAATTGCCATCAGCCAGACAGGGAGGTCCGAGGCGAGGTACTGGCAGACTATGTTAAATTCATGACATCTCCAGGAAGCCATAATGACACGTATGCTGAATCCTACCACAGATCATTTTTCAAAGACTGGTCAGCACTTCCTGAATTACCTAAGTCACCCAAAGATTTACTGGAGTTTGCAGAAAAAAGGTACAAGCTACTTAAATTTACAATTGAAAGAAAAGTAGACAAGCAAAGATGATTATGAAAATGTTCATGATCTAACGTCAGTGCTCCTTGCTTCTTTGAGAATTCAGGAATATTGTGATAAATTGCATATATGCTTTGTAATATACTTGTACCCCATCCTACACAGATAAAGCAAGAAGCCTAAAGTTTTAGTAGATGACTGGGTGTTGTGATGGTCTGCTGGGTGTCATGATGGTCTGCTGAGTGTTGTGATGGTCTGCTGGGTATTGTGATGGTCTGCTTCATGTTGTGATGGTCTGCTCCATGTTGTGATGGTCTGCTTTGTGTTGTTGCTGGGTGTTGAGATGGTCTGCTTCATGTTGTGATGGTCTGCTTTGTGTTGTTACTGGATGTTGTGATGGTCTGCTTCATGTTGTGATGGTCTGCTTCGTGTTGTTGCTGGTTGTTGTGATGGTCTGCTTCGTGTTGTGATGGTCTGCTTCGTGTTGTGATGGAATTTTAATCACAGGGTAGGAAGGATATATGTGGAGTTCTTGTCTTTCCAGTCTCACCTGCTTAAATAGAAATCCCCATTTTAGTGCTATAAACAATATTAAAGTTCTGTTAAATTCTTTAAAGTTCATCTCATTAAAATAGTTCTTGTAGTCAACTTAAAATTTAGGATAATATTACTAAAGGTCTAAAGTTTATATGCTGATATGCAAGGAGTTCCTTTCTTGCCTGCATAAACAGGCAGCATATTTTGATAATTCATGCAGTGTTCAAGTTTTTGTTCTCATTTTGGACATTAATGTATCCTCAGCATCAGTTCTTGGATTCAACTGAAAATTTACATTGCTATTACTCTAAGAATAAAGTTCATAAAAATATCTGTGAGGAATTCCTAACATGCCTGTCTCACTTACTTAAGTATTATGATCAAAAATGTTAAAGTTGTTTGTGAGAGTCAGATCAGTGACCCAAGTGTCAATGTATATAAAAACTGGAACCCTTGACTCATACCTTGATGGCTTTCTCTACTCCCCAGGAAATTAGGCTAGACCATTTGTCCTAAAGTAGAAACTGCTGAAATCCCAACCCTGTAACTACATGACTGTATGTACTTATTGGGCATGAAGGGGTAAATTGATATATGCAACTGATATCAACCCAAAGGATGTATCCATACCTCCTAGGGACTTGGACCCAGTGTCATAACTTTTGCATTTATTGAGATCACTATCCAGTGGCCATATAAACTAACTATTAGACAAACTAACAGATGGCACATTATATTAAAATAAATCCCAAGATTTATTCTTAACCCCTCCACCCTAGAACCATGTACAGAAGCATTCTTTAAAAGAAAAATATGTATATTTAACTTTTTTTCCCCTGGGCAGTCATCGGTGACTGTTAAGACTCCATGGTCACTAACGTAAGTAACAGAAAAGAAGCAAAAGCAACAAGTTTCATAAAATTGAACAAACAATTTAATTACTACAGTAATAAATGCAAACTGTATAACGGTAAAATGAAATCTAAATTAGTTCTTATAAATGTCTGTTAAAGTCCAAAAAGAATAAAAAGTCCCTTATAAATTTCAATACTGAAAATATAATGGTCCTCTGAGAACCATGATGTCAATATGGCATTACCCAGAAATCTTTCAAATACTTTATTTCTAATAATTTATAACAGTTCCAGAATAATTTTTAGTCCAAATAATGAGCACTTTCTATTTCCATGTAACAATTCAAACAGATGTTTTTCCTCTCAAAAAATATCTAAGTTCAACATGAAATATATCTTCAGACTTACAACAGAAACACAATAATGTTAATGACTCCAAAAATCAGAATGAAACTGAATGCCTAATTTTCTCCTTATATACATTTTAATTGCAACTGTACTTGACAATTAAACCCATGTGACAGCATACACTATTGATTTTGAAAAGCTGAGCATATTCACACGGAAGAACCACAGAATTATTATCAAAACTTTCATATCCCATCAGCCATTGAAAATCAATGCCATAGGTGCCATTTTAAGTCTTATTATTTCAATTATTATTACTAATTATCAACACTTACATAAACATTTATTTATAGATCCTATGGAAGTTGCATTCTTAACAGAGACAGATCACATGCACAATTTATACAACCATGAATCAAAAATATGAAAATTAAATAAAAATTGTTGTACCAGGAGTTAAAGAAATTATAGATATATATAACAGTGACCCAAACTTAGCACTGGAATTTATAGTGTAAGCATATTTATTTAAGATACAGGATGTTTACATTCATGTTGGTCAATAATAATAAAGTTGTTGTTTTATTTACATCATTAAACATTTGTCTCACACTGTGGAAGTGACCACTCCAGTGACCTAGTGGTTAGAGCATCTGACTCAGATGCGGGAAGTCATGGGTTCGATCCACGGCCGAGTCACACAAAAGACTTTAAAAAATGGTACTAACAGCTGCCTTGCTTGGTGCTCAGCATTAAGAGGTTAGTGTTAGGACTGGTCAGCCTGGTGTCAGGATAATGGGACTGAGTGAGACATCATGGCACATGTCTGCAACATGATGCCCCAGTGCTAGACATCACTATAAACTGCCACACTGCAGACATCATAGCAATATGACTGAAAAATTGTTAAAGCTACATTAAAAATCTAAATCACTCACACACAGTGGAAGTCAAAACACTTAAGAAAAATGTGTTCTACTGTCAGTGGACATTTTAAGAATATGTACTTTTATTTACAGTATTTAGCCAGTAATATTTATATAACTGTAAGTCACTCCATTCTTATGTGCTTTAAATACAGTCCATACTGTGTTTTAGTAAGTCCATAAATATTCTGAATGTACTGGATTAATTTGTAATGGTGCTGAGTTATTATGTCTAACAGTATGTAGTTATTAATTAGCCCTAGTAATCCATATGCTATGATTTATGTAGTTACATATAGGCCTGAGTAACTTTGTGCCATCATGACTTGCAGTATGTAGTTATGTATAGGCCTAAGTAACTGTGTGCCATCATGACTTACAGTATGTAGTTATGTATAGGCCTAAGTAACTGTGTGCCATCATAACATGTAGTTATGTATAGGCCTAAGTAACTGTGTGCCATCATGACTTACAGTATGTAGTTATGTATAGGCCTGAGTAACTGTGTGCCATCATAACATGTAGTTATGTATAGGCCTCAGTAACTGTGTGCCATCATGACTTGCAGTATGTAGTTATTAGTTACGTATAGGCATGAGTAACTTTGTGCCATCATGACTTACAGTTGTTGTTGTTGTTGTTGTTGGGCTTAATGCTATTTTTCAGCACACGATAGGTTATTCATGGCGGCCAGTATTAGTGGTGGAGGAAGAAACTGGGAAATCACCGGAAAGAACCATCGACCCACGAGAAGCTACTGGCAAGCTTTCTCACATATCCACATTCACCGAATCCTAGACTCGAACCCACCATCATTATATTTACAAACAATTGCTTAACAACTACCCTTCATTTTTTTTGTCTGGAATAGCTCATATTATTTATTAGCTATGTTTCTATGAATTTGACCCAGGGTTTATATGTTTTAATTTGTCTTCACATATCCAACAAGTGTATATTTGTGTTTAGGTTGTGGATCTCAAAATCTACTAAGCTATTATCCAGAGGCTACATGTCAAAAGGTAAAAATTACCCATGGACATGTCTGAATTGATCGTTGTATGCTCCTAAAGTGCATATAAATGTATAATGAGGGAATCTAAATAACTTTTAAGCAATGATCCAGGGGCCACAATTGTATGCCCATGTTTATGATTCAGGTATCTTATTCTAGTGCTGACATTTGACACAAGGCTTGGGTCATTGATCACACAGACCAATTCTCAGATACGTTGTTCATATCATTTTAAAGTTAGGTTACTTTTATTACTAGCATCCCCACACTACACCTAAAACTGTTGTGCACTTCTACAGACAACACCAATCATGGCCTAGCGTTTGAAGTGTCAGCATCAAGTCATATTGGAGGAAATACATGACAGTATACACAAATGCATGCACAGATGCAGACTGGAACCAAAAAGATCTCTGATATATATATATATATATATATATATATATATATATATATATATATATATATATATATATATATATATATATATATATATATATATATATATATATATATATATATATATATATATATATATATATAATCTGTTTTTCTTGCTTTAGAAGCATAATTGTTGATCATAATACAAGCTACATGTAAGTTGAGTGTGGCATACTTTTCTTCCAATTTGAGTTACATACAGTATTTGTACTTTATTTCTAATGATATGCTGTGGTGAAGATGTGGACATATTGTCTTATCTTCAAAAATATCCCTAATTTCTTGAGTACATTTATAGTGTATTTCTTACAGGTATGCATCAAAATCTAAGGGATCCCAGGATTCCCAGCTAGTTGTCATAGGCGCCTTAGTGTCTGCCATCCCCTGGATTTTACGGAATGCTCATAAGAATGAAGCCGAATGTGCCAAAGAGACAGTCGAGTTTATCAAGCTTACACATCCTGTGCCGTCCCTCATCCCTTTTGTTGATCTATATGCCAGGCTTTTGCATGCTGTGTTAAATGGCCATGACCTTAGGCAAGAAGTACTGAAGGTTCTGGGTCATTCAGAACTTGGTGGGCCAAGGAAGAGGGAGATGATATTTAAATTACTTGAGAAAGCTCAAAGGTACCTCTTATAGTGCTAAAAGTGTGATGATATTTATTTTTTTTACATTGTAGTTGAAGCAGATGAAGAGTTATTTTCTATGTATTTAAATAAATTTCACTATGCACTATGCTTACCTTTGTGGTAGTCTTTTTTAGCTTTACTAATAACAGACCAGCAGAGCTTATGGTATGACTTGTTGTCGTTCCATACAGCCATTGGAACAAGTTTGTTTTTGCTTTTTCTCCAATAATTAATAGTGTCATTAAACTGTTTAGTCATTCATCGCAAGATCTAGCTTGAAAATCATTTATGTATTCATGAATGGAAAGTCATATCAACATGGTGTTACAGTTTCACATGTCATCCATGGAGACGTACAATGTTAGCTCTCTACACATAATGACAGATGGATTCCAAATTACTCATCCGACTTTGTTTTAGTGATAGGATGATAAGATTTGGAATAGATGTTTAAGCTTTTTGAAGAAACTTCAAAGATGCCAGTTTGCTCTGCTTCTAAGTAATCAACTTTCTAATTTGATTTCATGTTTCCCACCTGTATTTTTTCCATCTGACTGTTTGATATTAAATAAGTTATATTTGTATGTGATTTAGTGACTTTAACATTATCTGTGAACAAAAGATGAGTCATTACACTTGCTATGTGTTTTACATGCATTTGAAGATATGAAGACCATGTTAACTTATCAGTTAACTAATAATGATGACTTAGTAGTGCTATTGGCTATAAACCTTGAAACTTGTTTTTAAATATATGAAAATCATATGAAACTAACCAAACTAAGTTATCACAAAATGGTGTGGTGCATTGTGGGAATGGACCCTGGCAGGAAGCCATTTATTGTTTATTTGACGATCCTTTTACCCCATCTGTATTTCAGCTATCCCAAAGACTCAGAAGCAAAACTTAAGGCCTACCAGAGTGCCACTGAAATGCTGGGTTCAGCTTGTTACATAGAGGGTGCTCTCAGCTCTATGCTGTTTTTAGCTCTGGAGTTTGCAGATGACTTTCAGGGTGGTGTTCTGGCTAATGCCAACTGTGGAGGTATGTTGTTTACTTTTTTCTTCTCAGCCTTTAGCCAAAGCAAAAAACTTATTTTGTTTGAACCTAAATGTAATGTCAAGACAAAAATTCGTTCTTTGAGTCCCATGTGTGTACTTATTGAGAAGTACTCATTCATACGAGCAAATATTTCTATCATATGGAAAATAACAGTTTATTAATATTGGTTGACTAGATTGTGACATTAGATCTTATTAATCAATTATTAACCCCACACTTTAGAAAAGCATTAAGATGGTGTATATATGCATCTGTAATGACTTGTAACTTTTACAACAAGAAACTTAGGTCAATAATAGTCCTATGGGCATAGATTGTGTTTAAATATTGAGAGTATGTTATTGTTTAAAAATTAAGCTAAGCAAAAAGATTAACCATGTGTAAAAATATTTCACATAATTCTTTTTGCTTTAAAGGGACTCATGTTTTATTATTCATATAAAAATCTATTAGTTAAGGTAGTAGCTGTTGATTCTACTGTGTGAATGTTTTCTGTAATTGTCATACACCCATGATGCTTACACATAAACTATTCTTAAGCCCGAAGCTACTATTTTTACTAATTGATGTAAGAAAGACCAATGTCTTTCTGACATTACATCTGTTTTAAAGTTTGAGATACAAGAAGATTTTGTTAGAGTTATAAAACTGAAGCTACCTTAAAGCCCTTACTCAAGACATATAGAGGTTTATGCCAAAATTATTCAGAATTATGAACCATAATTGCAGAAACTATGAAATTATTGTGAACCTATCTACACTAGATGTTCATTGTCATAAATAAGTTCACAAGCACAAGAGACTGATCATTATTTTTAACTTGGGGGGAACATAATAATAATATTTAAAGAAATTTAGCCCTATGCTAGTTTTCTTTTAAAATTTGTAAACATTAAACCAATATATGTGTGTGTGTGTGTGTGTCACAATTTAGTCAAAAGACACCCATTTACCACATGGCACAGTTGATTTCTACTTAACTTGAAAGATTTTTATGTGTCCATTTTCCAGGTGAGAACTGTCACCGAGGATCCGCCCTTGGTGCCCTGCTTGGTGCATCAGCTGTGAACAAAGGACAGGGACTTCCTCAACATCTAAAGGATGGACTTGAATCTTCAAAACTTGACCTGATTAACCTGAGCTGTAACCTTTAGTCTTCACTTTTAACCCATAACTTTTTAAACAGACCTACATTTATGTTTAAATGTTTAAAAAATGTATCCTAGTAAAGAAAAATATATAATTGACATTGTGCAGTAATTCCTAAATTCATGCAAAATATTGAAGGATTTATGAAATGCACATAAAGGTCTGTTCCCCTCAGTTTCTTTTTTTAAATGCCTTTGTATTTACAGCTTTTAGAGGTATATTTGCTATCTTACGGATAGTTGAGAATGTTAAACATGGAACTATGTTATGTTGTAATTTCACCGGAAAGCCATTATTGAACTTCACTTCTGTTTCTATCCTTAATTTATGATAATTTGACCTCTGAAATTTTATATACTTCATTTTATTATGCCCTTTTTCATTTCTGCACAATAACTTTTTTTTTACACAGTCTGTCTTTAGCAAATTTTGTGGATGGTTTTGTAAAACAGAGACAGGAGTGTTTTTATGGTATTGCTTTATTTTAAATTGAATTGAAATCCATCATAGTGACATGCTGACTCTCCATCTGGTGCTGTGTTGTTGCTGATGGTCACTGATCAAAGTTTGGAAGGATATGGGATTATAACTGTCTGAATAGAATAAATCAGATACTTTCAGAATTTGATGTTAAGAGAGTTCACGTTATAGACTTAACACATGTTTTACAGTCTGCAAGTATATGAATACCAGGAGCCTTATCTATTTTGGGTACAGGGGTTAATTTTATCAGTAAGAACTCGCATATACTGCTGTAACAGAACCTCTGATGATCAGCAAAAGTAATTGATTTTCATGCATAATTTTTGTCAGTAATATACATGTACTTGTACTTAAATTGGCCTTGATATTGTTTTTCTTTGGGAAGCAGTATGTTGGAAGGCAGGAAACATGGTACCAATGTCCCTTTGAGGTCCATAAAGACCTACATGCTAGAGCATGCAGTTGCTGAGACTGGTTTCCATGTTCTGTATTATTTGCACAGCACTGAAGGGCCTAAGTTTGTTTTTATGAATGAAGAGCTGCAGGTTATGTTCCCAAAGTCAAAACCAGCCATCTATTGTTCTGACTCATCCTGTCTTTCCAACTGGCTTGGCACTCAGGCATGTACTGAGAGTCATTAATGCTGCTTCTGTTGTTCTGACAGACAAAGCAGCACAGCCTGTCTCTAGAAGTTTCACACTAACCACTTCACCCTTACATTGCCCTTTGAGTGTCCTTTGTTGTCTGAGTGACCTACACTAAATTGCTGCATGTCTTTTCATTTATGAATCCAGAGCATTTTGATTTTTCGGGTCTCATTGCGGTTATTTTGCATCGGCTTGAGGTAAAGTATGATGTTGATCTTGAATGCGCTAACATGGTGGGAACTAGTGTCAGAATAGACCTGGCCTTGGTGTTTATATTCAACAAGCTTTTTCTGGTTGGCCTTGTGATTATTTTGCTTTGTAAGCGCCCAATTAAACTCAGCCCCTTCAGCCAGTGGCACAGAGTCATGCACATATTGAGGCAGGTATTGCATGTGCAAGGTTGGATCATTGACAATCCACAATCTTGCACTGGATTTTAAAGGCAAGTTCATGGAAGCTGTGCACAGTGGTTGCATAGCCAAAATGTAAGTCTATATTTTGTGGATACTGCAATATGATTTTTGCTTAAATAAATTTTCCGCATTTTAAGAAATTGAAAACAAAACAACTGTATTTTTTGCCTTAATATGGAATCTCTTCATATTATAATAAAACAGCAAGTTTTTAACATGGAAAATGAACTGAACATATTAAAAGATTAAATAAAGATCTGGTCGAGGGATTTAAAGATCATTTCACTTCTGATTGTGTTTCATGTTGGAATAACAAGAAATTGAAGTAATCTGAACTGTTTGATCATACCTATGGACTAGAGTATACTACATTCTGTCATTCCTTTGATCATTTGATGGATCAATCTACACTTAGCATTTGACTCCAACACATATTTTAAATAATTTTTCTGTCCTATTGGGGGACCCTGAGAGACCAAGGTGTCTAAATCTCTCACCATTACTGATAATTGCCATCTCACCTAAGTCTATGTAAGTTCGAGTCTCAGGTTCAGCCAGTATGTGAGAAAGCTTGCCAGTTGCTTCTGATGGGTTGGTGGTTCTTCCTGGGGTTTTCTAGGGTTCTTCCGCTACCATTAATACTGTCCACCATGTATGCCCTATTTTTGTGCTGAAAATGGCATAAAACCAAACAACTGTCCTTAGGGGGAAAGGAAGCAAGGACTAAAGTGACAATGTATATTTTCTTGATTTGCTGGCAAGTGTCATTTTATCCACTTTTGATACAATCACAATTAAGGTCTTCAAACAAACTCAGTGTGTGTGTGTGTGTGTGTGTGTGTGTGTGTGTGTGTGTGTGTGTGTGTGTGTGTGTGTTTGTTTTCTTTGTAGTAGTGTTGGCATGTACCTGGTGGTGTAATTTCTTCACCCATATACTGTCTTAAAATCTACTTTGCATGAAAGACAATGTAAACTTGTGACCTTTGCAACTCATCTGCACTAACTTAAACTCTATTTCCAAAATTTTATAAATTTGTAATCTTGGTAGTCGTTTTTGCTTTCAGAGAAAATGCACATTCTTAGTATCTTAAAAAGAATTTACCAAATCAAGATCAGCATTTTGAAATGAATTGACTAAAATAAAAATCACCATTTTGAAATGAATTGACTAAATAAAGATCACCATTTTAAAATGAATTGACTAAATAAAAAACACCATTTTGAAATGAATTGACTAAATAAAGATCACCATTTGGAAATTGATTAACTAAATAAAGAAGAGCATTTGGAAATGAATTGACTAAATAAAAGATCAGCTTTTTTAAATGAAAATTGACTAAATAAAGATCAGCATTTGGAAATGAACTGACTAAATAAAGATCAGCATTGTGAAATCAATTAACTAAATAAAGATAATATCAGCCTTTAAAGATTCCTCTTTAAAAAAATCTTGACAAATACAATAACAAGTAAATAAGACAAAAAATCAAAATAGATCTTCTTAGACAAGTGTTTCTGCCAAATTAATTTTTTTTATCTGTTTCTCCATTTTTTCTCATTTCCACCAATGGTCAGACAATTTTTAGTCAATGACTCACAAGCTATCATGGATGACCCTTGATCCCTTTGTTACTTAGAACACCTCAACTTGTTATGTATCCATAAGTAGCCATAAAACAATTCCTAATTTCTCAGCACTTATCATTCCACTGATGCAGCAGTTCCAGTCCACAGTATAGTTCTGACTTGTTCCTTTACCATGTAGAAGCACTATCCCTCCCAATTATTTTGAATTTTTTAATTTTCAAAAAGGTTAGATTTCAGTTATGAAACAGTAAGTAAAGTAAACAGAGATTAAAGTTTGTAATATTTTTTCCCAACTGCTAGTAGAATCACATGTTTGTTCTTTATGTCTGAATGAAATACCTCAAGCTTGATTGAAGAAATGTTATGTTGTTGATAATTAGAAACATACTGTGTTAGTTCTCAGTTTCTTTTATATTTATTTTACTTTGTATTATGTATGCCTAATTGTGTGTTATATTTAATATTGTGATTATTATTATTATTATTATTATTATTATTATTATTATTATTATTATTATTATTATTATTATTTTAAACAATATCTCAATATTTTTACAATTTGTTTTAATCAGATTATACACCATACTTATAAGTATATAAGATAGATACTATACAATACTTTTCTTTTTTTATCCCAATTAACTTCCATTGTATACATGTATTAATTAATTTTACTCTGGATGATTTTCTAATTAACATGAGATGTGTACATATATTAAATACTCTTGGAATTTTTTCCAGTTAATAAAATATGCATTCATGTATGTGTTTATTAGTTATTACTCATGGTGATTTCCAGTTAGCACAAAGTGTGTACATGTATTACGTACTTGTGATGATTTTAAAGTTCAGTGTACACATGTATTGCGCTTCCGAACTCAGTAGGCATTATTTATAATATTTATTAAAATTGCAATAAAAATAAAAACCTCTGGTTTGTTATGTACTTGTATTTATAAAAATGGCATTGGAAGTTATTTCCATATCTTTATTTTATAGCTTTAAACTTTGAACTCTTTAGGATGGAATATCTTTTTGTTCTATCTGAATACTCTGCATTTTAATACAATCATTGATAATAATTTGTAAGAATCATTCCATTTAAATATACAATCATTGACAATTATATATAAGAACCATTCTATTTAAACATACAATCATTGATAATTATCCTGAAGAACTATTCCATTTAAACATACAATCAATGATAATATGTGCAAGAACCAATCCATTTAAACATACAATCATTGATAATAATATGTGTAAGATCCATTCTGTTTAAACATATAATCAGTGATAATAATATATAAGAATCATTTTTAAACACATGATCATTGATAATTATACTGAAGAACCATTCGATTTAAACATAGTCATTGACAATTATATTTAAGAACCATTCCATTGAAACATATCAAACATGCAATCATTGATATATGTAAAGATAATTCCATTGAAATATACATGGTACCCAGCATAGTAACTATTTTAAAAAACATGTCCCAAGATATTTCAATAGGTCAAAGAGTTTGTATGAAAATGATAAAAAAAAATCTAATTTGTTGGGGGGGGGTGACTGCTTCATCTTGGAAATGCCTTTTCTGTGCCCCAAGTATGTTTTACTGGAACAGTGCCAAGGCTTGTTTTGCTTATAGTACCAAGTATGAACCCTTGTTAAAACACACTGAATGAATATTTCAAGACCGGAAATTGTAAGAATATGATCGAAACGCATAAGAAAGGGGACATGGATTGGAATATTTTTATGAATTACTGGCTATTTCATTAATCTAGGATAATAGTTCACTTTAAATTAGCGTCTTGATTCTTTGTAAAACAGTCTTTTCTTTCTAGCTGTTTGTTCATAAAAAGCCAACGTGAGGTTGGTTTATCAAATCTACTATGCAATACTATATGTCATCTAAAAATCAAGAATACTGTACTAATGTTTTCTTTCTTTCCATGTCTCTAGCAGTATTGACCCAATAATTTGAATTTTAGCAGTCTGCAGGTTCATCTCATTTTTAGGCATAGTTAATGACCTGAAATAGAAAAAAAAATTGAGACTTAACTATGAATTATCCTATTCTGGTTCAATAAATATATGTACTTTAAATACAACAAAAAAAAATTAAAATATGTGACATCAATCAGATTTAGATTGTTTTGGTTTGCACAAAATTAATTTATCTATAAAATAATGGATGGATGAGAAAGATAAAATGGGAAATTTCATGTCCTACAGGGTGACAGTAAGGGTCCCGCAAGGAGGCAAAACCCAGAACTTAATAACACAATCATGAAGAAATAAATATGCACAAGAAAGATGATTTATGTAGGAATAGCAGAATTTGATAGTGGATATGGAGTCGTGTTGTAAGCAAAAAAAAAACATGCATAAATGTGAAATTTAAAGAAAAGTTGGCTTCTAGTTGCTCAGCAAGAATCACAAGGGAAAAGTCGAGTAAAAAATATTAAACAAAATAATCACTCTAGCAGTCTCTGATAAAGAAAAATAGTATAGGACATTTTTAGGCAATCAGTTTGATACATAATGTTTTTCATTGTAGCGTAGAACTTTATTATTATGCAATCAGTTCAGTAGTTATGGTATCAATGGGACACAAGAAATCATTACTATGCATCCATTTAGATACATGTAGTTTTGTTACCAATGTAGCAAAGACATAATTATTGTCAACCAGTTATATAGTTATGGTTATCAGTGTATACTAACATAGGTACCTACAGGATTTTTTTGGCAGGGTGAGTGTCAGGATTTTGTGCAGGGGGTGTCAGTCAGTCATAGCCAGGGGAGTTAGTAAAGTAAGCAGTCTGAAACTAAAGATATTTACTAAGCATTTTGAACAGAATCTTTTACATATTTTCAGCTTCATTTGCACGATTAAACTTGTAGGAATTTATATATTTGCAGTTTTATTTCATGGGGGGGTCACATGTCCTCCCCCCCTTGACATATGCTGCAAGTGCCCATGTATATGTATGTCATGATCATTCTGCCAATTAGGCAGTTATGGTTTTCAGTAAATATCTAGCATTAAATCGGCAAGATAAAGGAATTATAAAGGAAAGCCCAAGTGGCCGAGTGGTCTAAAGCGCTGTCCATTATGTATCACTGCCATCTCACCTCTGTCTTCGTGAGTTCGAGTCCAGGATTCCACGAATGTGGATATGTGAGAAAGCTTGCCAATAGCTTCTTGTGGGTCAGTGGTTCTTTCTGGTGATTTTCCCCGAGTTCTTCCTCCACCATTAATACTGGCCACCATGTATAGCCTATTGTGTACTGCAAAATGGCGTTAAACCCCACAACAACAACAACAACAACATAAAGGAAAGCAGAATTTTATGGACAATAGCCTCTAATGGACAGATTTTCATCGTGCAATTGGCAGCTTGTAAAAGTTGACTTTAAGTCAAGAGATTATTGCCCAAAATCAGGTACAATAAATAAGGTTACAGTGTCTGGTAAAGGTTTCATTGTATGTTTTTGTTGATATAAAGATAAATGACTTACATGAACAAAATTAATGTATAAAGAATGATAACAATGCACCAACCACTTTTTAATCTGACAAAAAATGTAAATATTTGAATTTCTATCACCATTGGAAAGAAGAAAATGAAATAAAGAAGGAAGGAAAAATAAAAAGAAACAGAATAACTAATATTATGATTGTTTGTATTTGTGGGATATTCTCTGCTTTATTCAACACTGTTGTGACCATAATTATTTGTGTGTTAAAATTTGAATTCTTTCTATTTTTTTTTGTATCATTAAATATAATAATCATTGTGATGATGATTATGTTCACAAGATATGACACTTTGAAAGAAACATCATGTTTATTTAGAATGTAAATATGACTTAGGATTTTGTAAGCAATTTTCTTAGATATCTGGCTTGATAAACAAGCTAGGTAGATGATTGGTTTTAGCCAAGGTCATTTCTAATTATACTTGTTGACATTCTATACTGCAATGGTGGGATTTCAAAATCACCACGTGTCCTTTGTGTGTGTACATGAAATAATGTTTTTTGTTCTGTAAAATAGTTGTCAGAGTGATGTTTTAACACCTGGTAGAATCATTCATATACCGTGAAGAAAGGTATTTTTTCTGGTGCTGGAAAGAGTTGTTCATTTGTACGTCTGTAGAGCGAGATGTATATTGTTATAGATGACCGCCGTAGTTCATCTACTTGTTAAACAATAATTATTTTCCCTGGAGAACTACACGAACTGGCTCAGGACAAAGACATTTGGTGAAATTAGTTCTAAATTGGTACAGAACAGTACAAATTGTGATTAAAAGTGAAAATTCTGGACATTTGTGTTAAAACTTCATCTGATGTCATCATCCACCATCTTGGAACGGAATAGAGATTCAGACCAGCTTCATTTAGAACTGTTTTTGATAGGACTTTTATTTTTTCACAATTCAAGGACAAATGTTTGGCTTTATTCATAAATTATAAGGTCTATTTCATATTTTTACCTTCTCAACATGTTTTCTAGGAAAATAAATTATTTTTTGTTAAAACTTACAAAACTTGTTGTCTTCACTCTTTTCTTCTGTTACTTTGAATGAACCAATACGTAACAAGTTTTGATATTCAGTGTGTACAACCAGGATATACATTAATGTTAGACATCTTACTGTTAGTTATCACAAAACATTGCATACTGATATTATTAGAGAGACTACAGTATAGGCTTCAAAGATAGTATAGGTTTATGCCATCTCCTTTATTATTACAAACAACTATAAATACTGATATTACCAGAAAGAGTATAGACTTATGTAATCTTTGTTATTACCAACAATTGTTAATACTGATATTACCAGAAAGGGTATGGGCTCATGCCATCAGCTTTGTTATTACAAAGTAAAAATGTTGATATTACCAAAGATAGTATAGATTTATATAATCTTTGCTACTACAAACAACTATTAATACCAGTATTACTAGAGAGAATATAGGTATACGCCTTCTTTGTTAGTACTAACAATTGTTATCAGTATTACCAGAGAGAATATAGGTATACGCCATCTTTGTTATTACAAACAATTATTAATACCAGTATTACCAGAGAGAATATAGTTATACGCCATATTTGCTACTACAAACAACTATTAGTACCAGTATTACCAGAGAGAATATAGTTATACGCCATATTTGCTACTACAAACAACTATTAATACCAGTATTACTAGAGAGAATATAGGTATATGTCATCTTCCTTATTACAAGCAGCAACTTTCAGGATGCATGTTTTAAATAAGATTCTATCATAGTGTCAGGCTTAACAGATAGCTTTTTTGTCTAGAAATTATGAGCTTATGAGTCATTTTTATTAGTTTTAAGAATGCTAAAAGTTTGTATCACTTACTACATATTTAATTTCAGTTTATAAAGTCTTCATCAGCTGTATTTGGTTGTAAATATGCCTGCCTACAGTTTGGTATTACTTCTTGCAACATGGCTAAAATGTGCTAGCATACAGTGTGATATTACTTCTTGTAACATGGCTAGCATACAGTTTGATATTACTTCTTGCAACATGGCTAGCATACAGTTTGATATTACTTCTTGCAACATGGCTAGCATACAGTTTAGTATTACTTCTTGCAACATGGCTAGCATACAGTTTGATATTACTTCTTGCAACATGGCTAGCATACAGTTTGATATTACTTCTTGCAACATGGTAAGCATATAGTTTGATATTACTTCTTGCAACATGGCTAGCATACAGTTTGATATTACTTCTTGCAACATGGCTTAAATGTGCTAGCATAGTTTGGTATTACTTCTTGCAACATGGCTAAAATGTGCTAGCATACAGTGTGATATTACTTCTTGCAACATGGCTAACTGTGCTAGCATACAGTGTGATATTACTTCTTGCAACATGGCTAAAATGTGCTAGCATACAGTTTGATATTACTTCTTGCAACATGGCTTAAATGTGCTAGCATACAGTTTGGTATTACTTCTTGCAACATGGCTAAAATGTGCTAGCATACAGTGTGATATTACTTCTTGCAACATGTCTAACTGTGCTAGCATACAGTGTGATATTACTTCTTGCAACATGGCTAAAATGTGCTAGCATACAGTTTTGGTATTACTTCTTGCAACATGGCTAAAATGTGCTAGCATACAGTGTGATATTACTTCTTGCAACATGGCTAAAATGTGCTAGCATACAGTGTCATATTACTTCTTGCAACATGGCTAAAATGTGCTAGCATACAGTTTTGGTATTACTTCTTGCAACATGGCTAAAATGTGCTAGCATACAGTTTTGGCATTACTTCTTGCAACATGGCTAAAATGTGCTAGCATATAGTGTGATATTACTTCTTGCAACATGGCTAAAATATGCTAGCATACAGTGTCATATTACTTATTGCAACATGGCTAAAATGTGCTAGCATACAGTGTGGTATTACTTCTTGCAACATGGCTAAAATGTGCTAGCATACAGTGTGATATCACTTCTTGCAACATGGCTAAATTGTGCCAGCATACAGTGTGATATTACTTCTTGCAACATGGCTAAAATGTGCCAGCATACAGTTTGGTATTTCTTCTTGCAACATGGCTAAAATGTGATAGCATACAGTTTGGTATTACTTCTTGCAACATGGCTAAAATGTGCTAGCATACAGTGTGATATCACTTCTTGCAACATGGCTAAAATGTGCTAGCATACAGGTTGGTATTTCTTCTTGCAACATGGCTAAAATGTGCTAGCATACAGTTTGGTATTACTTCTTGCAACATGGCTAAAATGTGCTAGCATACAGTTTGGTATTACTTCTTGCAACATGGCTAAAATGTGCTAGGATACAGTGTGATATTACTTCTTGCAACATGGCTAAAATGTGCTAGCATACAGTTTGGTATTTCTTCTTGCAACATGGCTAAAATGTGCTAGCATACAGTGTGATATTACTTCTTGCAACATGGCTAAAATGTGCTAGCATACAGTGTCATATTACTTCTTGCAACATGGCTACAATGTGCTAGCATACAGTGTCATATTACTTCTTGCAACATGGCTAAAATATGCCTGTCTACAGTGTGATATTCTTGCAAAATGGCTAGCATACAGTTTGATATTACTTCTTGCAACAGGGCTAGCATACAGTTTTGGTATTACTTCTTGCAATATGGCTAAAATGTGCTAGCATACAGTGTGATATTACTTCTTGCAACATGGCTAAAATGTGCTAGCATACAGTGTCATATTACTTCTTGCAACATGGCTAAAATGTGCTAACATACAGTCTGGTATTACTTCTTGCAACATGGCTAAAATGTGCTAGCATACAGTGTGATATCACTTCTTGCAACATGGCTAAAATGTGCTAGCATACAGTGTGGTATCACTTCTTGCAATATGGCTAAAATGTACTAGCATACAGTGTGGTATCACTTCTTGCAACATGGCTAAAATGTGCTAGCATACAGTTTGGTATTACTTCTTGCAACATGGCTAAAATGTGCTAGCATACAGTGTCATATTACTTCTTGCAACATGGCTAAAATGTGCTAGCATACAGTCTGGTATTACTTCTTGCAACATGGCTAAAATGTGCTAGCATACAGTGTGATATCACTTCTTGCAACATGGCTAAAATGTGCTAGCATACAGTGTGGTATCACTTCTTGCAATATGGCTAAAATGTACTAGCATACAGTGTGGTATCACTTCTTGCAACATGGCTAAAATGTGCTAGCATACAGTTTGGTATTACTTCTTGCAACATGGCTAAAATGTGCTAGCATACAGTGTCATATTACTTCTTGCAACATGGCTAAAATGTGCTAGCATACAGTTTAGTATTACTTCTTGCAACATGGCTAAAATGTGCTAGCATACAGTGTGATATCACTTCTTGCAACATGGCTAAAATGTGCTAGCATACAGTGTGATATTACTTCTTGCAACATGGCTAAAATGTGCTAGCATACAGTTTTGGCATTACTTCTTGCAACATGGCTAAAATGTGCTAGCATATAGTGTGGTATTACTTCTTGCAACATGGCTAAAATGTGCTAGCATACAGTGTGATATCACTTCTTGCAATATGGCTAAAATGTGCTAGCATACAGTTTGGTATTACTTCTTGCAACATGGCTAAAATGTGCTAGCATAAAATTTGGTATTACTTCTTGCAACATGGCTAAAATGTGCTAACATACAGTGTGATATCACTTCTTGCAGCATGGCTAAAACGTGCTAGTATACAGTTTAGTATTACTTCTTGCAACATGGCTAAAATGTGCTAGCATACAGTGTGATATTACTTCTTGCAACATGGCTAAAATGTGCTAGCATACAGTGTGGTATTACTTCTTGCAACATGGCTAAAATGTGCTAGCATACAGTTTGCTTGGGTACATTTTAGTACATGTATTATTCCTTCCAACTTTTCTAAATGCGTTCATCTAACATAGCTTTATGCTACAGTACAGTGTGGTATTTCTTCTTACCAACCTATTAAATTCAATTGTTTTCCCACTGCCTGTTATAGGCTGATAATGTAATAAGCGCATTGGAACATTCTCTTTATATGATCTTACATTTAGGATCTTTCAAAATTAATTAAGAATCTAATCAAATACATGTAATTTCATTTTTGTGAGAGCAGTAATGAATAAAAGATGAACATGATTTGACAAGTTGCCCAAGTATATGATTTTATTTTACAGAAATTATTCAAAACTGCAAACCATTGTATAAAAATTAATATTGGGTACATTTTGAATAATTCAGATATTATGCAGTCACCTTATAAGACACCATTTCATGTCTTTAGGTGTTTTTATAAATGTGTCATTATAACAAATATAACATGGGTTTATAAACCTAAATAGCATGTTTGTGTGATAAATTCCTTATATATTTGAAAGCAAAATACTGTTTTAATATGTGTTCAGTCCAAAAGAGATCAGTGTTTGAACCCAAAACTCTTCTCAAGCATATATACGTTTATTTTGGTGTGTTTGCATAAAATATCTCCAAGTGTTGAAATGAAATTAAAACAGCTTTAAGTTTAGATTTAACTATAAAAAGCATCCAAAATATCATTTTGTTTAATTTTGTATTTATAAGGTGTTTTCTCAATTTGAACAAAGGGTAATCAGCCATTACATAGCTTGACTCAACTTTTACTTGTCATCAAAACCATTGTGGGTATGTGAGAAGGTTTGCCAGTAGCTTCCTATGAGTTGGTGCTTCTTCCTGGGTTTTTCCTCCAATAAATATACTGGTAGCTATATATAGCATATTATCTGCTAAAAAATGGCATTTCACCCCACAAAATAAAACCTATCTACATGGTCACGGTCACACAGTTCAATATTGTATATTTATTTCATTATACTTTCTGTTCTGCTTAATACTTTTAAAGCCATTTGAGTTTAAGTGATGAAAATTGCAATACTTATAAGATCATCTCAAGAAAGTGTGTTCAATTCTACACTGTGGTTACCATCATCAAAGCCAAGGTCACAGCTCATTGTTGGACATTTTCCATGACATTCATTTTCAATTCCATCCACTCTATAACATTAAAACTATTTGAAAAAAAAAGAGCTGAAGCTGTGTACAATTTTATATAATCACTAGAAGGTGTGTTGCAGAGGGAATGCTGTCTTCAAGGTCAAAGTCATGGTTAAATATTTTATGCTTCCATAAAAAAATTCTCTTATGTTCTTTAACTTTAAAAGGGATGAAACTCGTACAATTGCACATCATCATCAAGAGCTGCAACATGTGCCA
Source organism: Potamilus streckersoni (assembly GCA_016746295.1). Taxonomy (NCBI): domain Eukaryota; kingdom Metazoa; phylum Mollusca; class Bivalvia; order Unionida; family Unionidae; genus Potamilus; species Potamilus streckersoni. The sequence continues at coordinate 2,926,463 of JAEAOA010000333.1, read as the reverse complement.
TGTTTTCTAGGCCAAGGTCATGGCTTAATATTTGACATTTTCCAGCACACTTTACCTTTCATTTTAAAACCTAAAGCCATTTGATTTTAAACTATAAAACTTGGCATGCTTTTACATCATTACTAGATGATTGTCATGTAATACATCAAGGATGATATCTTAAGATTCAGGTCATTTAGTTTCATCCAGCTTTCAGTTCTGTTCTATATTTTTAAAACCATTGGAGATATGGGATGAAACTTGGTAATATTTGTACATCGTCACTGACGTGTTGTATACTACATACCTTTATTCAAGGTTAATGTCATATGTCAATATTTTATGTTTTCCTTGCTTTTGCTTTTCTACTTAATAACTGTACTAGACTGAGCGTCTTATCTTCAAGGTCAATATAATGGTGTAATCTATTGAATTTTTCTAATACACACTTGTATACATGTAGAGCCATTTGATACAAAGATTCAAAAATTTAGGCCTATGTCACTCTTCAGTTATCTAACTTGTTGTTTTTGATAAATGGGGGAAACTTAGTGCACATATTTTGTGTTTTGAGAATGTGTTCTGTTGACTATTTCTTCTCTTACCGAATCTGCTCTATAACCTTTCACGATCGCATACAGTCATTTAATATTTTAACACTTCTCTTAAAGCAGTTTGTGTTATGTTTCTTTCTTGCATTTTGATATTTAAACAAAAAAGAAAATGTACACAAAATATTGCTTTTAGAGGATCAGTTTTGTTTTATTGTCTAGTAATAAAATACATGTGGCCTTATGACAGAATGATTTGCATATACTGCTAATGTGTAAGAGTTATAAATGTGCAATATACAATCACGCAATAAGCATTATTAATGATATTTTGTCATCAAACCATATATATTCATTAGGTTGATTTTTTTCGGTCAAATACATGTAGTATTTTACACACAAAACTTTTTTTTCTGAGCATTTTATGGCATATTACCTACATAGAGAAACATTTCATTTCTGCTATTGCACCTGATTTTTCTGATTAATATTGATGCCTTGTAAATTTAAATTTTCAAAAATAGCTTGTATTGTTGCAAAGGACTTTGTGCCCTGAAATGTATTACAAATTTCTATACATCCTCTTTTTCCTTTTTTTTTCTTTCTTTTTTTTTGTCATTTGCAATTGAAGTGAATGGTTGTGTAAATGAAGATAATAAACCATTTTACTTTACAGATAAAATATCTCTTCATGTTGACAGGGACACTAACGTTATAATGGAAATAAATACGAAATATACAAATCTTGTAGTTTCTGCAAAAAGATGAATCTGATCAGAATTCTTGACATGATTCCAATTAGGGGCCCAGAGTGGCTGAATGGTCTAAATTGCTCTCCGTTATGGATCACTGCCATCTCACTTCTGTCTGCATGGGTTTGAATATAAGATTCGGCCAATGTGGATATGCAAGAAAGCTTGTCAGTAGCTTCTCATGGGTTGGTGGTTATTTCCGCAGATTTCCCGGTTTCTTCCTCCACCATTAATACTGGCCACCATGTATAGCCTATTGTGTGCTTGCATTAAGCCCCACAACAACAACAACAACAACAACATGATTCCAAGTCATATGAGTACGGCAATCATGATGCCAACCACATGAAATTATTTCTTCTATAAACAGGAACTTGTTTCAAGAGTTACACTCTCTGCTGAAATTACAAGAGCGAGTCTGTCTTTGTGCAAACCATTTTTACTTGGAGAATCTGACAATATGTCCTAGCTGATTGTTTGGTGGTTTGGGTTGTCTGGGGTTTGTTGTTTTTGAATTAGGTTTGTTGAGGGGGGGGGGTCTTTCAAAATATGCAATGTAAATCTACACTATACCCTCTCATCCTATCCAAAAGCTTATGGTGGTTTTTTAAACGTATCCACCAATCCACATTTAAACTAAGCAACCATCATAAGCAAAGTATAGTTAGCATATTTATTTTGGATATGAATTTGTAAAATGCCCATGGAAAATAAGTCGTGAACTCCCAGTGGTAGTGGTTTTAAAAGTATGGGTATCAACCCTGAGTAACTTGGTAACAGAATGTTAGACACTGGGTCACCATGCTGATTCAAAATATATTGCAACATTATGATTTTATTTAAAATAAAGTCAAAAAATATAATTGTTGAGTCAAGGGCATATATCTTCTTTAACTTGGTTGTGAGAAGAAAAAATGACAACCACTTTTCTGAATGGACCATTATGATATATAATTAAAACAAATGTTGTCTTTAGATTTCTTTTCAACGTGGAACTTGTAATTGGATCAGATATTTCCAGCCTATATAATATGGTACACTGTACAATTTATATAACATATTAACTGCAATGTAGGTAACTGTTATTATTATTATTATTTCAAACTTGAGTATTAATAAATTGGCATTTACTTGCCAAAAATGGTAGTCTATGTTTCATGCACTAGAGATGATACTGGACATTTCCATGTTCTGTTTGTGCATGGCATTATTATTTCCTATCTCTATTAGCAGTGGACCTTCATTTTAGTGGTCAACACACACATGCTTTTTTTAATTCACTTTATTACTCAAAATTGGATTCAAAGATGTCAACATTTTTTTCTTGAAATGTCAGACCCCTTACAGACAGAAAACATGTTTTTACTTCAGACAAGAAATTATTTCTTTAATGACTATCAACATTAAAACAATTGAGTTTTAAGTTTGCCAGCACTTCCTCATTAAGCATTTATTTCATATAAAGAAAATAAAAATGGCTGCAAATTGAGTTTGGTTGCGTGATAAGTCATAATTTTAAAAGTATTGTAAATAATAAATACCCACAATCAAGAACAAATGTGGTCAAATTACCAAATTGCATCATTGGCTTTCTTCTTTCTATCTGGGCAGAAAAAGGTGCTAGTTCAACATTCAGAAAACCAAACTAACCTTATATTAAATTTAATTAAGCGACACCTACAATGTTAGAAAGGCTGTACGAATTGGCATCCGTTAATCCTCACTTTTCAATTCAAGCAAATATAAAAGGGTTGTTTTGCCTCTTTGTTCTTCCACCATATCATCTTTGACTTGCCAAGCTGAGTGTGGTGTTTAGAGAAGATGGTAAGACACCATGCATCAAGTGGGAAAACAACAAAGGCTGTTGTTCCGGACAATCCCACCCCACCACCCGCAGAGGCTAGGTAAAATATTAGTGTTTTTATGTTATCTGAAGAAATGCTTCATCACTGGCATAAGGTGTTCTTAGCTTAAAATGATCATTAAAAACAAGATTGGACTTTGCAGCATTGTATTGAACCATCGATAAGAGGCTGAATAAGAGTGTTGGGATGATATAAAAAAACTAACAAAAGCTACCATATTTGCAAATTGTTTAGAAATTTAGAAATATTCATGATATTAAAAATTCATAGAATGAGATGGTAAACACGTTATATCCTGTATATTGAGGGAGTTCCTTGCTGGCATGGATGCTGTTTACTACACCAATGCCTACCCATTGACCCTGGGTGGGTGTGGGGTGGGTGTCACATAGCTTTAAAACAACTGCAGTCTTATCACTGTGGCAATTTTTAGTGATGTCTAGCACAAGGGAATCTTGCCACAGATGTGTAGCATCATATCTCACCCAGTCACATTATTCTGACACCTGGCTGTTACCAGTCCTAAAACTAACCTTTAAATGCTGAGTGCCAAGAGATAATTGCTAGTACCATATTTTATTAATCTTTTGTATGACTCGGCCATGGTTCAAACCTACTGTCTCCTGCATCCAAGCCTGTTGGTTTTCTTGAAAGCTGTACTTAAAATTCAATAGAGCATATAGGACCAGCCAGAAGCAAAAATGGAAAATTATGTCAATGGTAGTTGTCGTTAGAGGGATTCCAAGTATGATCAGCATTAAAGGTCTTGTTACTGAAAAACTGCATCATATGCTGGAGCTGTGCTGGGAAAATGTTTGTCATCTCGTTGGAAAACACTCAGCTTATGACGAATTCCTAGTGATACATTAATGATCTCTTTATGAGCTTATCAACATTCTTTTGCTACTTCTTTGATGACGACTGAAGCTTATGTCTAGTTTGATGCAGCACGTATTTAATTTTGTAAGGTTCCATATTCGTCAAGTTCATCCTGAACTAAACTTTGGAGATGATGTTATTTTATTGCATAGATCCTTAGATATATTTTGTGCTGAGCTATGATTCTTACTTTTCAGCTTTTATGGATAGTTGTCAACTGATAAAATTTTCAGCTACAGAAATTAACCACCACTTAAAGCCGTGATCTTTTGGGTCATCGCAATGAGGGTAACAATGATTTTTGACAATACTCCAATCTTCACCACAATAGTATTCAGAAATACAACCCTCAGTATGGTGCATACCCCATATGCTGCGTTAACTTAACCCTTGGTCTTTTTCTTTCATGCGCATTGCTCTTGAGTCTGCGCCAAGATGACAATTTTTCAATCCCACTCATCTTTTCGAGGCGAAGTTCATGGTCTTGTATATTTCGATACAACCATATTATAATTCCTCTATAAGAAGTGTGATAAAAAAGTTTAATTGACCTGGAACAGTGGGAAGCTACCTATCTTATGGACCTCTGACCTGTCACTATAGTGTACTGGTAAGATGGCGGTTACCTCAAAGAAGGTGTCATTATTAGATCTCGAAACTGTCAATACTCCATAGAAGATGCTCAAAAGAAGTCATAAATACCATGCCTTCTTTTCACATTTTCACTGGCTGGCTGTTTTATTGCTGGATTACTCTGATTCGTCTTTTTCGAATATAAATGTTATTTTCTTTTGATGAGACAAGAGATAGAGGGCATTACATTCACAAATTTAAAGGCTATTGCCAAATATGTTTGCCAAATGCCATGCTGTCGTTATAGAAGCAAACCAGTTGAAAATGTGTGATGCATAGAATTTCCATAGTTTTACTTTGTTGAGGAACATCATTTGTACCTAAGTATTATTTTAAAATTTCAAGTGGCTCATTTATTAATTTCAGGATGAAGCACTTGGCTCACTGGGTATCTGGCACCGTACTCAGAATAGGCTTCAATTGCAATGATGTTATAGTGTTATGCAAATTTAATTCATATAATGTGTTGGCTTTTCTCCATGATTACATATTAAGTGTATCTATATAATGTATCTGACCTTGCTCAGTAATTGAGTTTACAGTCTACTTATCTAATGTCTTGTTATTTTGTAAACAACATATTACAAGCTAATATTTCTTTATAATTGTAAAATCTAGTTTAAGATCATTATTAACTGGAGGTAAAAATGTTTACAGATGTTGTGAAGTTGACCCTCATCAGGACTCTGTTATTGTTTCTTATTTTTTTATGTTAATGTTGTTTCCTTTAAAACTGCTCATTCCTAACTTAACATCAAAAATGTAATCAGTCTTATTGTTGTGATCAGTTTTAATTAGAGAGGATTTATTTATTTAAATTTTTCACTGAAAGTACAGAGTGCTCATCTATTATGGACTACTTTGAAATTATTGTGAATTCATTTATGGACATAATGGATTATATCATTATGATGCATCAAAACTGTTGGTACATTGGCACATTTGAGACAATTAGCACATGAGCATATTCAACATTGGAATTCATTCGGATTACCACTGGAATTCATTCAGAACTCAATACTTTTGGATTTGTGATAGAACTTTCAGGACTCTTTGGGATTTAACACACAATACTGTAAGTTCTTTCTAAAAATTCACTTTGTTGTTTAAGAAAGTAAAATTTTTGTTTGTTTAATTTTACAAAACTTTTTGGTTTTCGTTCTTTTCTCTTACTTAATTTAAGACCATAAAGTCAAAGCAATAGCAATACATGGGACAAAGTTTATGTTCTTTTGACAACATGTCTATTTAAGTATGCTTTCATTGCCACATCTTGCGGCTTGGTGAGGTCTGCTATGGACACAATCATTTTTAGGCTCAATTATCAAGTGGTCACCAGCCTTGAGGACCCTGATTGCATTGTGACTGTCAATATATCTTTTGGAGCTGATAGTTTGTGGCTGAGTGTGATTATCCTTGTTAAGAACAGAAGTCCAGGTAATATCAGTGGCTTCTCATTCCATTTAGCTCAGCATTTGGAGGTAAGTGCAAGCCACATCATTGTTAGTAAAACACTGAAAATGCCACTTAAGAAAACAACTATATTTGTATTGTTGCAAATTACCTTTCACATCTGCATGTAGTGCTGAGCCAAGTACAACATGTTGATGCACTTATGCTATCCTGGGTTAAAGAGGTGTGTAGGTTGTTTTTTTTTTTTTCATCTTCTGCAGAATATCGTCTAAGTTGATTTAGTATTGGTTGTGGTCTTGGCAATATGCTATTCACTGTTTTAAGGAATGGCGAATTTCTGGTTATCTGATAGTCTTCTCGCTTAGCTGTTATCCTTGATCCCTTATTGTTGACAACTTTATGTGGTTTGTTGAATGGAGTTGACAACTTGTCTTGCTTTTCTTGTTTTACTAAAACACTGTCTCCAACTTTGAAATTTGACTTCTTAGCATTTCTATTCTGATCTGCATAGCTTTTCATCTTTTTCTGTTTTTTTTAGTGTCAGCTTTTCTAGTTCTTTTGTTGTCTGATTTTTTTGTATACTTGGGATTTTAGTTTTCATTTTGGCGGGAGATTTGTTGGTTGTTGCATGAGGTGTGGCTCTGTAATTACGTAAAAAGTTGTACATTTCTTGTTTCCAGCTTTCATGTTCTGCATTAGCTGTTTTGATTGTTTTTCCAATTGTTCTCATAAACTTTTCTGCTTCGCCATTGGCCATAATAGTGTAATTTTCCTATGTTTTAATCCAGTGTATTCAGCAAACTTTGTAAACTCTTGCCCATTGAATGGAGGCCCATTATTCGAACATTGAAAATATTTTGTCAAGTTGCGGCATGACTGTTTTTGCTGATGTTGAGTTGATAATTTCAACTACTGAATAACTTGAGTGGTCATCAACAAGTACCATTAAATAGACTCCTGACGGAAGAGGGCCACTAAAGTCCATGCTCTAGATTTTTGCGGGAGGTTGTAGGGTTGGTGGGTGATTTTGGATTGTTGAAAATTACTTTCAGGGACTTGTGGTCACTAATTAGCTTAAGAGAATGACCGAACAGGTACAGATGGAAGTGCTCACAACTCCCGACTATTGCAAGTGCTTTACGTTCCGTCTGTGAATATCCACATCTGAAAGTGCTCAACTGCCGTAGGCAATTAACTTTCCATTCTGAGTTAATAACGCGCCTAGATCGACATGACTTGCATCTCCAATTAGTTGCGTTTCCTTATTAGGTTCGAATACATTATTACCGTGTCACTATGTTTTCTTTAAGATTTTCAAATGCTTTTTGTGTTTTTCAGTCCATTCCCATGGTTTATTTTGCTTAGTTAAGGCTCGAAATGGCTCATTGATTGTTGCATAATTTGGGATAAATCGTCCCACGCAGTTTGTCATGCTGTGAAATATTTGATGGAGTACTGGCATTTTTAATTGCTTCCACTTTCTTCGGATCTTCGCATACGAAGATTAACTTAATAGACAGAATACAGATCGCTAAGATCTATATGTATAGCCAATTGAACTACATTTATTAAACAACTCACTCGACAGAAGCCATGATAGGCAATATAGAAAGAAAAATAATGAGCTTTATTTGGGATAACAAATTCACTATCTAAGACATCCCAAATTTGAGCGTAAAGCAGAAAGCAATTTTTCTTAGTAGATTTTTAAAAAAATCTAAATGAAAAACCAAACTATACATGGGAAGCAATAATTATCTATATATATATACGAATATTTATTTAGTTTTAATAAAGAAATCTATATGAATAATGCACTAGTTAAAGTGTTAAAACTACCTGGTGAGTATAAAAGAATAAAAGGATTAATATAAAGATATAGAAATGTTATGAGGGAAAATTTAAGTATAAATAAGAACATGAGAAATCTCTCTAAATTGTATTAAAACTAACTTTCCTTTGGACTCATTTTCATTAAACTATATTGGGAGTAATTTCGATTAAAATATATGTCGATTAACTTTTTTGACAGAAATATATTATATCTTGATAAAAAATAGTTTCCTTACAACTTTTGCAAGTCTCATTATTGTATGTGTAAATTTACTTAACAAATACTCTTTACGAAGGGGCCCCGAGTGGCCGAGTGGTCTAAAGCGCTGTCCGTTACGGATCACTGCCATCTCACCTCTGTCTGCGTGTGTTCGAGTCTAGGATTCGGCTAATGTAGATATGTGAGAAAGCTTGCCAGTAGCTTCTCGTGGGTCGGTGGTTCTTTCCGGTGATTTCCCGGTTTCTTCCTCCACCAATAATACTGGCCGCCATGAATAGCCTATCGTGTGCTGAAAAATGGCGTTAAGCCCAACAACAACAACAACAACAACAACAACTCTTTACGAACAGGCAAAAAGTCTGTCTATATACTGATACAAATTTCCGCATTATACATGTATAAAATACACCAAGCCTCTCCATATTATATATGTATTTTCTAAATTCGTCTACCAAGAACACTCACTGATGAAGAATTCTTCAGGCCTACTGTCTGACCTCTAACTTGATCATAGCACGAAGTCAGAAGTAATAAAAAAAAAAGAACACGTGGTTCTATGAGAACAAGACTGAACTTTCTAGTTTGAAGCATGCCATTTATACGTGAATGCCAGTATAGCACTCTCAGAGTATTACTCTCAAGGCATTACCAAAAAAGGTTAGAGGTGCCTTGAACTAATTATATAGAACAGCTTCTAAACGCTGGCTCTCACGTTATGTTGCTTCAAGACTAGAGAGGTTCATCTTGTGTTTTACAGGTAGACCTTTTTATGTTCTAAACTGTCTTATAGAATAAGTACCTTTGGTAGTTAAAGATTTATGATTGTAACTTTCCTATTTCTAATGTTATTATGAGTTCGTTTTTTTAATTCTAATATTATAATATAATGAATGTTTAATTGTTTTAAGAACTTATATTTGTATTTATGATAATAGTTAAAAGATTAAACTGCTTACCGACTTCATGTTTAGATTATTTTGGAAATTTAAATATTCTGTAAGAGTTAAAGAATAATGTTTTGTAATCTATTTTAAAGTAGTATTTTATCCCAAATTGAGTAAAATATATTTCTTCAAAATGATTGTTGCATTAATCGCAAATATTTTATAATCTTTAATTAAGTCAAGATTTAGTATCTATAACATATTCTAAAATGCGAAAGACTACGAATACAAGAAGTTGGTAAACTTGAAAGGAAAAGTATTATATGCATTTTGTGTATTGTTCAATGTAAAGGCTTTTCTGCCTTTGGAATGAAGTACCGTATATCATCTATATGAAGTATATGAATAAACTGACTTTATGTTGCTTCAAGACTAGAGAAGTTCATCTTGTGTTTTACAGATCCCGTACACTCTCGCTAGCCAAGCAATTTCCCCCAAAAAGGATGTAGCCGTGTCTACACCATTATGCGTGACACCTTATCTTTGAGAGTCCGAACTCTCACTTCTTCTCTTTATCTTTCTGTCCAATAATGGAAAAGAACATTGCGAAGTGTTTACGAAATAGATTCTTAACAGCATAACAAAGACCATTTCGTAAAAGAAATAACAATAATTTATGGATTAACAATAATGATATTTATAACGCTTTAAATGAACCGCTCACTCAAGAAAAACAGGAAATAGAGTTTTAAAATCCTGGATTAAACTGGGATTAAATATGGAAGAAATGGGCAGGCATAAAGTCGCCTGCCATACAAAGTAGGTTATATGTTTATCTTCACGATAAATGGCTCACAGGTGAGACAGCTTTTAACAGGCATTTAACTGTAAAATTACCAAAATGTAGACTTTGTGGAAAATACGTAGACTAAAAAAGACCACTAGTATTAGAATGTCCGAAAAACGAATTAGAAAGACCAAGTATTAAAAATCAAATTCATACAATGTATGGGAATAATGAAACTTTACAACTTGTATATACGAATGGTATAATGAATAGCAAAATATATAAAGAATTAATAGGTTTTATTAAAAAAAACTATGACAACGCTACGAGAATAAAAAATAGATATTTTATCAAATCTACACAAAAGAAGAATTTCATAATACTGTTATGTAAGAAAGTTCGTTGTGTAATTGTTATTTCTTCTCACTTCTTGCCATGAGAAAGAATCTTCGGCTCTGGATCGGAGAGGAAGAGAGAGAAGAGTGTTGTCCTTTTAAGAATAAGGTGTCGCTTAATAGTGGTACATCTTTGGGGAAGCTCTGGCAGCAAGAGGAAGCGGAGATCGCTGTAAATACGAACAGACAAACTTCTCTGACTGGGGCTTAATCGACTTTATATATATATATATATATATATATATATATATATATATATATATATATATATATATATATATATATATATATATATATATATATATATATATATATATATATATATATATGAATCTATATTCTAAAGATACACGTATGCATACAATACATATTACAATACATATTGAATAATTTCTCTGTGATCCACTACTTCATATGCTTGTAAAATTCACTACGGAATGCGATACAAGTGATTAAAATATTGCTTAAATTCAAAATGACTAAAATTCAATAGTTAAGACTGATGTTTTAATCATTTCAAGGAATATATTTTGTTTCATATAATTTAGAATAACAACCTGCTAACAATCACTGAACATTATACTGTATTATCTAAAGAATACTATGAAGCTAGCGAATTCATACAAATGAACATAGAAACAATAAAATATTTCATTACATTATAGTAGTACATAAAAAGAGAACTCACAAAAATATTGCGACTACAAGTTACTACAAAAATCTTTAAAGTAAGTAATAGACAATTATCACCTGTCAATACGAACAGACAAACTTCTCTGACTGGGGCTTAATCGACTGAAGTTTTCAGATAGTCTCCTCCTTAATATATTCCAAAATGACGTGGATAACTACGTTCCCTAATCAGAATACCTGTTCTGAGTTAATTATTGTAAAGATTCCGAAATGGCGTGGAATAACAACGTGTTCCAATCAGAATGTCCATTTTGAATTAATTATTGTGACGAGGTTATAGCTTTTGTTCAACTCTTAACATGGCTTATGGCAAATTTTGGTAAATCGCTTTTTGTTCCACTTGTGACATGGATTACCACTCGTATTATGGAGTAAGAGTTGAAAAGAAAACGAGACCTGATTTCTTTTCAGCGAAAAGAAAGAGAGGAAATCGTTTATTGTTATGAATTCTGAACCAGGATTATTTAGGATTACATTTGTGAAAGGCGTCTTCTAATGTAAGTCGGTTTTTATGACATCCAAACTATGAAATTGAACAAGATTATTTAATTTTGTTTGCTAATCTCAATTAGTTCAGTTGAAAAGAAGCGAGTAAATCGTTTATTGTTATGAATTCTGAACCAGACTATTTAGGATTACATTTGTGAAAGGCGGCTTCTAAGGTAAGTCAGTTTTTGTCATTCAAGCCATTGAATTGAACCAAGCTATTCAATTTGTAACTAATCCCAATTTGTAAGGACCAACATAGTCCTATATACTTTATAATTTTTCTACCCAAATTTGATATGAACAAACATAGTCCTATATACTTTTTAATTTATCTACCCAAATTTGATATGGACCAACATAGTCCTATATACCTTTTAATTTCTCTACCCAAGTTTGATATCCTAATAATACTATATGCTTACAGATACACTATGCCTGTGGGATCTGTTATTAATAATGTATAACTAACAACTATATATAAAAAGAATTAGAATATATAAAGAGGAGAACAAGGTGTGGTGCCAAAGCTACGTGACTCACGTGAGGTAGCACGGACCATGCCGGTTTTCCCCACCTCAAAATAACACTGATCATTCTCATTCTCTTTAATACACATATGATCTACTCTAGTATCTTCTCCTAACACACACTAAATACAAAGAGGTTTCAAGGATCGGAAAACCGTTATCGAATATATATCACAACCGATTTCTCAAGTAAAAAAAAAAAACAATAAAATTAAGGAACAACATTTTTATATAAAAAAATTGACCCATGTAGCAAGCCCTACAAAAACACAAAAACAACAGTATGTAAGAAATAGCAAAAGCATATAGCAAACACAGGACAAAATAAATCCTTGGCAAGGATCAGAGAATTTAAGTAAACTCCGGATTCAGCCTGGGAAAAGGAGTCCTTTTTCACACTAGAATAGGAAAGGTGTATAAACTTATTTTAAAATTATAAAAATGAAATTTCTTAAAAATAATACAAATAGCACAAAACACCTAAAGAAATAATGACATATAAAATCTTTAAACTTTCGTAACTAGGGGGTCCCTCAGATGATGAGAATTCTGAGAGGGACCACACCGATAAACTTTTTTTTTACACCAATTGAAGTAAACATTAATTTATAATACGTAGACGGTGTATAAACGCCATGCCAGGAAACTGAACCACTTTCACACCATAAGCCTCAAAAACATAATCAACATCAAATGGCAGTACAAAGTCACAGACACCAAGGTACTATCCAAAGCAGGTCTCCACAACATTCACGCCATCCTGATGGAGTCCCAGCTATGCTGGGCGGGACATGTTGTACGCTAGACCAACAAGTAGGTCTCTACTTTTTTTTAGATGCTGTCAGATAAAAAAAAAAAGCAGAGACCTACTTGTTGGTCTAGTTGTAGGCATGCCAGACCACCGGATGCCGAAGAGACTCTTCTATGGCAAGGACAGAGGTCCCTCGGAAGTCAAAAGAAACGCTTCAAAGACAATTTGAAAGCTGCATTGAAAGCATTCAATATAGACCCTGATTCATGGGAGCAAACAGCTAGTGTTCGAGTCACTTGGCTTTCCTATCTGCACAAAGGCTCCAAACTGTGCGAATTGAGCAGAATAGCAGCTGCAGAGATAAAGAGGCAAGCCAGAAAAGCACATGCCAGCGATTTCCTGGAGATGTCCCACTTATCCCGTGTCCATTCTGCAACCGAACCTTCCGTGCAAGGATTGGCCTTATTAGCCACCTGCGCATACACAGAACAGAACCAGCCCCTCCAACTCACGGATGACTAGAGTGGTCTTCGTCGACTCGACGGACGAACACCAACAATTTATAATATACCAATGGAAAGTTATTTTATGATTTAAGGACACTTGAAAATTACGGCTTGATAATAGGATGGTAAACTGTAAATCTTTTAAAACTAAATGAATTTTGTTATCCGATATTACAATATTTCGATCTGAAAAACAATTTGCATAACATCAACTGTGTCAAATGCCTTTCCGACGTTTAGCGGTGCTCTAAAACTGTGGAGGCAACATATTTTTTTTTTTTTTTTTTAAAAAGGAGATTCTGCACTCTATTCAGTAATATGGAATAGCCCAGAGGCATGCTTCCAAAAAAGAATCAAAACTATTATTTTGATCAGATATTCATTTTCGAATGGTCCAGAGACTGAAATAAATAGCAACAACTATAAAATAAAGCTTAAAGATGAAAACACTTTGAACTAAAAATGAAAATACAACTCATCTCCCTAAGTTTCTAAAACAGTCCATTGGAATAATTAAATCAAGATCGCCCTTTGGAAACTTGCATTCTCGGTGTAACAAAGGTTTGCAAATTGATGGCTATTGTATGCGTTATTTGAGCAACATCTTAGGAAGAGATAGACTTTTGCAAGGAACTGGTCCCAAAAATGTGTTATCAGATGCTAATCGTCAGACGAATCGTGACGTAAAATGTCGCTACCCTGCGCTTGGAGTAGAACAATGCACAGGTGTACTATCCGAATAATCAAGGTGTCACCGCTGAGGTTTTTGGACATTGGTACGCTTACTTCCGTAATACAATTCTTGTTCACTATTGTTAATCAATTCAGTTTAGTTCTACAAAACAGTACTATTATAGCGTGTTACGTATATGTGATTAAATTGCTTGTTTTAATAAGTTTTAAAATTCTTTTTATTTCATTTTTGTTTTTGTAATGCATATTTTTGTTAGATTCGGGATTCTTTTTGAGTAATGAGATATTTTCTTTTAACAAATGTTGCTTATTTAAGACGAACGAGTATTGCGTAATAACTATTTTTAGTTACCCAAATTCTTGGGCTGGCAACAGTGTCGACAGGAAGTTAAAATGATCGGTCAGTATCAGGGCATACTTCTGTTCGTGATCACTAGGTGTAAACAACGGTTTCTTTTTTAATGATTGGTTCTTAACTACAAGGGAGGAAACTTTTATCCTTTCTCGTGCGACCCATTTAAGAGTAAATACTGATATTTTAAGCTACATTTTGCATAGTACTAATATTAGTACCCTTAAACTTACAGGGTACTAACTAGCTATGATGTCGTAGCCTCAACTTGTTTTGTTGTGGTTTGTGTCCACAAGGTAGGACTAAGGTACTAATATTAGTACTAGGTACTAACATGAGTTAGTATAATATGTGTCAATGGAGCAGTTGGTTGAGACTCACACCCTGCTCTTTTTTAGCTTAATATAAAAAATTTTGAGCATGTTCGTTGATATATAATGAAATAAATTGAGTAGTCCTCTTATTTAATACTGAAATTATCTCAAATCATTTTAGAAAAGTGGTAAAATCTTGTTTACCTTTCTTATCCGATATTTTCGTTTTGATCATCTGTCATATTAGTTCAAATAATGCCTACTTCCATTCTCAGCCTTGTTTGTGTGCCATATAGGGACATTAAGGCTTTATTTGGAAACGCAAACAGATTGTATTAAAAAAATATGGCCTTGTTTGAGTCGGAAATTCTGTGCATTAAATGTATATACAGCTTGCCGGTGACTTTGAAATTCCACCAAGAAGCAATTATTTTCTCATCATAAACTGTTCTCTGCAATTTATGCAAGTATCCATTCTCCATCTTCTTGCGTTATGTCATTCAACAACTAATACCATAGCATAGAATATCCATATATAGTCTGGCAAGCTTTATGTTGAAAAGGGGTCACAGTGAGTGTATTACATTATCTGTCATGGTGGACACAGTGAGTTTAGCGTAACTATGCCAAATAGTTTTACCGTTTAAGGTCTTAATAATTTCATTATAAGCCAAACTTTGACAAAATAATTGCACTTATTTAGTAGATTTCTAAACTATTTGTGTTTCAGACTTTAGTGAGGATTTTTTTTTTTGCTCCATTACATGATATGGGATCAGTTCGTAGCCTGAGCCACAACAAACCAAGTTGAGGCTACAACATTATAGCTAAATTTTGCGTAGCATAATAAATTTGGTATGGATGTTTAGCTCAGGCATTCAACTTTGTGTATGTAAAGTTTGGCTTACTGTCATACCATTAAGGACTGCCAGACTATTTTCCCATGGTACTGCCTGACATTTCCGTGATATTGCCTACTTAATATGCAAGTGAAATCCCACTGAATGGTATACTGTCCTCTCATTGGTTAAAAGAAAATGACGTCCTGCACTTGTTTATAGCTTATTTTCAGTTGGCCATTGAGAAGAGAATATTCCATTCAGTGCATTGTTCTTGCATATTAAGTGGATGTGATCAGGGCCATGTTAGGCAGTACAGTAGGAAAATGGTCTGGCATTCCTTAAAGGTATAATAGTAAGCCAAACTTTGGATATGTATTCAAAGTTGAATGCCTAATCTAAACGTCCGTACTGTAATACCTGTCTTGAGAGACCACTGCTATGAGACCACCTGTCTTGAGAGACCAGGTTTTCCATATAGAGATTTATTGATTATAGTGTTATGACCTGTCATTAGGGACCACCTGTCTTGTGAGACCATTATTTTTTAGCAAAAAGGGTGGTCTTTCAAGACAGGTTCCACTGTATCAAATTTGTTATACTACACACTACACAAGGTAGCTTGAAATATCAACACATATTCTTAAATAGGTCATGCCAGAAAGGACAGAAGTTCTCCTCCCTTGTAGTTATTGTAATATCGTACATGTATGATAGTAAATTGTAAGCAATAATACAAGCCCCTATGGGTGCTAATGCACAAATTATCAGAAATAGTGTAGTTTATGTATAAAAAAATTGATATTCACAAAATATCAAAAATAGTGTAGTGTATGTATTAAATAATAGATATTCACAAAATATCAGAAATAGTGTAGCATATGTATAAAATAATAGATCTTCACAAAATATCACCATCAGTGTGGTATGTATGTGTATATATATATATATATATATATATATATATATATATATATATATATATATAATATCACAATATCACAAATAGTGTAGTGTATGTATACAGAAAAAGATGCACTCAAAATATCTTAAATAGTGTAATGATGTTATTTGTTAGAGCTTGTTCAAAAAGTAACAAAGCAAAGAGTGAAGCCAACAAGGTTCATAAATTTTAACAGAATAATTTATTTCTCTAGAAAACAAGGTAAAAATATGAATATGGTTTGTAAATGTAATCCAAAAATATTTTCCTAGAATTTAAAAATATAAGTTCAATCACTAAAAAGTTCTAAATGAATCAAATTTTGAATCTCAAAGAAGTTCCAAGATGGATAGCAATGACGTCTTCTATATCTGGTTTAGTGCTGTTGTGTCAACAGTTCCTTGTTAAATTTTATGAATCATGATATATTGTTCCAACTTTAGTATTCTGAATAATTTCTAATAAATGTATTTGTCCAAGAACTTTGAAGAACATAAGTATTTTCCAGGGTGAATAAATTATTTCAAATAAAAAATTAACTCCACTTGTCACAACACAAAATATCTTTGAGCTCCAGAAGTATCAATTTATGACTGACTGAAAACATTACAAATGTTAGCTTTAAGAGCATTTTTAGATCATGTAATAGGGTAACGTGGTCACTTAGTTTGAGAAATGCAGTAAAATAATATGTTAATTAGCACATAGGCTATTTACAGGTTCGATTGTACTGAATGAATCTTACTGTAAGATTCAATAATAAAACATTCACAAAATAGAGCTAAAACGCAAGCCAAGTATGACTTTGATTATGACCAATGATTTTCACTCTGTGTTTACCAATTTCTGAATCAAGGTCAGGATCTAGGTCAGCTGAAAACACAATGTAGTAACAAACTGCAGTTTTTTCAACTCTTCACAGACTACAACCATATCACAAAGCAGGCCACTTCACTGGTTTTGGTTAAATTTTGTGTTTACATTTTATTTATTAATCTCTATTTATGATAAAATCACAAAATAATTATTGCACACATCTCAATTCATACTACATCCTTTCAAATAAAGAAGGTCACTGTGATCTACATTTCAGTTAGTAATGGCTTTTATTAAGTAATTGGATTTAGCAGTTGCCCAAATAGGTTTTTGGCACTCTGTAATATATACATGTACATACATACAGCTCTAGATACAAGACTCTTTATGAGGGAATGCATCCCAATGTATTACTGGCTATAACTGCAGTGTTAATCAAAACCTATGACTTTCACCGGTAAAAAGAGGACTTAAAGCAATGTACATTAATAACAGCTTTTGTAGCTTATTTTAAGAACAGTTACTTATAAAATTGAAGGTTGTTTTTATGAACTTGTATATAATACTTAGGTCTATTTTGATGTCATAGATAAAAGTTATTTTCTTTCTTGTTTTGTGTCTTCTATACTCTGCCATAATGTGTATATTATGTGATATATGAGCTCAGTTCTGATATTATTTTGAGCCCTTAAAATTGGTTTTAAATTTTGTTTACAAAATCTCCCAGTTCCTAATTTATTTTCTGCATAATATGACTACTGAAGACTACCAAATGCTTTGTTGAAATGAGCTAAATCATCATCAATTACACTGGATTACCTTGTTTCAATTCTTTTCATAATTTTTTAAATATTTGTAAAGTATTTATTTTTTTTTAGGTCTTTTTTGAAAAAGTTAAGCAACTGGGTCTCCAGCCACAATGTTGAAATATGATTCTGGAATGGTATAGTTGCAGAGAAGTCCAAGGTCCAAGTCTTCCATCTGTATGTATGCATATGAAGTACAGTCACACCAGACATACAGATTGTAGAGTTATTTGAATGCAAACTGTCCTGAAAGTGAATTGGATTTATGATAATTGATTGAAATGCTACAAAGCTATCCAAGATTACAAACATTCATAATTGTGGAAAAATTAATCTTTCTCTGTGTTATTCAGAAATTGTGCTAAGTTGTATTTGTTTGGGGGGCTTGTTAATAATTATACATGCATGAAAGAAAAACATTTTCCTGAAACTTTTTGAAACCCTTGGCGTACATGTTAACAATATAAATAAGAGGCAGACTTATAAAAAGCTTTGATTTAGGGATGGATTCAAAATGAGCGAGGCGTAAATGTAATTTGACTCAAAATTTAGTCTGAGGCAATTGTTGATTCAGAAGTGTCCAACTACATTATGGAATGCAAAAGTCAGATCTTTCACAATAATTTTCAAAGGATGTACCACAGTTTGATCTAGAATCACAAAATGTACAGAGAGGACACACATTATCTAGAAAATGATAAATCTTATTCCGATGAATTCAATCAGTCAGGGAGTTGTCCCAAAGACATGCATGGGAAACCATTAGTGGAAACTCAGAGTAGAGCTTTGAATATAATAACAGATCGAGATGGGGATCAAAAGATTTGTACGCCAAAGGGCTTGACAGAAAAAGTGTTTGAAGATCCAGGTCTTCAGAAAAAGAGGAAACCAAGGAAATGTCAAAGGCCTAAACAAATGTCAGCTAGCTCATCACAGATATCATCATCTACCTCTCCTCCACAGATGTTAGCCACTAAGTTAAGTCTTGTTAATATGGTGGAAAGTAATAATAGCATGAAAGACAATGAGACCAAAAATAACCGTGGAGATGAAATGGTAGCCAAAACAAGAAAATCAAAAATAGCAAAAGACAAAGAGAGTGGTAATATAATTTTAAAGATTATTGTCAATCACGCTGAAGATACTTGCAATGAAGATGAGAGTTCAGAGTCGAGTGTGGGAGAGACTTTAACCTGTGTATATTGCAAATTAATGTTCAACAGCCAGAAAAATCTTGAATCACATTTGCTTACATGTTCCATGATTGGAAAGATGGAAGCTAACATAGATGGGAAATACATGTGCCTTTTATGTGGTAATTTGTATAGCCTTAAAGCATCATTACAACGTCACATGAGGTTGCATCGTGGTGAGGAAAAATATCAATGCAAAGAATGTGGAAAGCAATTTACAGATAAAAAGTCATTGACAGGTCATCTAAGAATTCACAGTGGAGAAAAGCCATACACTTGTTCTTTCTGTGGTTACAAGTTTCGAGATAGCAGTACATGGAAAAAACATGAGAAACGGCATGGGGACGAAAAACCATTTCAATGTGAAGTGTGTAAAAAGACTTTTTTCCAAACTGTTGACCTAAATAAGCATTTAAAGATTCATAGCTCAGATAGGCCTTATAAATGTACAATCTGTGAGAAAGGATTCTACCTAATGGGTGCACTTAAACGTCACCTTCGTGTTCACACCGGTGAACGGCCTTATAAATGTGAACATTGTGGACAAATGTTCACGGATAACACTGCATTACGATGTCATGTTAGAACACATACTGGATATCGCCCATTTCAGTGTGATCAGTGTGGGAAAACATTTTCCTGGAAATGCCACTTAGATAGACACTTAAAAGTTCACAGCGGTGAGAAACCGTTCCGATGTAAATTCTGTGATAAAAGTTTTGCACAGCATGCACAGATGAAAAATCATATTAACACTCATACTGGAGAAAAACCATATGAATGCCAGGAGTGTGGACGGAAATTTGGTGACACTAGTTCTTTATATTCACATCGTAAAACACACACAAAAGAAAAAAACTTTCCTTGTAGGTACTGTGGAAAGTCATTTGTAAGAAACTTTGTGCTTCAGCGCCATATTGCTTCAAAACATTTTAAAACAACCTGTATGTTTAAAGAGGAGAATAGCAAAGGACCAGCACAAATGAATGATAAGAGTACAGGTAATTTGAAGAACATGGGTGTTCTACCTGTATGTCCTGATGGTGACATTAGCGTTAGTAATTTATGTGAGGAAGACCATGGACTAAAGTCACGTAATGAGAAGTCAGTTGAAGACTTTATAGATGTGTCTATCAGGGCAATAACTGAAGCCGAGTTTGACTGATCTGATGATGTAGTTTTATCACATGTTCAACAGCAATGATACCTATTTGTATAATGTATGCTACACTAACCAGTCCTGCTGCTGCTGTCTGGTTCACACTTTTATCTAAGTACATTTAGTGTGATTTTGTATAATGTATGCTACACTGACCAGTCCTGCTGCTGTCTGGTTTAGACTTTTTTTATCTATGTACATTTAGTGTGATTTTGAGCCAGAATTAAATCTAGGATAAAATATTGGTAAAATATTGGTAACAGCTATATACAGTATGCTTTCCAGTAAATTCATCTTATGTAGATTTTATATCAGGACAATAAAAAATAATTTCAGAAGTTGTGTATATTCAATACATATGTATCTAGAAAAGGCTCATCAGCTTCTGTTGAAATAAGTTTACATTTTACTATATTCAAGGAAATCTGACCTTACTGACTTCATTAGAGGCACACCTTTTGGTTCCTCTTGTCCAGCATTAAAAAATTATCCTGTTGTTACATAGAAAAATATTATCTTCTGAGATAAGGACACTTATTTATACTCCATGTGACAATCACTTCTGTTTAAAATTGTAAAAATTAAAAAATAAAGCTGACACTGCATTGACACTAAAATGTGAATCATGTGCAGTCCTTAATACATAGTTACAAGATTAAATGTCTACATCTTTGAACTAATTCAATTCTGACTGCATATATACTATTTAATTTATGGGCCATGAATGTTCTTTCTGACTGCATATATACTATTTAATTTATGGGCCATGAATGTTCTTTCTGACTTGGATATTTTTAAGCAAAATAAGGAAAGGAATAAGGTCTGTTTTTATGCAACAGAGCAAAGCGAGACAGTTGTTTTGAAGCATTAACTCCCAAACACACACACACTCTAATAGAAAATTAAAATTAAATAATGTTGTCAAAATGGAGATTTGACTTTGGCAGATGTTTTTAAAAAAATCAATTTAATGACAATTGTCAACGCTGCTATAAAGAATTTACAAGCATTAAAATAAAAAAGAGGATGTCAATTTCAGCTTGTAAATGTGTGTTTTGTTTCAATTTTCAGTTGATTGCTTTTTGGAGACTGATTACTCCTCACTTAGTATCGGCAGATATTATAATGTTGTATTGGGACTTTGGGTGGAATCGGTGGAAAGTGCACAGTAGAAATCAATGCCATACTCCTGTGTTCTAAACTCCATTAATTTGTTTCTGTTATGTTTCATAGTCTCCTCATCAGATGCATTTATTTCCAGAGAACCTGTGCACTTTCCTGTATGTTATCTCTGGGGTTTAGTTTGGTCAATGAGAGATGCAGTGGCTTGACATATGATCTCCCAGTGTGATGGGTGTATTTCTGGAGAAACTGATTTTTTCATTGTTATCTGTCAGAGATTCACTCAAGCAAAGGAAATATGGGTTGATATTCATCATTCTGAGATACAGTAAGGACATAGAGGAAAAATTATAGAGACAAGGAAAAACGAAACACCACAACAAAACATGCACACATGTTGAGAGAACTCAGTATTTAGTTAAGAAACAAACATGGAGTGAGTAGATTATTTAGGAGGGTTAGCTTTGTCCTCTGATAATTTTCTTACAAGTCGTCTAATTAATTTTGTCAAACACTTGAAAATGATAATCATCCAACATGGGCTAAGGTAGGATCAATATATAGCTCAAGGGTACACATACACACTCACACACTCCTGGAATTAGTGGAAGGCAAGAGATTGATTCCTTATGTCTGACACAAATACACTTTGGCTTTCTGTCTGTCTCGAAATAATGGCTATATGTACATGCAAAATTCTCTACACACAAACATGCAGCTCTCTCTCTCTCTCTCTCTCTCTCTCTCTCTCTCTCTCTCTCTCTCTCTCTCTCTCTCTCTCTCTCTCTCTCTCTCTCATTAAACTCAGGATAAAATGATTGATGTTAAATCAAATTTCTCTTAAACAGTGATATTTATTGGTGAGTGTTTGTATCACTGCGATATGCAGTATAGTATAATAATGAATCAACAAAAGTCCAAACAAATTTATGGACATTTTTATGTCACCATATTGTGTTTAATACTCTTATTCAATTTGACAAGGAGGAAGCTTGATCTCTACATTTCTGTTTGACTGGTTTAGTGGTTTCAACTGCATCCAGCAAAATCCTCAGCTGAAAAAGAAAATTAAATTTAACTCCTAGTAGATATAATTCAGGTAGAGATAATCAGTGTAACACTAGATTCTGATAAAGAAAACATGCTACATTAAAATGTAAATTATTAAGTTAAGCCACATATTATCAAGTTTAATAGACACAGTCTAACAGCTCACACAATTCTTTGAATTCTTGAGGAGCATGGATCACATGACTAGCTGTAAAGTACTGTATCAAGAAGTACGAGATTGTATTTTTTTATATTGACACACTGTTACCATCTTATAAACACGTGTTTGATTCTGCACACGTCTTCTGACAATTAATATATTCAAGATGTCTTTAAGTAATGATGCTACTAGTTCTGGTACAGATGTATAAAAGGTTCCTACTGAATTTGGCATATATGTGAAAGGACGTACGCTGCTGTTGATGTAAATACTCGGCACAAAACTGCCAACTGATCAGAAATGTAAATGAGTTGGAACAGTGTCTCACCAGCAACTTATGCACTAAAAATGATGTGATTTCCAGTAATGAATAGTGTTTAATTACATCAAAATAAAACAGGTTACAGACAAAAAAGACATGCCACTTTTGCAAACCAAAACACTCTTAGAATCATCAGGATATGTTTACACAATTTTGATCTTCTGTGGAATTATGAATCTTGATTTTTTGGAGGGTTGATAAAATTCCAGGATGGTCATTACTACCTTTTATACCTCAGTTCTACCAGTGGCACAAATTTCAATAGGGCAATGATCCTAGGCACAAGTAAGTGGATTAAATTATGTATTGCATGCATTCTGTACCTATTAAGCAACTTCAATATACTCTATTTACATATGAAAATATGAAATTTTCAATAAAGTTGAATTAAACTGATTTGAACCTTGCAATACTTTATGTGCAGTATTAATATTTAGATCACATAATTAGTTTTGTTTTGAATATGAATTTCAATACAAATGTATATTTCCTACAGTTTGCTTTTAATACTCATTATCAAAGATTACTGGTAGTTCACAAACATGGATTTACATGTATTTGGAAAATTTCCATGCATTGACCGGGATCACTTGTAAAACTGATAATAGTTTTATATCCATGCATAGACTGGGTATCACTTGTACAACTGATAATGATTTATATCCATAAATAGACTGGGTATCACTTGTACAACTGATAATGATTTATGTCCATGCATAGACTGGGTATCACTTGTACAACTGATAATGATTTATGTCCATGCATAGACTGGGTATCACTTGTACAACTGATAATGATTTATGTCCATGAATAGACTGGGTATCACTTGTACAACTGATAATGATTTATGTCCATAAATAGACTGGGTATCACTTGTACAACTGATAATGATTTATGTCCATAAATAGACTGGGTATTACTTGTACAACTGATAATGATTTATGTCCATAAATAGACTGGGTATCACTTGTACAACTGATAATGATTTATGTCCATGAATAGACTGGGTATCACTTGTACAACTGATAATGATTTATGTCCATAAATAGACTGGGTATCACTTGTACAACTGATAATGATTTATGTCCATGAATAGACTGGGTATCACTTGTACAACTGATAATGATTTTATGTCCATAAATAGACTGGGTATCACTTGTACAACTGATAATGATTTTATGTCCATAAATAGACTGGGTATCACTTGTACAACTGATAATGATTTTATGTCCATGAATAGACTGGGTATCACATGTACAACTGATAATGATTTATGTCCATGAATAGACTGGATATCACTTGTACAACTGATAATGATTTTATGTCCATGAATAGACTGGGTATCACATGTACAACTGATAATGATTTATGTCCATGAATAGACTGGATATCACTTGTACAACTGATAATGATTTTATGTCCATGAATAGACTGGGTATTACTTGTACAACTGATAATTATCTTATGTCCATGAATAGACTGGGTATTTGCTTGTACAACTGATAATGATTTATGTCCATAAATAGACTGGGTATCACTTGTACAACTGATAATGATTTATGTCCATGAATAGACTGGGTATCACTTGTACAACTGATAATTATCTTATGTCCATGAATAGACTGGGTATCACATGTTCAACTGATAATTATCTTATGTCCATGAATAGACTGGGTATCACTTGTACAACTGATAATGATTTATGTCCATGAATAGACTGGGTATCACTTGTACAACTGATAATAGTTTTATATCCATGCATAGACTGGGTATCACTTGTACAACTGATAATGATTTTATGTCCATGAATAGACTGGGTATCACATGTACAACTGATAATGATCTTATGTCCATGAATAGACTGGGTATCACATGTACAACTGATAATGATCTTATGTCCATAAATAGACTGGGTATCACTTGTACAACTGATAATGATTTATGTCCATGAATAGACTGGGTATCACTTGTACAACTGATAATGATTTTATGTCCATGAATAGACTGGGTATCACATGTACAACTGATAATGAGCTTATGTCCGTGAATAGACTGGGTATCACTTGTACAACTGATAATGATTTATATCCATGCATAGACTGGGTATCACTTGTACAACTGATAATGATTTATGTCCATGAATAGACTGGGTATCACTTGTACAACTGATAATGATTTTATGTCCATGAATAGACTGGGTATTACTTGTACAACTGATAATGATTTTATGTCCACGAATAGACTGGGTATCACATGTACAACTGATAATGATCTTATGTCCATAAATAGACTGGGTATCACTTGTACAACTGATAATGATTTATGTCCATGAATAGACTGGGTATCACTTGTACAACTGATAATGATTTTATGTCCATGAATAGACTGGGTATCACATGTACAACTGATAATGAGCTTATGTCCGTGAATAGACTGGGTATCACTTGTACAACTGATAATGATTTATGTCCATGAATAGACTGGGTATCACTTGTACAACTGATAATGATTTATGTCCATGAATAGACTGGGTATCACTTGTACAACTGATAATGATTTTATGTCCACGAATAGACTGGGTATCACTTGTACAACTGATAATGATTTTATGTCCATGAATAGACTGGGTATCACTTGTACAACTGATAATGGTTTTAAACTTTGCAGTTCAATTCTAAAACAAAAAAATTTCTGTTACTGTTTGATACCCAAATTCAAGTTACACATTGAACCATGTGTGATTTTATTTGGGCTTTATTTGATTCGTACTTGGGGACCAACCATCTGATGTTTGATGAGGAGTGTGATGTACGTTTATTTTAAAAAAGTCAATGGAAGAGAGAGAAACAAATTGGAAAAGTTATACTAATTTTAAATTTATTATTACCTACTGTGCTTAATTTTTTTTTAAATATAGATTGCATGACATACTCTTTTGTTTAAAATTTCTACTGTTTTCTTCATGTGATGTATGCTTTTAATGAAACCTCTTATTTTGTTACTCCACCCTGAACATTATTCTTTTCCCATTTTACATGTAGAATCAAATTGGCAAAAAGATCCATGGAGTAAAATACAGTATCAGCTTGTTAAATGAGTGACCTTCAGGGACACAGACAGTTGATTCTTATATTTATAGAATTCAACAGATTTTTAAATGATCTTTTAAAATAAAGCTACAGCACTGACTTGTATAAATGGTTTTGGTTTTCATGCCAGTTTGTTTTCATCTCAGTAACTTTTGACTTGTAGAAATGGTTTTGGTTTTCATGCCAGTGTGTTTTCATCTCGGTAACTTTTGACTTGTAGAAATGGTTTTGGTTTTCATGCCTGTGTGTTTTCATTTCGGTAACTTTTACAACAGTCAGACTAGAATATATAATGTATTTAATCTTTGATATGTGTATGATTGTATACCTGT
This sequence comes from Potamilus streckersoni, assembly GCA_016746295.1. NCBI lineage: Eukaryota > Metazoa > Mollusca > Bivalvia > Unionida > Unionidae > Potamilus > Potamilus streckersoni. Next base: position 2,900,116 of record JAEAOA010000333.1, on the reverse strand, counting down.
CAGTATGTTACCTCACCAAGATAAAGTGTCAATAAATTTAGTAGTTTACTTATGAAGTGTAATAGAATGTAAGCCATATTTGGAATAACCTTCTCGTTACAAATACAGACATGATCAATTACAAAATATTTTATCTCCTTTGTGATAATTGATATGAAGATTTTAGATGAAAAATATTATTATTATTATTATTATTATTATTATTATTATTATTATTATTATTAATTTGTATTAAACATATTGTATTGTTAACGTAGGATGCATAGGAAATTGGCATAAGTTCTAACAACTTAAATTAGCCCTCCACCTACATGACACAAGTATTGCAACATATTTAACATGATAACATAATAATGAAAAATAATTGGTTGGAGAGAGACAGAAACAGACACACTGAGAGAGGATGGTGATTTGAATCCAGAAGAGATGGTGTTGAAGCAGATGTCGAGACATTGCCAAGAAGAAACCCAAAACAAAGGAATTAATACTATATAATGAAGTCTCTTGTGATGGCAGCAGACATTTGTTCATGCCACATGGACCATGGATACAAGGTTGTACCAGTGTACCTGTGATAAATGGCAAATCTACAGGTGATTTTCCTAAGCAACTATTCACATCAAGATCATCAGGAAAGAGTATTAATCTACTTTCCTAAGCAAGGTGATTAGGGAGGAGTAATAGAGTACTTAACTAGGAAATTGTTCACAGCAAGATTATCACAGATGAGTATTAAATTACTTTCCTAAGCAACTGTTCACAGCAAGTGCTTTCAGAGAGGAATATTAGATTACTTTCAATGGAAATTACAGACTAAAGAAATGGTAATTAAAATTTGGCATCTGTTGGAAGGAGTATTAATTAGTAGATGGGACTGTTGTAACTTTTCAAAACTTATTGAACATTAGAGTAAACTATTTTACGTGGATTAAAAAATAAAATTTGCTAATCTTCTATTTAAGTTGCATGATTTAGCCCAGTCCATTATAGTGCCAATTAGTATTTGTTAAAGTTTTTTAATTTATTTTTGTTTTTAAACTGCATGATATAATTTTTATGCTTAAATATGCATACCTTGATTTTCCTAAAATTGACAATAACAATTTATCTAATTGTGACAATTCTGAATATAAACATCTTCAGAGGTTTCCATATGGTCTTCATCATTGATCTGTCTTGGTCAGTTATAAATAGATTAATCTTATGTCATTGACAAATAAATCTGCACTGGCATTGTCTACCTTTGTATTCTCTCCCCATTGAACTTCACACTATTTAACAGTGCACATTTTCTGTCATATTTTTTTTTTTATCTCATTACTGTGCTTCAAGTCAAATCATCTGGGAAGAAACTGAAAATTTGAATCTTCTGGCTAATTCACAGACTACCATCATAAACTTGATCAAAACATAGAATAAAACACAATAGAGGAAGAACACTGACAATATCCTACATCTATTTTTCTATTATTCACATTAAAGTGCAATTTCTTCTACTGCTGTCAAGACAACTAAACAGATATAAGGAAGTTCTACAGACACAGTATTATGTGAGTCTTGTAGGTCTCATTGTTAATAACAAATCACATCATTGTAAGTACATGTAGTGGGGGCATGATCATGGTTCATTATTAACAATCAGTCAAACTCTCACCTCATTAACAATTCATCTTTATTTGAGTTACATGTATCAGAATGTTGCAAGGAATGAAAGATAGTAAATATTTAATACACAAATTTGATACTAGCTGTATCACAAGTTCTTTCTGTCACTGATTTTTTTTTTTGTTGTAAGAATCCAACAGTGTACTAGCCTTTGACTTTGCAGTGCATTCAACATGATGTTCAGTGAAATAAACAATGTTCCTTCAGTGAAATAAACACTGTTCACTTATATAACAAGGCATTGTTTATTGTCAGCAAAGAAGACAAACCAGCTGTTATGCTTATAGAGGTTATCAATCCATACATGAAATTAACAATAAGTGAAATTAACACATCAATGTCAATTAAATTAATACATCAATGGCTATGAAAAACAAACATAATGGTTGTCTTTGTGCTAGATTATAAGTTCTCAAATTAGTGTCTATCTTTTGAAAGTTTATGTGTGAACTAACATATATATCATGGATGGCTTTTTGTGCAACTACTATAACCCCCACCTTCATATTCAAATTTTAAAGTTTAAATATATATATATATATATATATATATATATATATATATATATATATATATATATATATATATATATATCTTTTTCTCTCTCTCTCTCTCTCTCTCTCTCTCTCTCTCTCTCTCTCTCTCTCTCTCTCTCTCTCTCTCTCTCTCTCATAGTCTATGCTCATACAAAAGTAACAACAAAGAAAAGAGTGAAGCCAACAAGCTTTGTTAATTTTAACAAAATAATTTATTTCCCTAAAAACAAGGTAAAATGTGAAAAAGGACTTACAGTTTGGGAATCTAATCCAAAAATGAATTCTTGAATTTAAAATCAGAAGTTCTATCACTAAAATGTTATAATTGAATGAAAGTTCGATCCTAATGAAGTTCAAAGATGGAAGGCGTTGACGTCTTCTATAACCTGTTTGTGTTGTTGTGTCAACAGTTCCTTGTTGAACCAACAAACATTAATATTCCAGCTTTAGAATTTCGAATAATCTTCAGTAAATTTCTTTGTCCAAGAATTCTTATGAGTACTAGATAAAGTCTCTAGGGAAAATATATTATTAATTCCGAAAAATAGAAAAATTTAGATCAAACTGGCAACAACGAAATAAATAGCTTTAAGCTCAAAGGTATGAATTACAACTAAAAATAAAACAACACTATGATATATATGTTATAACCCTAATAACAACGCAATTTGGATCACGCGATATGATCACGTGATCACTTAATTCATGGCGTACACTCCGGGTATCACGTCCGTCATAAACAAATTTGATTGTACTGAAAAATCTTACGATAAGATTCGATAATAATTTTTTTTTTTTTAAAAAAAAAGTTTACAACAGAGTTCGGTAATCTAGGTCACCAACAGATACAAAGTTTCAAACTACTGCGCATTTATCCGGTTTAACAGAACTAAACTGGATTTTCTGTAAAAATAAATGTCAAGTATTTGAATAAAGCTATCATTATAATAACATGTAATAAAATAAAATAAGAAATTTACAACTAACACAAGTTATTAAATTACATATACGTAACTCCTCTCTCTCTCTCTCTCTCTCTCTCTCTCTCTCTCTCTCTCTCTCTCTCTCTCTCTCTCTCTCTCTCTCTCTCTCTCTCAACGATCGGCAATGTTGTACATTTGTTTGTCCTCCAGACCAAGGGTTCGATGAGGGGTATAGCTATGGCAATTTTCAAATTTAGTGATGAGCAGATATAACAGTATCAGTGATAAGCAGTTGCCAACCTCTGGTTGCACCCCTAACATCGGCCATGATGTGTCCTCAGAAGGGTTAGTCTTAAGAACAACATTGTGTTTTACTATTTTAATACTGAGAAGACAAGAGGTCATGTGGGTGACCAATTTACGGTTGCAGCAACAACGAAACAAAAAAAAAAAACAAAAACATTGGAAATCGCTACCTTAAATATATGCACACTACCAACGGTCAGAGGCCATTCCCTATTGATATGTGGGCTGTTGTGTCTGAGGCCAAAGACACCGTACCATTGGCCAGGGGCTAAAACTTATTGATATATGGACTGTTAATTCAAAAGCCAAAGTCACTTTACCTACGGTCGGATAGATGCCCATTAATATATAGACTGTTATGTCCTAGGTCAAAATAATTGAAATTTTGATTTTGTGTTCGACCATCTTCGGTAGCCGAGGTTTCGATAACCCTATCTAGATCTGGGCGGATCGATTGCATGTGTTGCCTCCCTTAGTATGTAATTCCAACTAACCGATAGTGTGGTGCATTGTACATCAGCCGAAAACGGTGGTGGCAAATGACATGATAAGGATACTTTGTGAGTTAATCGTTATGCCCATTGCATCTAGTACATTTGTAGTAGCTCATTATCTAGAGAAGAAAAACAAAAACAAGGTCTTTCAAAAAATAATTTTAAAAAGTATTTTAGTGTGTAAAGATGATTAATATTGTTCAGAGATTAACCAATTTTTGGTGAACCTTTAATACATATTGTCATTTATTTTTGGCGTGATTATGTTTTATCAGATCTGAAAGATTTGCAAATCACTATAAACAACCAAATATTTTATACAACATGCAAGAAAAAAGAAAATAAAATACATTTTGATGAGAAAAACATCACTCTAAAGAGCTCTTTTTGCCATAACTCTAGTTACAGCACAAACGGTATAAATCAGATTTAATTTATAGTAGGATAAAACATTTCATACAAAAAGGCTTGTCAGTATAATTGGATTATTTTCAGCTAGTTATTGCCTAGTAATAAACCCGAGATTATTGTATTTGAAAATGGTGATGAGAATAAGACATATTAACCAATTAGTGTGTGTGAGTCAAGGAATAATTATCAGCTGTACGAGCAACAACTCCAAAGTTTCCACCTGTTTCTCATCAAGATAGGTCTGGACATTACTCTGGTTGTAAATTTTCAACCCTTGAATTAACATGAGCAATCGGAGGCTATCATAATCTTTATCAACCTTCTTGGCTGAGCATCACCTATCACATAGTTTAATTCGTCTTAGGTTTGTCCTCATTCTTTTATACAATTCCTAAACCTTCGTCGATATGCCTATGTTACTCATAACCTTTCAAGATATGCTCCTTAACGACATCGTCATCAGCACTCTTTAGTACTGACACAGAAATATAGATATCACGAGCTCTTTTTAAAAACGAAATTCAGTCCTCTCTTGACCCTTTCAAGTTTTCAGCAATTTTCTCAGAGTGAAAAAATTCTGATCTACGTCTTTTTCCTGAAAAGGGGGTAGAAACCCAATATTTCTGGTATTATCAAAACCTCTGTGTGTGTGCTCCATCTAAGTTTTAATTCTCTCTCTCTCTCTCTCTCTCTCTCTCTCTCTCTCTCTCTCTCTCTCTCTCTCTCTCTCTCTCTCTCTCTCTCTCTCTCTCTCTCTCTTATAGTCTATGCTCGTACAAAAGTAACAACAAAGAAAAGAGTGAAGCCAACAAGCTTTGTTAATTTTAACAAAATAATTTATTTCCCTAAAAAACAAGGTAAAATGTGAAAAAGGACTTACAGTTTGGGAATCTAATCCAAAAATGAATTCTTGAATTTAAAATCAGAAGTTCTATCACTAAAATGTTATAATTGAATGAAAGTTCGATCCTAATGAAGTTCAAAGATGGAAGGCGTTGACGTCTTCTATAACCTGTTTGTGTTGTTGTGTCAACAGTTCCTTGTTGAACCAACAAACATTAATATTCCAGCTTTAGAATTTCGAATAATCTTCAGTAAATTTCTTTGTCCAAGAAGTCTTATGAGTACTAGATAAAGTCTCTAGGGAAAATGTATTATTAATTCCGAAAAATAGAAAAATTTAGATCAAACTGGCAACAACGAAATAAATAGCTTTAAGCCAAAAGGTATGAATTACAACTAAAAATAAAACAACACTATGATATATATGTTATAACCCTAATAACAACGCAATTTGGATCACGCGATAGGATCACGTGATCACTTAATTCATGGCGTACACCCCGGGTATCACGTCCGTCATAAACAAATTTGATTGTACTGAAAGAATCTTACGATAAGATTCGATAATAATTTTTTTTTTTTTAAAAAAGTTTACAACAGAGTTCGGAAATCTAGGTCACCAACAGATACAAAGTTTCAAACTACTGCGCATTTATCCGGTTTAACAGAACTAAACTGGATTTTCTGTAAAAATAAATGTCAAGTATTTGAATAAAGCTATCATTATAATAACATGTAATAAAATAAAATAAGAAATTTACAACTAACACAAGTTATTAAATTACATATACGTAACTCCTCTCTCTCTCTCTCTCTCTCTCTCTCTCTCTCTCTCTCTCTCTCTCTCTCTCTCTCTCTCTCTCTCTCTCTCTCAACGATCGGCAATGTTGTACATTTGTTTGTCCTCCAGACCAAGGGTTCGATGAGGGGTATAGCTATGGCAATTTTCAAATTTAGTGATGAGCAGATATAACAGTATCAGTGATAAGCAGTTGCCAACCTCTGGTTGCACCCCTAACATCGGCCATGATGTGTCCTCAGAAGGGTTAGTCTTAAGAACAACATTGTGTTTTACTATTTTAATACTGAGAAGACAAGAGGTCATGTGGGTGACCAATTTACGGTTGCAGCAACAACGAAACAAAAAAAAAAAACAAAAAAAAAACCATTGGAAATCGCTACCTTAAATATATGCACACTACCAACGGTCAGAGGCCATTCCCTATTGATATGTGGGCTGTTGTGTCTGAGGCCAAAGACACCGTACCATTGGCCAGTGGCTAAAACTTATTGATATATGGACTGTTAATTCAAAAGCCAAAGTCACTTTACCTACGGTCGGATAGATGCCCATTAATATATAGACTGTTATGTCCTAGGTCAAAATAATTGAAATTTTGATTTTGTGTTCGACCATCTTCGGTAGCCGAGGTTTCGATAACCCTATCTACATCTGGGCGGATCGATTGCATGTGTTGCCTCCCTTAGTATGTAATTCCAACTAACCGATAGTGTGGTGCATTGTACATCAGCCGAAAACGGTGGTGGCAATTGACATGATAAGGATAGTTTGTGAGTTAATCGTTATGCCCATTGCATCTAGTACATTTGTAGTAGCTCATTATCTAGAGAAGAAAAACAAAAACAAGGTCTTTCAAAAAATAATTTTAAAAAGTATTTTAGTGTGTAAAGATGAATAATATTGTTCAGAGATTAACCAATTTTTGGTGAACCTTTAATACATATTGTCATTTATTTTTGGCGTCATTTATTTTTGGCGTTTTATCAGATCTGAAAGATTTGCAAATCACTATAAACAACCAAATATTTTATACAACATGCAAGAAAAAAGAAAAGAAAATACATTTTGATGAGAAAAACATCACTCTAAAGAGCTCTTTTTGCCATAACTCTAGTTACAGCACAAACGGTATAAATCAGATTTAATTTATAGTAGGATAAAACATTTCATACAAAAAGGCTTGTCAGTATAATTGGATTATTTTCAGCTAGTTATTGCCTAGTAATAAACCCGAGATTATTGTATTTGAAAATGGTGATGAGAATAAGACATATTTACCAATTAGTGTGTGTGAGTCAAGGAATAATTATCAGCTGTACGAGCAACAACTCCAAAGTTTCCACCTGTTTCTCATCAAGATAGGTCTGGACATTACTCTGGTTGTAAATTTTCAACCCTTGAATTAACATGAGCAATCGGAGGCTATCATAATCTTTATCAACCTTCTTGGCTGAGCATCACCTATCACATAGTTTAATTCGTCTTAGGTTTGTCCTCATTCTTTTATACAATTCCTAAACCTTCGTCGATATGCCTATGTTACTCATAACCTTTCAAGATATGCTCCTTAACGACATCGTCATCAGCACTCTTTAGTACTGACACAGAAATATAGATATCACGAGCTCTTTTTAAAAACGAAATTCAGTCCTCTCTTGACCCTTTCAAGTTTTCAGCAATTTTCTCAGAGTGAAAAAATTCTGATCTACGTCTTTTTCCTGAAAAGGGGGTAGAAACCCAATATTTCTGGTATTATCAAAACCTCTGTGTGTGTGCTCCATCTAAGTTTTAATTCTCTCTCTCTCTCTCTCTCTCTCTCTCTCTCTCTCTCTCTCTCTCTCTCTCTCTCTCTCTCTCTCTCTCTCTCTCTCTCTCTCTCTCTCTGAATTTATAATTAAATCATTTCTTTCTGAAGCTGAAGTTTGATACTTCCTATTCCGTCTAGCTTTTCACTTTAATTCTTAACTGTCTTTGAAAACCACGTACTTACTAATCAAATGTTAAGCTCTTTGATCCAAACAATATCTTTTCACCAAATACTGGACCAAATACCTTTTATGGCTGCTTTTGATCAAGATGCTTTTACTTTCAAAGTAGCATAATTTCTGGCAACTCGTTTTTCCCCCTCCAAAATCAAACCTTTATTGGGTCTAATTTGAAATAAAGTTCACTACATCAGATGATATCGTGAATACATTTTGGTTTCATTAAGATTTAAGATTTCCTAAATGTTTGGAATTCAAGTCTTTACCGGGGGACAAAGTGAAATAAAAAAAAGACAATTAAAATTTCAAAAGCAATATTAATTTTTTTGAAATATTTTGAAGATACTCATATCTTAGATAAGCATCCAACTTGTATTATCAGATTATGGTATTCATTAAGGTAACAAATATCAAAACCAACATGTTTTGACAAAGTCAACCAAAATTTATTTCCCTAGAATACAAAGAGAAACTGTCAAAGAAACTTACATTATTGTATATTGAATTTCAAATGATCGTAAATGTTCTAGCAACAGTCCAAAATTGTCGTGTTCAGAACGAATTATATATACTGAATATTCTGATATACCAATAGTCGATGTATGACAATGAAATAATCAAGAATGTCCTGGAATGAATTCACAATAATTCCAAATAGTGTTTTAGTCCAAATTGTCAATAAGTACTTTGTAATTCCAATTAATAATTTCAATAAATAATTCCCATCAAATTATATCTGAGCACAACTAAAATTATTCCACACAGACTGATATTAAATAGGAATGAAGAAGTGTCTTTTTATTTAAATAGGAGTTAATATGTATTTACGTGCTCATTCTTATATACAGACTGTCACCCTGCTTATGGCACAACAAAAAGCCACGGGCTTAGGTCATTTTGCAATGGAAATACATATCAAATTCGTAAACTAGGTCAGGTCTGTTATCTTAAATTTTAGCAAAGAGCATGACAAAAATCAGATGCCCTGAATTCATATCCACCTAAAAATATTGTTTACAAATGATCATTATCTTATAGTACAATCAAACATCATAGACAAGTGTTGGCTATGTAATATATTGTTTACAAATAACTCTGACAATCTACAATCATGTACAAAGTTAAGCAAAATAGATATCCATAATAATATATAAACAGTAGCCCATCAATACGTCATTTAAGTGACCAACACATTACAATACATAGGCACTACACCATCAAGGACCATATAAGTGGCTTACGAATACATGTACTAATCATATAAAAGTGTAGAAATATACACTATGCATACAAACACACTTTAATACTATCGAACAATGTGGTTTTAAAGGAGGATGAACACACATGCGTACACAGACGTGAGGGTAACGTGTTTACACAAACTATACCTACCAATACACTGAATACAGTTATATAATATCTTGCACAATGATAGGAGAGCTTACACACACTATATCGATAAACATACTATCATAATATGGCATGTTTGCTACCCCTGCTGTAAAGTCACTTATAAGCTATAATCTAAAAAAGGTCTGATTACTTTGAACATGTTCCAACAGACAGACATGGATCAACTACGACACATCTTCACACATCGTGTAAGATTTTGGATTTCACGACGTCAACCTACAAGGTCGAAGTGATGCACAAATTTACAATGGAGGAATTCCATGAAAGGGTTATAGACTGCAGAATTATTATTATAAGATGAACAGGACATTATTTTTAATGACAATTATCACTAAGCTAGAATAGCCCTATCTAAGAATAACATTTTCACACTGAAAATCAATAAAAAGAAAGGATATTACAATTAAGCTAACCCGTGAACATAAAATGACCTTGGCAATAGCCAATAGTCTTCATTCGATGTTTACAAAATTGATGAATTAAAAATAGTGCTGAGGTAACGTAAAATCTAATCGGGTCAAGCCAATTTTCCGAGAAAAAAAACCCCAATATATTCAAATCCAATGAAAATTATCATTATAATAAAATGTAATAAAACAAAAATTTTTAAAATTTAAAACATGCACACAAGTAATTAAATTACATATACATAACAGATCGCATGTCGTCTTGGGCCACTTCCGCTCCAATGGAGTTTGAAGTCAAAGAACCATCCGAAGATTACGTTGATCTTTATTAATTTTACTTGAACATAAAAGTCAGATTTCTCAAAACAGACAACAGCATTCCAGGTGCTGACGCCAGCTTAACTCATTTCAAGAATATCGGGTATTTGTTGTTAAGTGAAATGAATATGAACTTGAACATTAATGTGGTCACCAACAACATGGACACTTACCCTTAACAAGCTTACCTCGAGAATCTCGTGACAGGAAGCGAAGAACATATCAGGATGCATCGGTGGTGTGGAAACCTAACATCTTGGGTGCTTTAAACGACAAAAACTTGAAGAAAAAACTAACAATGATGGATAAACAATTGCCAAAAGAAAATTCAACAAGGATGTAGTTTAGAAATGATGGATCGTTTATACTTGGAGATGTGTTTACAGGCCAATCATTAGCAGAATGGTATGGATGTTTGTCTAAGACTAAATCGAAGAAGTGCCGTTTCTTTTTTATGGCAATGCCAACGAACACAAAAGAAACATCGAAGAAACAAGACTATGTAAAGTAAGAAACGATATCAATCAACTCTGACCAGATCTACAGTCAAATATGTTCTACGACGAGTGAAAATTAAAACTTTTATCACTGCTTCTGGTCTTCGTTCGAAGTTCGAAGGTCATGTCTTCCAATATTAATTGCCTAAAGATTTATTCATTGGCATTGTGAGAAAGTCTGCACTCAGAGCAAGTAGTGATTAGAATCCTTTCGAGTTCAATCATTTTAACGTACCCAAGATACAAGTCGATCAAGACGGTCAGATATTGTATACCAGTCCTTCGGAACGCACCTAGACACTGCTTCAAGTCACGTGAAAATTAGAAAATAAAAGTAACAAGTGCATTTCATGCGACGATTATGTAGGAGCATATATTTTGTGGGAATTTTATTTGACTCTGGAGCAAGACAGCGACGATGAATATATGCATCTTATAAAATCAGGCCGTCTCCGTGTGTAACGACAGTTTACAGTTGCCCTCGAGAACACTGCGAATGACATAATCATGCATGCAGAATTTCACAATGCTGTGAAAATCAACCATCTGAAAGACTAATCCCATATAAGAGCTATCGTCCAACACCCTTTTGATTACCGCTCTACCTTCCCAATGACCACAACGTGGAATATTTTGATTCCTATGAATTATCTCCATTGGAAGATAATGTCATAAATTTTATGAAATGGAACATTGTATCAAACTCAATTCAATAATATGAGATTACAAAGATCAGCCCCGAATTTCCATTGGAACAAATGTTTACTGTCTTGAATGCGATTCCTCTAAACATGATGCGAGTTTGAAAACGTTGTGGATATATGTTATCTTTCGATACAATACTTAGTGCTCATCGATGTCATCCGGACAGTATACTAGATCATTGGCAGTCTCATCTTACTCCACAACATTGTCAGTCTTGGAAATATCTTCACGTTTATCATTGTTTTTGTTTTAAATGAAAAAGAAAGAGAAAGGGCTTAATCATCTTTCTTGATTGATTTGTTCATGTTTGAAATAGTACGTCTTATTCAAATATGTTGATTTTGAAGAAAATAATGGTGTTCTCTTTTTAGTTTTCTTTATTTTCTTTGAAAGAAAAAAGTATCTTTTGACATGCTTTTTCACTTTCACTTTCTATAGATCTTCGCATTTCTTTAAAAAGTGGCATGTTTTCTTTCACATTCGCATTCCGTATCTGGAAGAAAGAGTTTCTTTACATCCGCGTTCAAGTTACATAAAAAGTTTCAAGTTCGTCAGTCTTGTTATCCATCGCAGACAAGACAACCCAGACGAAAATGAGCCATGTAGTGAAAATATGTAAATTGAGAGAAGCCTTCTTCTATTTAGACTGAGCTGAACATATCCTGGGCATACTAAAAGAGTATAAGTATTGTTACGATTCTGTTGTAATAAATTTAGTAACAGAATGAAGCAATGCCAAAACTCTTTATTAAACTTTATTATTAATTTAATCATCAAAGCTATAGATGAAATTATAAAATGAACTTACAGCAGTATGAATTGAATCTAAAATAATCCAAGGAAGGTTATATTCAGGAACAAAATAATCAAATGTTCCTAATGAACTTCAGATGCTCGAACGCACGTATCTCAAAGGCATTGACCAGAACTTTGAGCAATTCACAATAGTCCCAAAATAACGTTCAAGTCCAGTGGCCACTTTGTAATTCTAATCAATAATCCAAACGAATGTCTCCTCTCAAATTATCGAAACGGAACATTAAAGTCATTTGCAGACTGATTAAAACATATGAAATGTGAATCCGAAAAGGAATTAATCCAAAGTATGGATTAATCTAACTGATCATTACTCTACATATTCACACTTTCACACCGGTAGCCTAGTGGTGAGTACATCCGCCTCGAATGCGGCAGGTCGCGGGTTCAAACACAGTACAAGTCATACCGAAGACTTATAAAAATGGTACTAGCAGCTGCCTTACCTGGTGTCCAGATAAGGTGACTGGATGGGGCATGATGCTACAAGTCTGTGGCATGATGACCCAGTGCAGACATCACTATAACTGTCACACTTCATACATCGTTGCTATATGGCTGAAAAATTGTTAAAGCTGCGTTAAAACACACACACACACACACACACACACACACACACACACACACACACGCGCGCGCGCACGTCTATAGACCATTCTTAGAATGTATTCATGTATTCATGTGACCCTGGGTCAACGAATCCAAAACGAGGCTAAGCTATGCACCTGCTTATAGATTTGTTAGAGCCAGATGACCAGATTATGGCAGAGAAAGGATTTGTTAAAATTAAAGAGAAAGTTATTTTAATAAACAGATTAACAGAATATCCCATACATAAAATAACAATTTTTTTTTTATTGTTTCGTCATGAAAAAAATGTGTTTGTATAAATAAAATGGTAAATCCATATTGTCAGTTGGGAGACGTGGTTGGTTAAAAGGGCAGTTTGTGTCACTATGCACATTTTGTAAATATTTTATTCTGACCGCGTGTTCGGCCCACAGTACATTTACACCATACCTAATCAGAAACAAAATTAATGCTTTAAATAGTTTCTCTTCTCTATCGTTAACTTTATTGTGTTTGCTGAAGAGAAATAGGACACTCAAGAAAGGGCGCAAATCGACTTACGTTTTAGAGAATGGACATATCAAGTAAGTTTTCATCATTATAATATTTATAACGGTAATTCTATGAGTTAAAATATTCTTACGCAAAAGGAAAGAATCTCTATAAAATACATTACATCCATTACAGCCACAATCAGTACAATATATTCTCTCGCAAAATGAATCTACATAATATATTATATGCAGTATAGTCGCGATCTGCCTAGCTTAGCCTCGTTTCCGCGAGACAATATTCATGAGGAACTCATTAAGAATAGTCTATAACGACTAATATTTCAAAATACCTATTTATCTTACATAACTCATCCAATGTAAAAATAACTTAATTCTTTTAAGACCATTCCAATGTTCACTACTAATGTTATTATTAGTATCTGTAAACAAGTACGTAAGCATCTTGCAATTCGATTTACTTATAGGAATAGAGCACACAAAAATATAACATCAAAACATTTAATTTCTTAGCCTGGCGTTTCTCCACCGAAAAAAAAGGTGCAAGAGCGTTTCCTGGGATTAATGTATAATGACTTTTACAAGCAGTTATTGTTAACTTTTTACTCATGGTAAAAATGACAACTCTGAAAGTGCACAGACTTCTAGTTATGGTTCTATAGACTTTTAAAATACTGCACAATCTTGCTCTCAAATGCTTGGAAGATTTATTACGTTTCAAACACAATAAACATAAGTTAACATAAACATTAATTCACTTAGATCTTTAATTCTATCCTGGAATGGATTGGTAAAAATTGTAAATTTAATATCTTTAAATACTCTCTCTCTCTCTCTCTCTCTCTCTCTCTCTCTCTCTCTCTCTCTCTCTCTCTCTCTCTCTCTCTCTCTCTCTCTCTCTCTCTCTCTCTCTCTCGCAATGATAATAGCTGTTAGTGTTTGTTGTGTGCATGTCCTTGTCTTATGTTCCTCTACTGTTCTAATCAGTACTAATCAATTATTGTACTGTTCTAATCAGTACTAATCAATTCTTGTACTGTTAGCCTCAGTCGTAAATTGCATCACAGTACGCTCTTTAGTTCTATCTAGATGCTTCTGCAATTTTGAATTTCAATTCTGACAATAATATTTTTTTTTTTTACAAATTTTATTGCTTTTACAAATAATCCTAAACAAAGCTATTTAAATTTATCCCTGATACTAAATTCACTTTTACTACCTGACTTTTAACATTCTTTGCTTGCTGGTGTCTTTAAAACATGTGTTGTGTGTTTTGTCCAGTTCCGTATTTGTGTGTTATGATTTATGTAGATGTCTTGCTAAGCACGCTTATTGTGATACTTTATTTGTTTAATGTAATGTCGGTAGAAAGCTCATTTAAGTTTATGTTGAATTATTGTTTTAAACCATGCCGATGTTAAATAAATCTTCTCTTCGATCCTACGGAATCTCGACTCTTTGAATATCTTAAAATATAACCTATGCACGTACACGAAATGTAGCAAAAGATAATCATTACAATTTACATTTAAGAATAAAAATTCCAAAAGATATAGAGATACATTGCACCCTCATGCCAAGCATATGGGGGTGCGATCTCATTCAGGATGGGGAAAGAGCTAGTAAGAGAAATGTTAGGGAAGTAAAAAAAAAAACGGTGGTCAAGACCAGGAGGACTTGGAAGAAGGAGAAAAGGTCACGGAAAATGGTAGGAGAGAAGGGGGAATTTTGAAGCCTGAATCAAAGCTCGGAATGGATGAAAGACGGGTGGAGGCAAAGAGAGGAAGCGTAAAGGAGACAAGAACAAAAACAGCAACTGAGTCAGCAGCATCCATACATGCCCCTACTTCCGCATGCGGCCTTAGGGAAATGGAGGTAGATGAACATGAATGTAGGCTGTCTAGGCTGTCTAGGTTGTCTCTGTCAGCCGATAGAAGGACTTTCACCAGATGTGCACTTGCTGTACAGTCAATCACAGGAGATAAAGCTGTCCTGGAAATAGATGAATACAAAAATACAGGACAACAACCAATGGCCCTATCCACTGTCACCCAGTTCTCTTATAAAAGTGATACTACTCAACATTGCCATTTTATGTGTGTTTTATGTCTGTGTATGTTTTTGTTTTTGTTTTTGGCAACTAAAACTTAAACCCCAACTCCAGTGTGTTAATAAGGCAGTATGTTTGCGAATTCAATAAGTGAAGGCACTTCTACCCATGTGTATGGGAAAATAATAAAGAATTTAAAGAATTTGTGGTTATGTTTGCAAACACTCTAGTCCTTATAAGATAGGCCACATGTGTTATGTGTTGTGGCTTTAGTCCTTATGTGTCATAAGATATAAGTGTGATTTGGCTATAGTGTGTGTGTGTGTGTGAGTGAGAGAGAGAGAGAGAGAGAGAGAGAGAGAGAGAGAGAGAGAGAGAGAGAGAGAGAGAGAGAGAGAGAGAGAGAGAGAGAGAGAGAGAGAGATGATCTGTTAGAGCATTAAATTTCCTCTTGCACCCCTAGCAATGTTAAACCTATGAACCTTTGTAATATTACACTTCCGCTTGGATCAATAACATCCATACAGCCCCATAATAGTAAACCAAAAAGAAATTTAAAATTACAAAGTAAAATATGTGAAATTTTGACATTATATTCCCCTCGTACCCATACAGTCCCAAATTGTTAAACTAATGGACATTAAACGACACTTTCATTCATACGATCCCATTTCAAAATGGAGGCTTAGTGATAATATTCCTGGTACCTTCTTATATCTGATACATGGACAATGGTTTATTGATGCCATCCGCTATCAATTACGAAAACCACATATACTTTCTGGTAGACTGAATAGTACTACATTTAGTTGTATAAAGATATATATTTCCATCTCCATTGCAGAATTAAAAAAAAAATAAATAAAAGAAACACAGTTTTTCTTCTTGTCTGAGAGACGATTTTTTTTTTATTATCGGCTTGCATATTGTAATATCAGTGACAAAGGACATGAAAAAATGTAGTGATACAATTAGTTGGAGAATGAGCCAAAAAGGGTTAATATTGCTAGACTTCAGCAAAGCATTTGATAAAATGTCACATAAAACTGCTGCACAAATTACACAAACATGACGTAAAAAAATTAAACCCCAATTTTGGAGTAACTTTTTCCAGATATAACGCAGTCAGTCATTAGTATTTTAAGATGGATCATTTTCACATTGATCATGATTTTGCAAGGTTCTCTTTTTGTAAAAATCGTGTTTGAGCATTACATCAATGACCTACCTGGAAACGATCATTTAACAGTGAGACTATTTTGTAGATGGCACAGCTTTACCGATATTGCAAGATGAAGTAAATATATTGATGAAAACAGTTATGATGTTTATCTTCTATAAATACATTAAGACCCTTTACAATACTGAAATATATATTTCACATAAACATAATATGTGAAGTCACAAATAAAATCTGAAATAAAATCTTAAGTTACGTGTATACAGTGGCGTCAATTGGATTGATATCATCTATTTCGGTAGTTCATCGTGTCACCCACATGGATCTCCTTCCTGCAAAAAATTCAAACATTTGTTTTAATAGACAGTCATTTTGGTCTCACCTCCTCTGATGGTGTCACCCAGAGCGGTCCGCACTCCGCCTCACAATTAAGCGAATTACCAATTTCACTCCAATCTTTCATTTATTCTTTCGAGGAAAATAAAGAATTTTGGTGCAATGTACGAAGTCAATATTAATAACCTGGCAGGAACTTTTTCAGCATAATTCTAGTCAAATTACTCATGTGTTCTCTTACGATTTATATTTTATTTGGATTAAATTGCAGATTTTACCTCCTGATCCCCACACTATCTCGTAACACTAAGACGACTTGAGATCATGGTTTTGAAGCGGTTTTAGTATTAACCATATTTTTAATTGGTTGATGGATCTTGCCGCTTAAGTCCAGGAAAAGCCGACATTACCCGTCTGGCAAAACTTCGTTGATAGTTTTAATCTATATGGTTGAAGTTTTTCTTGCATTGTTAGTATGTATTAATTAATGTATTAGCGCCCAAGATGATATCGGATGAGGATATGACCCTTACTGCACAGGAAAAGCAACAATTGATTGAATTTGACAGGTGCTTGTACTTGGTTGACGCCATTCACCCCACCTCCCACAAAAGCATAAAGTTCATCTCTCCGCTTTGTGGTCATTATATCTTGTATTATGGCCTCATGATTTCAGATAAGTTTATAATAACTATACATTGCAACGAATTCTCATTGCTGGTAACACTTGAACCACGTTATTATAATAAATACGTACAAAAATGTGTGCCATTATAGAATAAACTTCCACTTAAAGCTATTTTTTGTTGTGTTAATTGCACACCCTCCCATTCATTGTACCCCGCCTTATAAAGTATTAGTTGGTGAATGAAATGACAAAGAGTTGTACATATTTTGAGTATTCTTGATATATTTAGTTTAAAAATCGTAAAGGGGGTACAAAAAAGAACAGGAGGGTGTGCAAATACTGTATCTAAAACTTCAGCAAAGTTTTACCTATTCAAAAACATATACACATTATTTTGAATTGTTCCTGTTCATATTGTTGTCCTATTCAGTTCAGTTCAATCTAAATACAAAGCATAATGTGCAGACAGTCTGCAATATAATATAAGAAAAACTAAAAGAAATTACATAATTAAGCAAAATATATGGAGCAACCACCTCAAGGACTGACCATTTAATTTTCGTGGGTGGAATGGTCATAGATTGTCTTAGAATGATGATTAAGTAATGAATATCATGGATATAAAATAGTTTGGTATTTTTTTCAAGTAATTATACAGATCTTGGAAATGCTTAATTATGTGTATTTGGTTACAAAGTTTTGATTTGGGACAGAAAATCACCCACATAGGTGTCCTCTGTATGCACGTTTTTGTTGCAAGGAGGAAACTTTTGCAGCAAAATTAATATGTTCTAATCACTATGAAAACTGAAGCAATGCTTTTTTTTTAGTTTGTTGCTGACTTCTTTGATATAAGGTCACTGACTTGCTTTGATGAAGGTGCATGTGTTATTGAAGGTTTTCTGTTTATTTATTGCTTGTTTCTTTTAATTGCTGTTGTGTGGTCAACTGTAGTCATTTCATGTTTCCTGACCTCAGAGGTGATTGTTTGTAGCTAGGCCCTAGTCAGTTGCATGGCTATTTTGATTATATCACAGCATACAAGTATCAATGCTAGATATCAGCATAAGCAGATTATGACCTAACAATTAACTGTTAGGGTGGTTGGTGAATATTAAATATGGATATGTTTATATAACAATTGATTTCAGTGCATTTTTATATCCAAGCTTATGGATTCCTGTCATGTTGTCCTTGAATTTCATCACTCCAAACTCAAGACTGTATATACCGTTTTTATCAGCCAAAAATATTGTTGACAAAAATATGGCTACATGTTATATTTTGTCGCTAATATGTAAAACATAATTGCAATTTGCAGCATTGGCGAAGCCCAGCCACTGTTATTGATTTCATTTCCGGTTGTTGCCGTATAAATATTGCATGTGAACTCAAAATCAAGAGACTTTGACAAAATGCCGTTTGCAAATTTAGACAAGTGTTTTGTAGTTGAACGGAAAAATTATGAAGATTTTAATGAGATTCAGAACTGTGCTGAAGTTGCTATACCTGTTAGTTCGAATGCGACCATAGCCAAGTGTAAAAAAGTATGTGATCCGGTTATTACCATATAAATGTTGCCTGTGAACTCTAAATCAAGAGACTTTGACAAAATGCCATTTCCAAATTTAAACGAGTTTTTTTTTTTAGTAGTTAAACAGAAAAATGATGAAGATTTCAATGAGATTCAGAACTGTGCTAAAGTTGCTATTAATGATAGTTCGGATGCAACCATAGACAAGTGTAAGAAAGTATTTGATTTCTGGCTTCATGGGGACTGCAACTTTTGCTTTTGGGACTCCTGTTTTTTAACAAATTAGGAGTCCTGGAGTCCTAGTTTTAAAATCCTAGCGAGACCTCTGATTTGAGCATCTGAACATTGTTTAAAAATCCCATCTTACTATTAAGGTTTTTAGATTACGTTTTAACAAGCACTATTTAAAATTATTTTGTAGAATTATAGCATGTTTGTATTAATCAGAAGTACAAGTTCAGCTATGCTAACTAATTTATATTTCTTTATTGAGGGTGGAATGGCTTAATTTTTAATACAGATGATATAGAGTATTTGAGTTTATTATGGATATATACTCAATTGTATTTTTACAGTCATAGTTTTGGCTTCCTGAAGCTTGATTCAGCTGAAAACAGCGGCAAGAGAACCCTGCTTGAAAAGGTATACATATTTTCATTTTATTTCTATCCTTTGCCATTTTTGTTATGCCTGTGAATCATAGGCCAAAATTTGATCTAACTTTTTTGATGACATTGTGGTTGTTATTATTATTATTTTGGACACCTGACAAACTCAGCTCACCTAGGTTTGGGTCAGCTCAGACCCAACTCCAGGTTTATCTCAGCTTTTGATACATTTTGGTAAAGGTAAATGTGGACAAATTTTTTTATTATCATCAAAAGAGACCTTGAATATATTATTTAGGGGACATTAGCAAACTACGTCAGCTTTTGCACATAAAGTCTTGGAATTTGCTAAAAGTCTGCTTAGTGTACTGTGTTGGTGTGCTTCTGTATTTATTGTCCACCAAGATATGTTGAAAAACATGAAAGAGATGAGTGTTTAAACTGACCTTGTATCATTGCTGTCTATCACAGTGTTTAAGTTTGAATCATCTTTTAAAGTAATTGGTTCTGCGTGTCTTCTTGCAGTTGAACTAACTGTCCTTATGAACCCATGTATAGTCGAGTTAAATTGGTGCTGGGTCTGAGTAAATTCTGCTCTAGCATCTCTTGTGCCAGTGTTTCTCGAGATCTTGATACCCTTAAGCACCAGCATTGAGATTTTTCATTCAGCTACCTTTTTTCTTAAACTGTAGCATATGACTCATGAAACTCCATGGAGGAGCACTACTTCCACTGACAAGGAGTTCTCTGTTAACCTGCTTTTTATACATATTGAATGCTTCACACAGAGATCTTGGAAATGCTTAATTATGCATATTTAGATGAATTTTTTTTATTTGGGATGAGGAAAATCACCCACACAGGAGTCCTCAGTATGCATGTTTTTGTTGCAAACAGGAAAGTTTTGTGGCAGAATAAATATGTTCTAATCACTATGAAAACTGAAGTAATGCTTTTATTTTAGTTTCGTGCTGAATTCTTTGATCAAAGGTCGTGATCAAAGGTCGCCAGTTTGCATTGATAAAGGCACATGTGTTATTGAAGGCTCCACTAAAGGCTCCCTTTGAAGGACCAAACAAATACCCATTTGTTTTGTTGCTGCAACATAAATAATTGTAGGACATTGAGACAATTGTAAAAAAAAAAAATCCTTTGTATATATCAATGTTTCAGAGGTAATCAGTTTTAATTGAAGTTGCAGCAAAACTATTTTTTCTATTGTTATTTTTTGTTTTTTCAATTGCCGTCCTGTGGTTCACTGTAGTCATTTAACATTCCTGCCCTCATAGTTGGTCGTTTGTAGCTAGTCATTTGTGTGGCTTTTTTTTATATATATTACAGTATCAATGCCAGATATCAGCATAAGTGGATTATGATATAACAATGCACTCTTATGGTGGTTTGTCAATATAAATAAGGATTTGTTTATTTGACAATAGATTCCATTGCATTTTTTATATCCAAGTTTGCAGTTTCCTGTCATGGTGCCTTTGAGTTTCTCCACACCAAACCCAAAACTGTATATACCGTTTTTATCAGCCAAAAATGTTGTCACTAAAAATATCGCCAGATGGTATATATTGTTGCCAATAAGGAAAAAAAAAAAATCACAATTTGTGACACTGGCAAAGCCCAGCGCGATTACTGTTAATGATTTCATTTCTGATTGTTGCTGTATAAATATTCCCTGTGAACTTGAAATCAAGAGACTTGGACAAAATGTTGTTTGCAAAATTAGACAGGTATTTTGAAGTTTAAACAGAAAAATGATGAAAATTTTGATGAGATTCAGAACTGTGCTAAAGTTACTATAATTGATAGTTTGGATGTGACAGTAGCCAAGTGTAAGAAAGTACATGATGCCTTGCTTAGTGGGGACTGCAACTTTTGCTGGTGGGACTCCTACTTTTACCAAATTAGGAGTCCTGGACTCCTAGTTTTAATTCCTAGTGAGATCACTGTCACATTTGGAATATGACTCCATTTATTTGTTATATACTTAGCCATTGACTGATAAATTGTTATAGTCATTTTGGGAAGAACAGCATTTTCAGTCCATGACAAGTTGCATTTGTATCTGGTACCAGAAGAACTCTGGGAAAACCCAGGGAAGAACCAATGACTCACCCTCATATTCTCTCATTGACTTAGCCAGAGAATTGAACCCATGCATTTTTTGATTACAAATCTTGTGAGGTAACTTTTCAAAAGAATAAATATTTTAATTATTGATATGTGTTCATAACATTACGAAATTGTACTGCATTCCAAGAAATGGACCAATCTGCCCCAGAAAAACAACTTCATTTTACACATTGGAACTTATTGCTGAGTAAAATACTTTAATAAAATAAAGTTCTGTTCTGTATGCTTGCCAGTTTGCATTAGAGTAAACTGGTAAAATTGTAATCAACTTTGACATTTAATTTGTATTATATTTTCACCATCTTGAATGGTGTAAAATTCCCCACATTTCATATAATTACATATAGGAGGTAAAATGAATATTTCAGATGGAACTTGATGTAATTCTGACATCACTGCAGCTTGACTGCTTAGATTCAATTTTGCCTTCACTAACTGCTGATATTAATACCTCTTTCTCAATCATCTGAATTCACATAATTTTTCAAAACTTCTAATTGTAAAGCCACTGTCGAAGAAACTTCAACCTAACGATTTATAAAACTACTGCCCAGTTTCTAATCATGTCAAAAATCTTAAAGTCATTCTGTCCAAACTTGTAACATCTGAAAGGTTTTTTTTTGTTGTGCAATTTCCAGTTTGCATATTGCCCTTGGCATAGTACCAAAACTGCCTTTCTGAAAGTAGTTAATGACCTTCTCTCTGCTTTGGATAGTGAAAAGATTACAGTCCTCGCTCTACTTGACTTGCCTGCAGCATCGGAGATAAAAGGCCATGATATATTACTCCATGATCTCCGCATATATTTGGCATTCATCATTACCATAGTTCAAGTCATACTTAATCAACAGGACACAAATGTATCAGTAAATGATCGACAGTCCAGCTTGGTTTTGTATTTTGGTGTTCCACAGGGTTATTTTCTTCAACCCATTCTCTTCATTCAATATGCTCAGTTCCTCTCAAAGTGTCATCGATTTGTCATACATCTGATTTTACTAGTTGTATGCTCATGACAAATAAATCCAGTCATACATCTGAGCCAGAGATGTGCAGAAACTCCAAAAAATTAAACACAGCTGCTAAGATTATCCTTAGAGTACCAAGAAATGAGTACTCCTCACACTGCTTTGTACCCTCCTTTTACAACTTGTTCACTCCAGAATCAAACACAAAATCTGTTCTCAGCATTACATTTCATTGACTGCTATAGTCAAAAATACCTATCTGACCTCAACCATTCATACACCCCTTCTAGATATTTCCAGTCCTCTTCTGATATTTGTATTCTCAATATTCCAGCTATGAAAACTGAGTTCCAGGGAAAATGTTCTCTTGCATAACAGGGTCCACCCACCAGGAATGAAGTGTCTCTTAAACTTAGAGAGCCAATGACATTTTGATTTCATTTAAAATTGCTCTAAAAATACTCAGCAATTTTGACTATGAACAGACTTAACAATTAACAATGTTTCCTTACCCTTAATTATTTTAACATGCTTTTGTTGGTAATATCAGTAAATTTTTTAAAATCTTCTTCTGATATATGACCTGTGGTAACTAAAACTGTATATCACTGAAAGGTTTTATTGATTAAGCACTCTACTAAGTTCTCATTATTATTGTTATTATACATATATATATTTAGAAAATGTGTGCATTATATATATATATATATATATATATATATATATATATATATATATATATATATATTACTGAATTTTTGTACTTGAAGGTAAAGTATTAGAATCAATATGAACCCAAATACATCTTTTAAAAAATTGATGACATAGTTTAAATAAGAGAACCACTCAGAGTGAATACACACTCATTGTGTGTGTGCTTTTTTAATATCGATGTTCAGTTGAATCTGAAAAAAATTTTGCTTTTACATTCCAGTAAAAACTGGAATGGGGTTGCTGGTATTCATGTTCCATGAACACATTTCTGTTTTGTTGATATTACTTATCACTCTTGTCTTGTTGGTCATTGACAACATTGATTTAATTACCAGGGTGTTCACAATTATGAGGCCTTAATCAGCAAGCAAGCTATACAGAAGGGTGGAGAGAAAGAAAAGGAGAAAGAGTTAGACCCTGCTATTTACTGCCATCTGGGACATCTCCTGTTACTGCTTGAGCAGTATCACAAAGGTAAAACTATCACTAGATCATTGAATTTTATCCAGTTCAAGTTGCCCCACCTATGTTACCTGTGGTAAACTGATTCTGATTCAGCTTTCTTTGGGATTCAAGAACCCACATAAAAATCTGCATGTTATTCTAATTTGGATGCAAGAAAATTCCATTAGCTGAGTACTTAGTATACAAGTTTTATTTCAGCAAATTTGTTTGTTTTTTTTTTTAAAAATGTTTCCACAAAGCAAATACCATCATTGTAGCAGGGTTTTCAATAGACACATACCAGTGGATTTTGACACATGTAATTAAAAAATTACCAATTTTTAATGAGCAGCAATTTTAACTTGTATGTCTTTTTGACTCAGGTCACACATATATTTCGGCAAGAACGCCAATCTTTATTAATCTTGTTTCGCTTCCATCCTTGTTTCTTACCAAACATACAAGGTCCATAAGAAATTTATTTTAGGAGGCACTGACTGACATCTGCTCGACAAAAGTTTATACCTTGATGGCCAATAATATTGCACTAACAGAAAATGTACAATAATTGGTCAGAGTTAACGTTCACTGATGACAGGTATAGATTCAACTGACTTGAGATTTGAAGTTTATGATAGAGGAAGAGAATATAATTATGACACGAATGGTCTGCCTTTTGATCAGATATCAGTATTGATATGTTTGGCAGTAAAAATATAATCAACTGGTCCGAACTGACTCTTCAGTTTGGAAATCTATTGAGAACCCTGTGTAGATTGCAGGTTTTCACATAGAGTACAAGTGATTGTTATAGGTTTGAATGAATTTGTGTAGGCCTGACCTTAGTAGAAAAGGAGATTAAATACCATTGATTGTCAGTGCCTTTATTGACTAATTATATGCTTTTAAACCTTGCTTTTGATATGCACCATTTAGCAGAGTACTTTAAATCATTTTATGATGCTTGATCATTTGCATTTGATTGCATACCATATGACACTTTCATTTTCTTTCCTGTAATTTCATTGAACTTTTTTGGTTATTGGAGAGATAAGAAGGCCTATGAAATAGTCCTCATATCTGTCATATGCAGATGTGCTTACATTTTTTCCAACAGATGTGTTATTCTGATGGCAACATTTCTTTGGTACCAAGTACAAGGCATCAGAAGAACTGTTTCTTGTGAGACTGTCAGAAAAAATGTAGGTTAATACTAAAAATGGAGTTAATACTGATAAAGAAAACAACACATCTTCAAGACATGAAGCAGATTAAGGAATCAGTCATTAGCATGATGTGCAAAATTCATTCATGTTGGTTAAGGATTAAATGGAAAAGTGAATATATTGTTGTTTCCCTTTTGTGAACCCCTCTCCAATCACTTTACATTTGGACTATTATGCTGCTACATTGTGAATCCAACCTAAAAGATGAAAGATGAAAATCGTCTTATCCTATTTCAAATAGACCCTTACCCATTACCTCAGCTTGTCACCATAAGGTGTTGCTAGTTTTTAGCAAAGCCACTGTACAGAGCACACATCATACAGTTCATCTTTGACAATCCAGTCATTTTGTGTTTCTATAGGCTCATCCAATGATTCTTTTTGGCTTTATTGTTTAGATTTAACTATCTACTGCAGGTTTTATGTGTTATTTTACAATTTCTTTTAATTTTTCACGATTTTGTCACCTTTTATGACTTCATCTTTAAGACCCCCATCCCACCATGCTTTCATTGACCTTATACAAGGTCATTGTCAGTTAGAATGCCTTTGATTTTGTTTGCTTATTTCTGGGGCTCTTACTAGCAAATTTCTAAAGTGCTATGTGTTAATTTGCTTTGTTTATTTTTATTTCATTCTGTTTTGATAGAATTGTGGTTTATTTATTAACTAAGCATTGTGCATAAATTCATTACAGGGCCATAGGTTTCTGATAGAACATTTTGATCCATGGTACAGTGGGAGCTGGCATGCAAAGTCAACCTTCTTTGACAGTGAAATTTTGTATATAAGAAGATTTGACCATATACGAGTCACATATATAAGAGTTTGTTTGTTTGTTGTTGGGCTTAACATCATTTTTCAGCACACAATAGGCTGATCATTGGCGGCCAGTATTAATGGTGGAGAAAGAAACCGGGAAATCACCGGAAAGAACCACCGACCCACGAGAAGCTACTGGCCATATATGAGTCACAGGTCAAAGGACCTCGGGCTGTGTTGTTTATGTAATTAGTAGAAAAGGTTATTCTTCAGATAGGAAATCCAGCTATTTTTCCCCAGAAGGATACCCGAGTTAAAGTTTGGATGCTAAGTATCCCCTCATATTACTTATTCTTGTAATGTGACTGGGGAATATATTCAAAAGAGAAGGCAAATTTTTAAGTAAATTTATTTTCTCCCAGAAAACTTACCCAATCATATTACTTAATAACCTTCCCAAACACCATGCCATATAAGCATCCTTTTCAGCATCTTGTTCTGCTAGAAACTAGTGACACTTGGCAATGCCAAGGGGAGGTAATGTGCAGGAGTTGCTGCACTTTGTCTATTTCAAATAGGATAAGATGATATTTATCATTTAGTAGGACTGGATTTGCGAGGTAGCAGGCTGATATTTTTAACAAATATGACTGTATAAGTATTCTTTTAATATAATGACTGGGTAAGTATTCTTTTAACATAATATGACTGGGTAAGTAATCCTTTAACATAATATGACTGGGTAAGTATTCTTGGAAAAACCTAATCTACCTAAATATTTACTTTCTGCTTCTTCACATATGTTTGAGTATTCAGCTTTTGAAATCTATTTTGGTTATGGATGATATTGACCTAAGCTAACCAATGCAGAAAAAAAAACTTCAATCTTTTCTTGATTGCATTTTGTGCACAGAGAACTTGAGAATGATAATTGAAGTCCATTTAAAATGATTATAGTTTTAACATCACATCACAAACATCACATGTCTCTGTTGCCTTTTATTGTTTTTGTATAATAATCTAAACATTTCACAGCGAGTGGACAATAGCAGTTTGATGACATTTATATTGGTGACACAGAAATACACATATAATAACCTATCAGTAAGTGAAAGGAAACAACAATAAACACATAAAATGCTCTATCAATTACTGAGAAAGGAAACAACACACACATAAAATACCCTATGAATTACTGAGAAAGGATACACAACAATACACACATAAAATGCCCAATGATTTAGTGATAGAGGATACACAACAATTCACATGTGAAATGCCCTATCATTTAGTGAGATAGGAAACAATACACACAATAAATGCCCTATCAGTTAGTTGAAAAGGAAACAATACACATGTAAAATACCCTATGAATTAGTGAGATAAGAAACACAACAATACACACATAAAATGCCCAATGACTTAGTGAGATAGGAAACAACAATACACGCATAAAATAACCTATGAATTATGGAGAGAGGAAACAACAAGAGACATAAAATGCCCTATGAATTACTGAGAGAAGAAATGTATAGGCAGATGCTGATGTTAAAGCAACGGAAATAGAAATAAAATGTAAAATGTAAGTAGATATAAAGAGGCTTGGGCTTCAGGAAAAAGAGAAACAAATGCAGTTGCAAGAGAAGCAATTGCAATTGCAATTTGAAAAAGATGAGAAAGAGAGGCATGAGAGGGAGAAAGATAAACAATTACAATTTGAAAAAGAGGAAAGAGAGAGACAGATGCAAAGAGAGAAGGATGAAAGGGAATTTCAACTTAGAATAAAAGAATTTGAGCTGGTAAGTGGCAGGCTCGATTCCACTTCATGTGCAGATTCAAGTTTTGACATTACAAAATATATCAGGCTAGTTACCCCTTTTAATGGAAAGGAAGTAGACAAATATTTTATCTATTTTGAAAAAGTTGCTGAAAATTTGAAATGACCATGGGAACATTGGACTCAAATATTTCAGTGTGTATTTTTTGGCAAAGCTTGAAATATCTATGCATTCTTGTCAGTACAACAGAGTTCAGATTATGATTTGATTAAGGAGTGCATATTAAGGGGTTATGCGTTAGTCCCTGAGGCTTATCGGCAAAAATTCAGAAACTATAAAAAGGAAGCTGCGCAGACAAAGAACAGTTATTTAAGAGATGGTGCTTAGCCAAAAAAGTTGAACATGATTATGAAAGTCTTGAACAACTTGTGTTGATCGAAGAATTCAAAAACTGTGTTCCTAATGAGATTAAGAATCATCTTGAAGATTGAAACCATGGAAAACGCTGCTCTTGATGCTGATGAGTACTCCTTAACTCATAAAGTAAGGAGAAAGGAGAATTTTGGCTCTATGATCTCTCTTCACCATCTCCCCACCCTCCAAGCAAATAGAAATTACTCTCATGGAGACTCTAAAATCTCCCCAACGATTTAATTCACTCGGCAGTCTATATTTCAGGGTGATACGACTCCTCCTAGAACTCAATCTGGCACAACTTCTAAAAATTAAGCTTCTGATTAACGTGATTAAAATCCTTGGTTATTGCTATGTGTACCTATTGCAAGAAACAAGGACATGTCATTTCTAATTGCTTCAAAATGAAATATAGACATCAGAATCAAGATAAACCAATCCCAAATTCTCATATATCTAAGAAGTCAAGGTCATGGTAATGTATTGAAAGCAATACATTTGTTGGGTCTAATAAACCCTAGTCTGATTTTATTATGGAGAATTATGAGCTATTCATGTCGAAGGGTTCTGTATTACTCTTGGGTGATTTGGCCAATCCTATCCCTATTAAAATTTTAAGGGATACAGGAGCTTCTCAGTATTTTAGTGTCAGGTGTTTTGCCTTCTTTTGAGAAGTCCTGTTCTAATGAGTGTTCTCTTTCAGGAAGAAGAGTGCAGTTTTGTTACTGTTCCTCTCCATTCTGTAAATTTGTCATCAGACTTAACTTCAGGACCTATGACAGTTGGTACAGTGTACAACATACCCATTGAGGGCATTCATTTGTTGCTAGGCAATGACCTAGCTGGAGACAAGGTTGTGGTTAATCCACTTGTAACTGACAAGCCTTCTTTGGATCAGAAAATTGATCCTATTTAAAAGGAATACTCTGATATATACCCAGCATGTGCAGTTACCAGAGCTATGTAAAATAAAGCTCTTGAGAACGATTTTCATAAGGAAGATATTCCTTTAGCTGACACATGAATTGGTCAGGCTTTTGATGAGGTCACTTTCACTTCTTATTTGGATCAGTCGGGTGGTATTGATCACAATGATCTTCTTTTAAATACTCATAATCCTTTAACTAATCAGGATGATAAAGGACCATCATCTGTTGTCCATCAGTAAAAGATCCTGAGATCTCCTGTTTGTTTTGGATGGCCACTAGTGAAACTGAAGCAACTGAAGTACTTGTCTGTTACTTTATTAAAAATGGAATTCTTATGAGAAAATGGAGACCTACTGAGGTACCTTCTAATGACGAATGGTCAGTTAACTATCAGATTGTAGTTCCAAAATCTTACAGACTGAAAATACTTAGTTTGGCCTATGAAACTCCTCTGGCTGGTCATTTAGGGATAAATAAAAAATATAACAAGATCTTGACTCATTCTTTTGGCCAAAAATTAAAAGTGATGTTTGTAAATTTTGTAGTGCTTGTCATGCTTGCCAAATTGTAGGAAATCCCAATTAGAAGATACCTAAGGTTCATCTACAACCAGTTCCTGCATTTGATGAACCATTTAGCAGAATTATGGTAGATTGTGTTGGTTCCTTACTTAAGACCAAGTTAGGCAACCAATATTTGTTGACCATTATGTGTGAGTCAACAAAATGCCCTGAGGCAATTCCTTTGAGAAATTCTAAAGTAAAAGCTATTATAAAGCTTTTTACTCAATATGGCCTTCCTATATCTGTCCAATCAGGTAAAAGGTCAAATTTCATATCTGGACTTTTCCAGCATGTTATGCTTGAATGTGGTACTCCGCAATTTAAGTCAAATGTGAAACTATGGTTTCTCAAAATTTACTTGAGAGAAGTTCAAAAGTTTCTTCAAGTTAGATTTTACGGTCCTTATAAAGTAAAGAAGAAAATGAAGAGTTAAATTGTAATTATAATACTTGGATCTAACTAAATTAATGGAGTATTAGTATATGGAAAGAGATAGCCTAGTAAATCATACAATTAATTTAGTGGTACCTGTCCAACAAACTGAGGATTTATGTGAAGAAATTTAATTGGACATTGCTGAACTTGGAGCAACAAATCTTCAGAATTCAGAAATTATGAAAGATCTAGACCAGAAACTTTTACATTTGCAACAAGAAGAAAGAAATGAACTTAAACAGTTATTATTCAAATATGAGCACTTGTTTCCAGATATTCCTATGAGGACAAACACAATTTTTCATGACATTGAAATTGTTGATTCAAAACCTGTAAAACAACACCCATACAGGATGAACCCTCTTAAACAGGAATACTTGAAAAAGGAAATTCAGTATTTGCTGGAGAATTATTTCATAGAGCCCAGTAAAATTGATTGGAGAATACTTGTTTTCAGAAACTGAAAAAACTTTCCGTATGTGCACTGATTATAGGAAGGTGAACAGCATGACAAAAACTAATTCATTTCCATTACCAATGATCGATGATTGCAATAATAAAATTGGAAATGCCAAGTTTGTCACCAAATTTGACCTAAAAGGATTTTGGCAAATTCCACTTACGGAAAGAGTGAAAGAAATTTTGGCGATTGTGACTCCAGATGGACTCTACCAGTATGATGTAATGTCGTTAGGGATGAAGGGTTCTCCAAGTATGTTTCAATGTTTGATGAATATGATTACTTCCGGTCTAGATAATTGTAATGCTTATATTGATGATGACATTATCTACAACAACACCTGGAAAGGACATCTAGCCATGATTCAAAAATTCTTTGAAAGACTCATTGATGCTAATTTGACAATAAAGGTATCTAAAAGTGAGTTCTGCAGTGCTTGTGTAACTTTCCTAGGACATATTGTGGGACATGTTTTCCAGGGTAGAAAGAAAGTTTTGTTTTGAATGGCAGCATGTTTGGGTTTTATGTCAGTCTAATACATACATTATTTTTAATTTTCAACAGAATTTCTTTAAGTTTTTTGAGCAATAAATTAGAGGTCCACATATTTTTTTTTATTGGTTCCAGTTTTTGAGTGTGATATTGCTTTGCTGCTGTTTCTTAAAGTGACTACTGTTTCTACCATTTGCCACACATACTTACAAACAAGATGCTTTAAAAGAAATTTAAATTGCAATGTTGAGTATGATGTACTAAAAACTTAGCTCTGTCATTGGAGACCATGGGTGGCCCAGTGGTTAAGACATTCCTTTACAGAGCACCAACATCTCACTTCTGTCTGCATGGTTTAAGTCTCAGGCTTAGCTAGCATGTGTGAAAAAATTTGCCAGAGCTTTCCAGGGGATGGTGGTTCTTCCAAATGCTGCCTGCACCAGATATACTGGCTGCCATGTGTTGTGCTGAAAAATTGCATTAAACTCCAAACAAATAAATCACTTAATCAATGCAATCTTCTCACCAACTTAAATGCATATTTTTTATATAGACATAAATATTCAAGCTGCTATTGTCCAAGTATTGCATTTGAAAACTGGTTACTCTGTATTCCTAAGGAGAGATTACCTCTTGCAGTAACACCTTTTGTAGGCATTAGAAAAAACTTGCTACAAATATTCCGCTTTTGGACTGGTTGCAATGCTAATGTATTGATGATATTTGCCTTGTCCGTCTGTCTGTCCTTTGGGTAGGTTTTGCATCTAGTCCAATTTCTCATGCAATAATATTTGTATTTAGATATGCCATGTGGAGCACTGAACTTTTATTAAAAATCATTCCTTGGTATGTAATTATGTCATGGGGATTACTTAATCATCATTGAAAACTAGAACACTTTAATATTTACTGATTAGTGCTGACATTTGCATTGGTTAATATTTGTATTTAGGTCATTTTTTAAACACTGTTTCTTGTAGAATCACATCAGTTGATATTTATGTGTGTCAAGCTGTGGTACAAAGGAAACAAATAAACTAACAGTGATGTAATACCTCATAAATATAGATCAATTGAAGGTATTCTCTTGTTACAATGGGTACAGAATTTCTTAAAACCACACATTTCCACAAGATGTTTTCTATACACACAAACTTTTTAACAGTGTTTAAAGCACATTCAGCTTGACCCTGGTCTATAACTACATAATTGGTCTACACACAGAGATCTGCATTGTTACAAATCAGGGTCTAAATTGTTACAAATCAAGGTTTAAACTGTTATAGGGTCAACAGGTTTATGCTGTTACAGATCAGGGTCTACACTTACAAATCAGGGTCTAAACTTTTATAGATCAGGGTCTAAACTGTTACAGATCATGACTACACAGTTACAGATAAGGTTTACACTGTTATAGATCAGGATCTGCAGTGTTACAGATCAGGATCTGCAGTGTTACAGATCAGGGTTTGCAGTGTTACAGATCAGGATCTGCACTGTTACAGATCATGACTACACAGTTATAGATAAGGCCTACACTGTTTTAGATCAGTGTCTGCAGTGTTACATATCAGGATCTGCACTGTTACAGATCAGGGTCTGCACTGTTACAAGTCAAGGATGTACTATTTTATTTGAAAGTTAAAGTGAAATGAGAACTGCTGTAGACTGCTATAATTTTATCGTATTTTTTGTGTGGAAAATGTCTCAAAATATGGTCTGTGATAGATGGTACATTTATCTTGATTGTATGAGCAGTCGTTTTCAGTTCAATGCAGTATACTAGATTTCTGTTTATCAGACTTTTCAGCATAGTCATAGAAGTGCTTGATAATGCCCATTTACATTAATTTCAAGAATGTGTGGGATATAAATAAGTTCAGTTCTCTCAGTCTTGTTGATTGCTATCAATATCAGTATATTATGTTTTTTTTTTTAGGAGATTTTATGCCAGCTACATTTAGTTAAAAGAACTATGCAAGTAAAGATTCTTGCAATTTGTGTGTGCAGGTCCTGGCAGGTGAATACTTATATTCCATGTCATGGAATTGTTCCACGCACAAAGGTACTTCATAAGATTTTTCACATATTAGACCATTTGTCAGGTTTTAGGGGCTAAAGTAAAAATATAGGGCTAAACATACAGACAGGACTTTGTCTAACTACTGCTCGACAGCTATCACCGTGAACAGTGTAGACTGTGATATATGATACAATATATTGTCCGTTTTGTAATTTAAGGTTACTCTTGCAATAATGACATTGGTATGTGATTCGGTAAGTTTTAAAGAACTTTCTCAAAGACTTCCTCGGATTTGGCCAATGTGGGTATATCAGAAAGCTTGCCAGTAGCTTCTTGTGGGTTGGTGGTTCTTTCTGTGCTTTTTCTGGGTTCTTCCTCCACCATTAATAATGGCCTATCGTGTGCTGAAAAATGGCATCAAATCCACAATAATAACAACAACTCAAAGACTTCACCACCCCGTCATATATTTAACTGAACATGTGAACACAAAATGCTTTGATTAGTCAGAATGGTTCCCCCCATCATGTGTATATGTAATTATAAATAAGTATCCTTAGATTCTAACCGCTTATTTTGCTTCTAAAACAGTTCCATATTTTGTCGTAATATTATAAATATATGTTTGTATTTTCACCCTCTACTTTACAGCACTATCAGCCTATCAGAAATACTATCAGCTACAAGAAGATTATTGGAAGGTAGGTACACATTAATGTATTGGTTATCATTAATTTCAGTGTATTTTATCGCAGTATTCACACGGGTGGACCATTGTATTAAGAGAAAGAATAAAGAATGCAATGACTTTTTTTTTACAGAAATATTGCTTTCCAGTTAAATTTATAGTTGTACTGAAATTTTGTCAAACTGTTGTTACTTCTGAATATTTACGAATGAATTGTGATTGTTTAACTGAACTTGTTCCGAAGCTTGTGGTGAGTAGGTTTCCATTTTATAAAGTTTGATGGTTAATGAGCACATGCAGTTATTTTATTTTTTATTGTGTAAATTTCTCCGACAAGAAGGTGGTATTCTCTGTTGAAATTTGATGGTTGAATTTTGTACTTAAAAGGTGACCTCCCATAGTGTCTTTTTGCCAACACCACAATAACAGAAAAGAAAAGAACAATACTTTTGTCCATCATACCTCATTTACTGTTTGTTTTCAGATCCAACTGTATGTATGAAAAGAAAAGTGTTTTATTGAGTTAGAAAAGGTTGGGGTTAAAATTGTAAGATACCATCTGTAGAGTAATAATATTGCGATTAATTTCTGTTACTCTTCTTAGTCTTGACTTTTTTATTTTTACTTTTTCAGAATGCCCCATTTCTTTATGGTCTAGGAATAGTGTACTTCCACTTCAATGCATATCAGCTGTAAGTAAACTTACTTTTTTTTCCCATCGAACTTTATTTTTGCACTATCCTGCTTCAATTTATGAATTATAAATAAAAATGCCAGCCCCCACCCCCCATTGCACTTCCATTAAGGTTTGGTCTGAATGGAGACTTCATTCTGTGATGACTATGGTTACCAAATGTTGAACCAGCGATCTTTGGTCAACCTTTTTTCTGGCCTTATGAAATGGTTCTCCACTCTTGCTTCATCATTATTTCCAAATTAGTGTAAAAATAGTACCGCCTTGATGAGTCCACTGAAAACCGAGTACATCTAAAATACAGATCAAGACAACTGCATAGGCTGCAGAATAGCTGATTGATAGAAGTGTTCTCGCCATTTACTGTTGGTTGGTACATAGTGACTGATGCATTGCAGTCACCGACTCCCCAACCATTTCATTTGTGGCTAATATTATTTTTCATTTAGGTCTGCTCTAGCATTTTGCATCAGTTTGTTATTTCCATATTAAGTTTTGTTTACACAGGGGAGAGTACCTTTACACATTTATAATACTTTACAGAAATGCAAGGATTCTTTCCCTTTTCGATCTCATGAGTTTTCCAAACTTGATATTAGTGTTTGAAAGTGAAATATATATATTTACTTGCTGAATTCATCTAAAAGTTAGTGTCAAATGTCTGAATCTGTAGATGTGAATTTTGCAGTCCGATTTCTTAAAGATATTGTGTTTTATAATTAACAAAGAAATCATTAAATTTTGATTGTTTTATTTTCGGTGCAAAAATTAAGGAACTGCATTAAGACGTTTCTTATCCAGCTCATCACAAATTTTTCCTAAATTTCCTTTGCAATTAGGATATTTTTTTTTTTAATAACACATGCATATTACATTAAGACAATTCAGTTACCCTGATTATGTTTCAATTTCACATGATGAATAAATATACAAAAAAATTAAAAATTTGCAAATCTCTATGCTATTCACTACATATTCCCATGTCACATTCTGATTAGCACATTGTTTTGTTGGCATTTTTGTTTTTTAGGACAATTTTACTATAACATATACTTTAAGTAAGACCAGGTGAATCTATTTATTGTTTCACAGGCTTCTTGTATAAAAGAACAGGTACATTACTGCCCTACCACTGTTAATGTTTTCATTTGATAATTCTTGCATGTGTGCATGTGTATTTCCCTTAAATATTACAATAAATAAGAAAATGGACCTTGAGTCTTGGAATTTGTTTCATTTAGGTAGAAGTACACATTTACTTTTGAACAATGGGGCCCCGAGTGGCCGAGTGGTCTAAAGCGCTGTCCGTTACGGATCACTGCCATCTCACCTCTGTCTGCGTGGGTTCGAGTCTAGGATTCGGCGAATGTGGATATGTGAGAAAGCTTGCCAGTAGCTTCTCGTGGGTCGGTGGTTCTTTCCGGTGATTTCCCGGTTTCTTCCTCCACCATTAATACTGGCTGCCATGAATAGCCTATCGTGTGCTGAAAAATGGCGTTAAGCACAACAACAACAACAACAACAACAACTTTAGAACAAAAGATAGTCATGCTTACTGCAGATGTAAAGATAACTATGTTTAGATTAGCACACATCAGGTATTGGCAATGTCCTCATTTGGATGAATTCGTTACTGCCTGTAGCTGTAGCCAAGCTAAATCATTTGACCAAACAAAGGGTTTATTACAAATGCTTGGTATTGAATATGATGACTTATATGCTGTATGCATATTTCGTCATGGTAGAAAATCAAAATGTGTGAAATTAATTAATTGGAGAAAGATATTTATTTAGTAAGGATACTTAAACCAATCACATTAACATTATAGATATAATTCTGATACCTTCTGAATCTGGCCTTAAAACAGGGCAACAATTAATTACCCCTCTTTCTACCACCAGGTGTCACTAGTTTTTAAGCTGAGCAATATATATCAATACTGGTGCATGTATGGCAGGGTGGTTGGGAGGGGTTTTAAGTAATTTAATTTGGTAAGTATTCTTGGAGAAACATAAGTTAGTTAAAAATTCGCTTTCTCCGTGGAGTACGTTAACTGATCACATTAATGTTTGGAGGAGAGGTAATAGGAGAAGGAGGTGCTGAATAGCCTACCTATACCTACAAGGTATAGGTGTTGGTTTGATTGGGTCTGCTGGCCATCTTGGACACTGAGTTGAAATTTTCACGAGGCAATTCTTTTGAGGTGACCAACAAGAGATCTCCTTGTTGAGTAATTAATATGATGACCATGATGTCTGCATGCTCTGTTGTGGAAGAAAAGCAAAATGTGTAAATGGTTTTAAGTGTAGAAACAGACATGCAGTGTGTGATTTATTCTCGACTATCTTTCTAGGTAAATAGGACATTCAGTCTGATTGGATCAGCTTGTTTCAGTTGCATTTGCCAAAGAGTTATTGATCACTTCATGCCGTATGGACCCTCAGCATTATTTAGCTAGCTTCTGCTCTGGAGGCAGTTGAAAGAAAAACTGATCAAATCAGATTCCATGCTCTTTTGTTACATTTAATTTTGAAGATTGTTAAGGATAATCAAAGCAGTTGCCATACATGTCTACAGATTTAGTATCATAGATTTTTTTTTCCTCTTCCTCTTGCTTGAATCCTAGGCAACGCATCACAACACACTTCTTCTTTTCCTGATCTGGGGAATTTTCAGATAGCTTTCTTGCCCTGAATCAAGAGTTACTGTTATTGTATAATAAATCTTATTCCTTCAAAATTATATATAAAATCCTATGCTAGTAATTTACAGATGTTAGGACTCTGTCATGGGCTGCCAGATGGTTCATTTGTTCACTACATCCACATTTCATCATGTAGGCAGTACTCATTGTAGGAGAAAGGTGATGAAATTTTGAAAGTGAAGGGTTTTAGACAATACTTTACAATACTTGGAATACTTTTGGGTTTCAGTACTTTTGGGAGGTGCTGAAATAATGGAAACATACTTTTTAATAGCAGCAATATCTCATAAATCACAGCGTTTACTTTTTCATGTGGAAAAATCCCAGTAAGAATACATACTCCCACAGAGTGGATAATTGTTAATAAGACTGTTTATGCACCTCACATAACTGTGCACAGTCATCTTTTTTTTAATGATTCCATATTAATGGTTGTATCATTGTAAGATAAACCAGAGAAAAATTGATTGTTGTGGGATAAAACCACATTTGGTTCTCCCTTCAGCAATATTTCATCTGCTGTTATATTCATCTATCTAGTCTTCTTTTTTTAACTGTCTCTCTTTCAGTATTTAATTCTGGAATGGTCTTCTTAAGTTCCCACATTGTCTGTTAGGATACAATCTTATTTTTAATATGCATTAGGTTATTGATAAGTATTATGTGTTAGCTATTAACACAACACTCAATTCAGTTTTTTTTTTCATTTCACTATTGTATGCAGTGTGACCCCGCTATAATGTGGTAGTTGGGAGCCATAGAACCCGACTTCGTTATGAACTGATCCATGTTATCAGCAACCATGTATGTTACCAACAAATTTGCAGGGTTATTGGGATGGGTGGGTAATAAGATCGGGATCAAAAACATGTGGTTAATTGGCACAGTTACCATTTTAAATCAATGTATATATATATATATACATGTTTAATTTATAGCATCATGTACTCACCCGTGAATCTTATCATATACATTGAATCAACAATACAAATATTTCCATTGAAAATATCTTCACACATATTTAAAATATTCAGTAATTTTGTCACAGATCGGTATGCGACTGAATACAATGGGAAAAAATAAATAGCAAATAGTATGTAATGAATGATGAAACAGTAGGACCGATGGTTCAATAACGGTGTCTATAAATTTCACACTTCGACATTTTGACATTTTCTCATCCGTGATTTGTAATACTTTATTATTGTTTGAAAAACTCTGTAATTTTCAGCTGCTTTCTGACTACAGCAATAAACAAGGGGGTGATATTTGTAGGGAATGGACAACATTATTCACTGGTCAACTGATTGCATAAAACAACACTGCCAAGCCACGTGCACATGTTGGAAGCTTGCGTTAGTTGTTTTGTAAATCATTGACCCATAATTTGAACAACTTTAGCCTGGCAATTTACTTTGATGATGAGCAACATTTCTTAAATTGATTTATAAATTCAGGTGAGAATCTTTTATCAACCGCCGCATTATTTATTGCTTAGTTGTGAATGCAGCTTGTAGAATATATGTCGGATATTGTTTGAGCAATGATTGTATAGAGAATGCATTGAAGACAAACACAAAGTAGATTTGATGGCTTCATTGCTCATGAACCAGTAATAATAACATCAACACTTATGAGCTGTCATCTTTCAACAATAAACAAGACCAAAGTTCTCAAAAGACCCAGCCGAGATACTCATATTTCCGATTTTTATTTTGTCACAAAACTAAGAAATTTTTTTAATTTAAATTTTTTAGGAGATACGCCACACCACAATCGTTTTATATAAAATCCATATGTGATTTCCTCCCCATAATAATAATAAACTTTCTACATGTTATTTTTGCACTTTTAAGAAGAAATATTTTCTGTGTATGAGAATAATACTTGTATGTGATTTTTCGGGAGCCACACCACAAACGTTTTTATATTAGAATCCATACGTGATTTCCTCCCCAAAATGATAATAAACTTTCTACACATTATTTTTTGCACTGTTAAGAAGAAATGTTTTCTATGTACGAAAACAATATATGTACATGTATATGATATTTCAGGAGCCATGCCACAAATGTCTTGTATTCAAATTTATAAGCAATCTTTTATCCAGCATGATAATAAAACTTTATGCAATTTACTTTACGTACTTAAATTTTTTTTGCTTGCGAGAAACATCGTTATAAGGTGAATGAAATTTTGGGAGCCATACCACAACCGTGTTAATCCAAACGACCGTGTTAATCAAAATTCGTGTTTTAACGGAGTGCGTTATAGCAGGATCACACTGTAATAATAGTTTGGGCTCTGTTACTGTGTTTTTATTGCTCTTAGAGAAATATCAATGTTTTACGATTGAATATCTATTAATGAAAGACAGGAAATTCCTCATGCGCAATCATTGCTTACCTTGTGTAAATACATGGGTAGGGTGCAGTGGAATATAACATACACTGTATATAAGCAGGTGATGTAATACACATTGTCCTTAGATATCTTTCAGATCATCTTTATTTCAGGCAACATTGTTGAGGCAGTCTAAGGAAAAGTATGGCCAAAGGAAGGTCCTTTCTTGACTCTATCAAGCTGCTTCACATGCTTAAAATGTTCTTGCAAGAATCATACTTTTTTTTAGTATGGACTAATAAAATCTGGAATCCCCCTTGTTTTTTTTTTTATAGAATTTTCAGGTTTTTCTGTTGCAGAGATCCATGGAGCCAAATTTATGATTAGGTTTTCAGTTAAGATACATATTTTAGGTCCCAGGAGCCAATGTGACTGATCTCAAAAGAGATAATGAACATTTGAGGATTAGATCACCTGCCCCCTCCCCCCATAGGGAGAAGTCTCAAAAACTCCTCACAGCATATTGTTGCTTTCCACAAGGAGGGAGGTTCACCTCTCGTCTCACTCTTGGGTAGTGTGTCATACCCCCCCATCCCCGATGAAGGATGAGCTGTACCACACTTGAAACATCCAGGGCTGCATGTTATGCCATCCCAAATGATGAGGTAGCACTGAACTGTGAAGTGGCAAAGACAACAAAGCTTTGACATATCAGTGTCACCAGACAGGTCATCTGGTGGTTATTGGTCCAGTTACCAGTTGTGTTTGGTGACTGGCCACTGGTCAGATTGTGGAAGTGATCAATCAGTGCATAGTGATCACTTACTGGTCAGTTCAACCTAGTCACTAGTCAGATCATGCTGGCTACAGGCCACCAATCATCTTGTACTGATTGCCAACACTTTCCACAAGTCATTACAAGGAGCCCTTATAGTATTTGGATGGGAACTGGACTGTGTTTACCCAGTTTGTCCACTCTTCCATAACACCATTCATCAATGTCTACCAAACATTACAAAATTCCCAAACCAAATAAGGAATTATTTTAAAAAAGTTTCCAATACTCTGGAATTTTGCCATGGAATAGTCTTCCAGTTGAGATTAGAAATGCCCACTCTATTTCCTTTCTCCAAACCCAGTATATACAGTGGCTTCAGAGATGCAGCAAAAATAAGTAAATTCCTTTGAATGAGGGCTTCAAGGTAGATTAGTTCTTAGCTAATTGAGTTACCCTCTTTAAATAAAGTCATAATAATAAAAAATAATAGGATTAGGAGTCTTCCATAACACCCTGTATAGGATTAGGAGTCTGCCCAGCAGGTCCAGACAAAGGAAGGGGATTAGATTGATATTCTCCCCTTTCCTATTATCCATTTGAATCACTTTAGTATGTGGGCAACCCAACATAGGGCAATTAGTTCCTTGATCCAGAGTAAAGTTGATGCCACAGCTTATGTCCTACCATTACCTCATCATCAGGAAGACTGGAAGCTTCATCCATAGAAGATCTATGGATCTCAGCCACAACCAGATCATCATGTTCTTTGTCATTGCTCCATGACTAAGGAAATATCACAGAAGTTTTCAACAGGTTAAGACCTTTCTTAATGACATGGAGAGATTGTCCATTTCCTCTTTCTACCTGAGACCTGCATTCTCTCCTATGAGATACCAGGTGCATTCCCCAAAGTGACATACTAAACTGCATAGTTGGAGTGGAGTCTAGGTACAATTTTGAGTTTAACAGATCAGCCTGACCACCTAATTGACAAAGTCTTCTAAGCAATAATGATAGGTAGGTTACTGTTGCTATTAAAAATATGAGTATAAAACTGACTTCAGTTGTGCAATACACATCTACTGCTAATGCTGAAAGCCCTGCTCTGATATCCTGGAGTAAATGTTGTCAATGACAAGACGACTTTATAGGCATGGTCGTGTGGGGCCAAGAGTCAAAAAGATGACTTTATAGGCATGGTCATGTGAAGCCAAGAGTAGAAAAGATGACTTTATAGGCATGGTCATGTAAGGCCAAGAGTAGAAAAGATGACTTTATAGGCATGGTCATGTGAGGCAAATAGTAGAAAAGATGACTTTATAGGCATGGTCGTGTGAGGCAAATAGTAGAAAAGATGACTTTATAGGCATGGTCATGTGAGGCAAATAGTAGAAAAGATGACTTTATAGGCATGGTCGTGTGAGGCCAAGAGTAGAAAAGATGACTTTATAGGCATGGTCGTGTGAGGCCAAGAGTAGAAAAGATGACTTTATAGGCATGGTCGTGTGAGGCCAAGAGTCGAAAAGATAACTTTATAGGCATGGTCGTGTGAGGCCAAGAGTAGAAAAGATGACTTTATAGGCATGGTCGTGTGAGGCCAAGAGTAGAAAAGATGACTTTATAGGCATGGTCATGTGAGGCCAAGAGTCGAAAAAGATGACTTTATAGGCATGGTCGTGTGAGGCCAAGAGTAGAAAAGATGACTTTATAGGCATGGTCGTGAGAGACAAATAGTAGAAAAGATGACTTTATATGCATGGCCGTGTGAGGCAAATAGTAGAAAAGATGACTTTATAGGCATGGTCGTGTGAGGCCAAGAGTAGAAAAGATGACTTTATAGGCATGGTCGTGTGAGGCCAAGAGTAGAAAAGATGACTTTATAGGCATGGTCGTGTGAGGCCAAGAGTAGAAAAGATGACTTTATAGGCATGGTCGTGTGAGGCCAAGAGTAGAAAAGATGACTTTATAGGCATGGTCATGTTAGGCCAAGAGTAGAAAAGAGACTTTATAGGCATGGTCGTGTGAGGCCAATAGTAGAAAAGATGACTTTATAGGCATGGTCGTGTGAGGCCAAGAGTAGAAAAGATGACTTTATAGGCATGGTCGTGTGAGGCCAAGAGTAGAAAAGATGACTTTATAGGCATGGTCGTGTGAGGCCAAGAGTAGAAAAGATAACTTTATAGGCATGGTCTGGTCGTGTGAGGCCAAGAGTAGAAAAGATGACTTTATAGGCATGGTCATGTGAGGCCAAGAGTCGAAAAGATGACTTTATAGGCATGGTCGTGTGAGGCCAAGAGTAGAAAAGATGACTTTATAGGCATAGTCGTGTGAGGCCAAGAGTCGAAAAAATGACTTTATAGGCATGGTCGTGTGAGGCCAAGAGTAGAAAAGATGACTTTATAGGCATGGTTGTGTGAGGCCAAGAGTAGAAAAGATGACTTTATAGGCATGGTCGTGTGAGGCCAAGAGTAGAAAAGATAACTTTATAGGCATGGTCTGGTCGTGTGAGGCCAAGAGTAGAAAAGATGACTTTATAGGCATGGTCATGTGAGGCCAAGAGTCGAAAAGATGACTTTATAGGCATGGTCGTGTGAGGCCAAGAGTAGAAAAGATGACTTTATAGGCATGGTCGTGTGAGGCCAAGAGTCGAAAAGATGACTTTATAGGCATGGTCGTGTGAGGCCAAGAGTAGAAAAGATGACTTTATAGGCATGGTCGTGTGAGGCCAAGAGTAGAAAAGATGACTTTATAGGCATGGTCGTGTGAGGCCAAGAGTAGAAAAGATGACTTTATAGGCATGGTCGTGTGAGGCCAAGAGTAGAAAAGATAACTTTATAGGCATGGTCTGGTCGTGTGAGGCCAAGAGTAGAAAAGATGACTTTATAGGCATGGTCATGTGAGGCCAAGAGTCGAAAATATGACTTTATAGGCATGGTCGTGTGAGGCCAAGAGTAGAAAAGATGACTTTATAGGCGTGGTCGTGTGAGGCCAAGAGTAGAAAAGATGACTTTATAGGCATGGTCGTGTGAGGCCAAGAGTCGAAAAAGATGACTTTATAGGCATGGTCGTGTGAGGCCAAGAGTAGAAAAGATGACTTTATAGGCATGGTCGTGTGAGGCCAAGAGTAGAAAAGATGACTTTATAGGCATGGTCATGTGAGGCAAATAGTAGAAAAGATGACTTTATAGGCATGGTCGTGTGAGGCCAAGAGTAGAAAATACAACTTCATAGGCATGGTTGTACAAGTCGAAGAGTAGACTGTGTCTTATTGGCAGTTATCCATCTTTTGGGATGACATAATAACATCAAATAGACCAGATTTTGTAACACAGAAAACTAGAAGCTATGCCATTGTTATAGAAAAGTATTGCAGGATTACAATTAATTTACCTCCATCCCATCCTGTTTGCATGCTTTTGCTTTAGTTTGTCATGTGCTGTTTATCTTCACAGTTCAGAAACAGATTTTACTGTTTAATTACAGGGTGGTATATAGATTGGCACAGTCTTAGGTCAAGGTTGCATAGGTTTTTGAATCCTGAACAGAGTAAGGAGTGCTTGTATTAATTCTGATCATCTCTCATGTAACTTTCATCTTTGTTATGATTGAAGTATGTTTACCAAATATTACAGTAACATGCAGATATATTTTCTCTAGTATTTTCAGTTTATGCAGTTGTACTTTACAGGGTCCTAATTAAGCCAGTCTTCTTGCCACAGAGACTGACCCTGCTTTAAAGTAGAAGTGTCACTTAAATTTATGAGACATTATTCCTTGTCTTTGGCTTAAACTCCATTATACACATCAACTGTTTATGGCCTGATTGAATAGGCTTATACACTGAAGCCTGTCTAGCTATACATCTCCTTAAAAAGAGACCCTCTTCTTTCATTAATGTCATTGACATATTTCACCTCTATAAGAAAGGACATCTGTCTACATACAAGAAAAGGTTTTGTCTCTTAAGTGTTCTTTATTAACAGGTTTTTTACATGCATGCATGTCAGACAAAGCTGATGTTAGATGCAGACCAGTTGATGGAGATTTTTTGTTGCATGTTGAAACTTAGACTACCACCTGCCACTGGTGAACATCTGCTTCTGTTCCAAATAGTGGCAATTGTAAGTTTAAATCAAGTAGACAGATAAAAGTCTGTGGATAGATAATGTGGATATGGTAGGTAGGTAGGTATGTATGTAATGTAATGTAATGTAATGTAATGTAATGTAATGTAATGTAATGTATGTATGTATGTATGTATGTATGTATGTATGTATGCATGCATGCATGCATGCATGCATGCATGCATGTATGTATGTATGTGTGCCTGCATGTTGGGT
Source organism: Potamilus streckersoni (assembly GCA_016746295.1). NCBI lineage: Eukaryota > Metazoa > Mollusca > Bivalvia > Unionida > Unionidae > Potamilus > Potamilus streckersoni. The sequence goes on along the minus strand of JAEAOA010000333.1, from coordinate 2,855,676 downwards.
CATTAGTTCATTAATATAATCAACTCTTGAATGGATGTCCGTATCAACTTGCAGATTTTATTTAATACTTTCTAGGATTTCTCGTTGGTCCTAAATGAAAAAGATGCAGAATTGGCTCAGAATGTCTATTGAGTGAAATAAAAATCAACACTCACCATAACACTAGATGCACCAAACAACTTTTGTGTAATGTCTTGTTGGGCCTAACAAAAATGGATCTGTCATCGTGGGTTTTTCACTAAAACACCAGGGAAAAAAAGGTAGCAGTTCTGAATGAAATTGGTGTTCATATGACCTTTAACATGGCAGTGTATTGGCTGTCTCAAGTCTTATAATCACTTCCTTTCATGCATGAAGGGTGGTTTTGACATGTAGTTTTCACAAAAGCACTTCTTGTAAGGTTTAATTGTTTCTGAATGGAAATCGTGCAGATCTGGCCACCCAACATATCAGCATTTTTTTAGATGCATTTTGTTAACCAGCCCTAGATGCCCTGGTGTTGAAATCAGAGGTCATTTCTTGCATTTTAGGGACTTATTCTATATTATCAACATAGTGACATGCACATACACAAGTGAATTTTTACCAGCCTTTGCATTAGGTTGCATTGGAAAGCTTCAAGTTTATCACTAACACATTGATACTGATGTTAAGTTTAAAGTTTTTTAATAAAGTTTTTGACTGAACTGTTTTCTGAGTAATAAAAGCTATTAATAGATTTTTATCAAATATATTGTAAGAACAGCTTCATTTCATTTTCAAACATTGTTTTTTCCACAACCAAAATAATAATAATTTTAATCAAACTTAGCATGTGGGTATAGCTTGGAATTGTTGTTTACAGGTTGTCATTAATTGATTTTCTATTGATGATGTCTGGTTCAAAGGCAAAGGATGGTTGTTTTATTATGGCTCTTTAAGCGTTTTTTGTATTATGCCAATGAAATCGGAGCTAAATACCTTTCCCATGGACACATTGATATATCCGATCCAATCCAAACTGGCCTAAATTGGGTTTTGAACCCCACCCTTGCATTATCAGTCTGAAGCTCATCCAGCTGAGATATATTGGTTCCCTTGAGGTTGACGCCCATATGATGAATTTTGTTCTGTATTTACACATAGCTATTGAGTATGTTTACTTAAACTTGTACAGATGTATTTGGTACATTGAATTTCTAAAGAATATCAGAGATGGCTTCATTGCTCAGCAATTAAAAAGAATTAAAGTAAATTATTCTTATCTTTGATTCCAAGAAATTATTTTTGTGCAGAACAGCATCAGTCTCATCAAGTGATTATTTATTTCTTTGTGAAGAAAAAGTTTTGTTTAATAATTAATGAATCTCATCATGTGAGGAAGCCTGTAGTTTTACTAATATATGCCATTTCTGTCCTATCATGTCTGTTGCACAGTAAAAAAATCTTAGTGAAATTTTTGCAATTTTCTGACAAAATGTAACAGTTTTGGCCCATATTTGACTTATAGCTGGTTGGGACATTCATTTCACATGAAAACATTTATGTTTTAAAGTTCTCCCTGCCATAAATATGGTCAAGTGAGCTTATCTTATGATCATATATCCATTGCCCTTTTGTCAGGATTTTCTTGTTGCCACTCTGTAGGCCATGTCTTTTTTAATTAAACTTTTAGTTAGTATATGTTAATTAAACTTGTACCATCATGAGTTGTATTATGAGCAAGAACAGTGCTTAAAATTCTACACAGAATATTCAGTGTAATAAGTATTTTTTTCCTTTCAACTCGACTATCTAGTTCTAGTTAAAAGAAAGCAAGGGAAGTAGCCCATGATGTTGACTATTAAGAATCACAGGTTTGCATAGGGTTTTTCCCCTTGTGAAAAAATGTGATCCTGAATTTTAAAGAACATGATGCATAATATTTCAATATAACAAATTTTAAAAGTAGCAAAACCTTATGGATTGAAATTAATGTTTTTTCATGTACCTGAACTGTATAAATCGGCTCACCTAAATTCAGGGGCTGTTATATTGGTTATATTGTTTCGCTTGGCAAATGCTGTATAGTAACTGTTGAGCTCCAGGTAAATGTCTTTTTGTCAGAAATGAAAATTGGACATATAGTTTTAAAATTGCTTGTACTTATAAAGAACTTTTGTTTACTTACCATGTGTCTGGAAATGGGCAAAGTGTGAATTTACAAACTCAGATGTTAAGTGCATATTTTATGTACAGCTGACCTGAGCCACTTAACACTAACTTCTGCTGCATACTGCAGCAAAGGTAAATAACATGGGATGGTTATGGGTTGTTTTTTTAAAGCAGATGAGTTTTCCAATATTATTTTTAAAAATTGGTAAAAATGTGGAGCAGTGGCTTTGATGACTTGACTGTGTCATATATTCTAAGGCCATCTTTGTTGTCAGACATCTAAGTTTAAAACACCAATACTTGAGTGTGTTCTGTTTCATGATCAAACTCTCTCTCAACACAACTTGTCCTGCTAAAATATCGTGGTCTTGACTGACATTTGTATAATGTATATACTTGTGTATAAAATGTCCAAGTATATACTTGTGTATAAAATGTGCAAGTATTAAGTATAAAATGAATCCAACTGCAAATTGCACAGGCCCTGATCTGCCATCACATAATGTTCCAGCATATCTGGGTTTGCATGGTTTGTTAGGAATAATCAATAGAACAAGCAACATAGACACAGATATGCAGGCACATTATACAACAACAGATCAGGATCTTTATTGTTTGCAGTTTGCATCAACTTATTAGCAAGTATATATGGTAGGTCAATGAATGAGTTGGAAGTACTATTATTATTATTAGTACTGTACTAGTCTGTGAACAAATGACCTCTGTCTGCATGTGTTGGAGTCTAGGATTCCGAGAATGTGGATATGTGAGAAAGCTTGCCAGTAGCTTCTCGTGGGTTGGTGTTGGTGGTTCTTTCCGGTGATTTTCCATTTTCTTCCTCCACCATTAATACTGGCCGCCATGAATAGCCTATCATGTGCTGAAAATGGCGTTAAGCCCAACAACAACAAATGACAGATTGGAAGAATATCAATGGAAGACAACATCTGCACAGTTAAAAAATGGTTGAAAATTCATTGATGAAAGACAAATACATGAGAAGTATTGATGTTTGAAATAGTTTATTTCTTAATAGTTATTATGAAAAAACCAAAACAATTTGTATAATACATAGTTATAGACCAGTGATGACTGTATATCAAAATGATAAATAACAAAACTCTTTCTTTTTGGCAGTTTTTTATTAACTTTCTGTACATTGATTTTTTTTTTTGCAATCGTTTTTACTTATTTTTATAGCAGGAAGTTGTGTGTTCAAACCCCAGCTAAGTCATACTAAAGACTTACAAAAATGGTGCTTGCAGCTACCATGCTTGGCGCTCATCATTAAGAGGTTAGTGTTAGGACTAGTGAGCCTGATGTCAGGATAATGTGACTGGGTGGGACATCCTGCTACATATCTGCCCCAGTGCTAGACATCACTATAAACTGCCACATTGCATACATTGTAGAGCTATGACTAAATTGTTAAAGCTACATTGAAAATCCAAATCACACACACACACACACACACACACACACACACACACACACACACACACACACACACACAATAGAGCTGGTGTTCTATAGTGGTCACATATGTAGATATTAGTACTATTTATGTATTTTAAAAAGGTGACTAGTAAGAAATTGGTCAGGACAAGTGGGTGAAAAATAAATTTGTTATAACTGAGAAAAACTTAAAACAAAGATCAGAAAAATTTAGTTGCAGGTTAGAATAATCTACTGCTGCACTCACTTACAATGCACTGGCATATTTGGGCCTGTGCAGTGAGGATTAATCAGTATACCATACAACATAGACAGTCAGTATACCATACAACATAGACAATCAGTATACCATACAACATAGACAATCAGTATTCTATACAACATAGACAATCAGTATACCATACAACATAGACAATCAATATTCTATACATCATAGACAATCAGTATACCATACAACATAGACAATCTATATACCATACAACATAGACAATCAGTATACCATACAACAGAGACAATCAGTATACCATACAACATAGACAATCTGTATACCATACAACATAGACAATCAGTATACAATACAACATAGACAATCAGTATTCTATACAACATAGACAATCAGTATACCATACAACATAGACAATCTATATACCATACAACATAGACAATCAGTATACCATACAACAGAGACAATCAGTATACCATACAACATAGACAATCTGTATACCATACAACATAGACAATCAGTATACAATACAACATAGACAATCAGTATACCATACAAAATAGACAATCAGTATACCATACAACATAGACACTGATCTGCAGGTGTATTAATCTGACAGACCAGGATCTTTTTGTTTGGAGTTTAACTTTACTTATATGTGAGTATATGCAATGTTAATAATGATTAGTTTTCTTACACAATGATTGATATGTGTTTGCAATTGATTATGATTTGTTTATTTCTAATATTGAAACTAACTCTAGTAAGAATATAAGAAAAACCATGTATAAGTTTATAAATTTATTTGCAGAGAATTAATTTAAAACTTTGCCAGATTTGGAATTTTTTAATATGGATACCAAGTTTGATATATTTAATAAAATGTAATTTTATAGTTGCTGCTGTTACCATGTTAAAGTGCCTGACACATTTGTTGTTAGTGCCAGACACATTTGTTGTTTATGTGTTTATAAAGTGCCAGACACATTTGTTGTTTATGTGTTTATAAGTGTATTTTGCATTCTTTTATGGCATTTCATATAATGCATGCCAATTACTCATAATTGTTGACTTTATATTTTGTTCTTTTTAAAAGATTTAATGATAAAATGTGCTTTCTCCTAAGCCCACCCATATTTAATTACAAAGGGGAAGTAACCCATGGCATTTAAAGAAAAAAGCCATGTGACTTTGTAGACCAGATGGAAGCTTCATCTGTAAACTTCACTTTTAAAGCTCTTATATGAATTGGATTATATGCAAGAGACTGCATATTAATTATGCCTTTATCTCAGGCAAGAACTGTCATAAGACTATAGTTAAATATCAGCAGATATAAAGTTTATATGTACTGGCTTATAAGTCAGGTTAAACTGCAATTTAACAAAGGTCTTGATCTGTCAAAGCTTAATGTGCCTGCAGATTAGGGTCTGTATTGTTTGTTGAAACTAATTTCTCCTAACAAACTGCACAGACCCAGATCTGCCAGCCTGTTATGAGATGGCAGATCTGGGTCTGTGCAGTTTGCAATTGAATTCTCCTTATAAGCAAGTGTATAAGGTATTTTACACAGGTAGTGTTCATACAGTAATATACTTGTTGATATGTAGGTTCTTGAGCTATGCAAGCAAGGTAGATTAGGCTTTTATTTTTAATATTTCCTTTAATCAGGTTTTCCCTGATTTTCAGTAACACACACACACACACATACATACATACATACATACATACATACATACATACATACATACATACATACATACATACATACATACATACATACATACATACATACATACATACATACATACATACATATAGTTTCTCCATGCTTTTTTTTCATTTACTAGACAAACTATTTTGTTCTACTGGTTCTTTTATTTCCCTGCAGTTAGTCACCTGATGATTATTTAACAGTTTTTATTGCTATTTCCTTTGTCTAACATGTGTAAACATTGACAAAGGCCCTTTCCTTGAGAGCACTTAACATGCTCTGTGACCTTTCCCCCTTGACCTGGCAGACGTGTGACCTGGCAGAGGCAAAGCTGGCTTTTGTTGTGTAGATGAAGCTTTCTGAGCTTAGCTTATGCCCTAGATTTCACAGATTAGACTGGAGTTTCTTTATGTGTGTGTGTTTGGACTCCAATAGCAAACTTTTGACTTCTGTTTTCTGTGTTCTTTGTGCAAAAGAATTATTTTTTCAAGAACATTTATTCTGGATTTATTTAGCTACATTTGTTCTCTGTTCAGCTGAACTAACAGGTAAGGATAATTTAATTATAAAATAGATAATAAGAAATGAAATTTCTTTTTTTTTTTTTACAGAAGTTAGTATGGATTTTTTGTACATTGTCCAATATTTAAGTAGACAAAGGTGGGCTAAATTTAGCAACTTTTTCCCCCCTCTCAGACATGAATACTACAGTCAATGACTGGCACTTTATGATTTGATTAATAGGCTGTGTTCCTTGGGTGAATGATGTTGCTGTAATGATACTGAAGAATCTTACATAAACACAGCTTTGGAATACTGTATATGGTTGATCAGATTCTAGTTACTGCTGTATTGATGCTAAATTATCTTAAATAAACATAGCTTTGGAATATATAGTTGATCAGATTATGGTTACTGTAGTATAGATGCTAAATTATCTTAAATAAACACAGCTTTGGAAGAAAGAATTGGGGGGGTTAGGACCATGTCACAACTACTTTCATAGCACTAATTTGACTGCAGGAGTTTGGGGGTGGGTGGGGTAGTCCTTTGATTTTCATTATAGCATGGATATTATACTCTTTCATTTTTACTTCAAGATACTTTTTTCCCCAACTAATATAGTGGATATAAAAGGTTTGTTATTCTTCTTATAAAAAAACAATCATAATATTTTGTTCAGGCTATTTGTGGGCTCCATGGAATGTTTTGAACAAATACCTCCCCCCCTTCATTTAAATGTTTGGTTCATAAGCTGAATTTATAATTAGCAATTCATTGTATGATCTATCAGATTTGAAAAGAAATAGATTCTGGAACAATATGATAGCTCTTTGAGCCACCCACACAAAACAAATCAGTGTCCAAAATATAGCATATGACTTCAGTTTGTATATTTCCTGCAACTTTCTTGGATAGAGAGAACCACTTTGTAGGCTTGATATATATATATATATATATATATATATATATATATATATATATATATATATATATATATATATATATATATATATATATATATATATATATATATATGGATTTTTTATAGATTAATTTTGAGTGTATCAAGACCAAAAAGATGAACATTTTAGCTGAACAATATCTTTATATACTTACTCTTTTTCATAAATTGACATTGTCATGGCAGAAATCTTTACAAAAGAATTAAATTTTTTAAAATTATGTTATGGCTGGTCTAGATTAGGTCAGTGTTACCACTGTATGGGAAGAGATGTGAAGACCATGATGGGTAGTGGTGAATGAAGCTACAGCATTGATGACAGAGTTCTATGATTTTCATCAAATTAAAATAAATATGGGTGATTAATTTTATTTTAACCCATTACAAAATTTAAAATATTGGTTTCTTTAAATTTCATCTAATATCTGTTCACACTAAGTTTTTGTATTTCTGCCAATTCAGACTTCCAAATGACCAGTTGTGTGGCCATGTTTCTGTGTGCATGAAAGAGATACCATTATGAATTTCTGCTGCTTTTGGTAATACATGTTTGAGAAAGTGATTTGAAAGGATTTTTGTGGTAACTCTTTGTCTTTGGAACATAAATTTGTAGAGAAAATTAGTACACAAACAGAGCTCTTGGAAATGTGTTTTCATTTTCCAGCTAAACAAAGAAATTGGAAGTATATAAATATCCATACTTAATCCTCTGTGTTTTGAATTTTGACAGACACATTGACAGATGGCTTAAAGTTGTTATTGTCAGCCACACATGTTGGATGGTTTAGTCAGAAAGTACTATTTAACCTTGTTTCATTTCTATATTCATTTTTCAATTTTTATTTGAAATTGGATGTCTTGTGTATTGCCTAGCTACCTTGCTACACACCTATTTGTCCTTAAATTGATTATTCATCCAGCTAACTAGGTCTCTACCATATATATATGTTTAGCAGTTTTTTTCAATAATAAGCCATGATATCCCACCTTTTATACAATTATGGAAAATGTTTATTTAGAAACTCTTTATCTGATAATAACCATTCCCTACATGTAAACAAATGTTTAAAAGATTGTTTATTATTGGCATTTTAAGGTAAATACTGTATTGTGTTAATTATTAGCCAAGCTGTCTAGATAACTACAAAACAAATTGTAGTACACAAATATAATTTCCATTAATGCATTTGCCTTTATTTTATTGATTTACCCATAGTCATGATGTGTGTTTCCTATTATTATTTACTTGACCTGTTGTTCTTGCTTGCTACTATTTCTCTGAACAAGTCTCCATGGTCAAGACTGAACATACCTTTGCATGTCCAAACTGTATTAGCTAGTGCTGTAGCAGGTCATCTAGTGGCTCAGCAAAGGTCAGTTGAGGTCAGTTTTTGAGGTTATCTGTAACAGAAGGAAAGTGAAGGGACCAGAAAAAAATGGGTAATATATAAAGATGTCTTCAAAATTGGGAATAGTATTTACCAACTGGATGGTAAGGAAGCAGTTTCTATAACTTGCCTAGGAGGACATTCAAATTTGCTGCAAATGACCAATAAGCATTTCTGATCTCTCATCTCTTTACGGTTGTAGGGGTAGGAGTCTTGCTAAAACCAACACCATTTATCTAAAAGAAAAACTTTGGGAGAAACAGCATGCTCCAACAGAGACAAAAGGAGCCATGTTCTTTAGCATATACATACATTCGATAAAAATGTTATGTTTTATATTATAAACGTAGTCCTAAAGATTACAAAATTTATGTAAATAATAATTTTATTAAACTTTCAGTATAATTATGCCGAATTTGCTAGATGGCTATTGAATATGGTAAATAGAATATCCATTCTGATAAAGAAGTCTGAGTGATGTTACATTGTATACAGAAAATAGAATATCTAGAGACAAAGAAGCCCTTAAGTGATGTTACATTGAATATAGGTAGTAGATAGAAATTCCACACTGATGTGGAAACATGCAGTCTGAAGAATGTATTGAATACAGTAGATATATTATCCAGAGTGATTAGCAAACATAGCAATCCAAAAGATATTATTATTATATAAAAAATTCTGGAAAATTATAATTTGGACAAATTTTGGTGGACTGTATATATTTTCCCAGCTGAATAGTTCTACTGCATGTACTCACAACTCGAGTCCAATTGCAAACTGCACAGACCAAGATCTGCCATTGCATAATGTTCTGGAAGATCTGGGTCTTTATTAGCAGTAATCAGTAGAACAAACAGCATCGACCCTGATCTGCAGATGTATTTTGCTATGGCAGATCAGGATCTTTGTTGTTTGTAGTTTGCCTTGTCTTTATAAGCAAGTACTGATGGCACTAATTTGCTGAAATATAATCTGAAAAGCAAGCTAAGATGATTGTCTTAAACAAACATTCTGCTAAAATTTGTTTAGAAAAAAGATTTACAGATTCAGCTTACTATTTGCTACAAGATATCTTCTATATGTGCCTATAATTTAAATAATGTGTTTTTCAGTTAGCCAGATAACAAGATAAACAGCATCATGAAAGAAATCCAAGGCCCATCCCCATACTTATGTTGGTGTTGTCATACAACATGTGTCTTAATATCATCAGGTTATTCATTTTGAGTTGCAGCATTTTGTGCAGCAGATTAATTGCATACTAATTAATTAGTATTAAAAATTGCATTACTAATTGATGCTAATTGATTTATAATACTAATTAATTTATTCTGTTTTTATAGAGTTGATAATCATCTCTACTGGTCACAGACTGGAAGAGCTTATGCAGTGGCCTAATGTCCCAACTGTTGGTTTGATTGCCAGTTGGCAAGCTGATGGGCAACAAATAAAACTAGTCACTAGACAACTGAAATTACACCCTAATGGACAATGGTCCTTCTGTTGAAACAAGAGAATTCCTCACTCTAGAAAATTAGTTATCAATGGAAATAAGATTTTTTTAGGGTGTGTAAAGTCTTGAACATTGATACCTTTGGAAGGATTTTAATTCACAGTAGTATTTGTAGAATCCAGCAAGCTCTGTACTTTTCAATATAGTCTTGGAATAAAAAGACTTGAAGATTCTGTACCTATTTATATGGTATTGGAATAAAAAGACTTGATGATTCTGTACTTATTGATATAGTTTTGGGATAAAAAAAAGCTTGAAGATTGTGTACCTATTGATATATTCTTGGGATAAAAAAAAGCTTGAAGATTCTGTACCTATTGATATGGTCTTGGGATAAAAATGCTTGAAGATTGTGTACCTATTGATATGGTCTTGGGATAAAAAGGCTTGAAGATTGTTTACCTATTGATATGGTCTTGGGATTAAAAGGCCTGAAGATTCTGTACCTATTGATATGGTCTTGGGATAAAAAGGCTTGAAGATTGTTTACCTATTGATATGGTCTTGGGATAAAAAGGCCTGATGATTCTGTACCTATTAATATGGTCTTTTGAAATGGTCTTGTTATAGAAAGGCCTGGAGGTTTTGGTATCTTTTTGATACAGTGTTAATAACTTATAACCAAGCTGCAGATTAGTCACCCTTGGTTTCACAGGGAAAAGAAGGACATTTTGTCCAAACGGGAAGGGATGAAAAGGAGCAGTAAAATGTGGGATAGATTTAGTGGTGACAAGAATTTCTCCAGAACACATCCACACATTATTGGAAGAGTAAATAGGTCCAAGTGCCTTTTCCAAGGACACATAAAAGTACCTACCCAGGATAGCCTGGGTCTACCGCCTTTCTGTGTCCATGAGTCTGGTAGTCCCCATTTCCATGACATGATATAATACCAACCCAAAAACTGAATATTACATTTGTGAGTCATAGACCAATTATTCCGAGGATTTTACTTGCCATAGAAGCTTATGGGTACTGGACTGACCAAATGAATGAAGGTTAAGATCTATATTAGATCAACCCAGGTTGCCTTGAATTCTATTGTTTATGACTCTTTAGTCCAATTGCCTTTACATTAAATAACCTACTTTCTACTGTAAATCATCAAACCAAACTATTGAACTGTCATTTGGATGTCTGAAGGACATGCATAGCATATCTGTTCATGTTTTCAATGCCTCTCTCCATTCTTGTCTGCTTGCTTTTTTATGAGCATGCTCTGCCATAATGGGTTTTCTTCTTTGTTGTCAAGTTAGAGAGACAGATGGTAGATTTGTGTTCAAGGCCATACATTTATCATATGCTGGCTGTAGCATTATAAGATTTTATGTGTGTAGAGAATCATACTCTGAATGAGTTATGTACAGCATTTTTTAAATCTCCATCTGATTTTCTTTCTTGTCTTGCTTTGTGTAGTTTAGTTATGAAGTTAAAGAGGCAGGCAAATTAAGGTTGAATATCAAAGGATTGGTAACAACAAACAAGTTTTTATATTTCAAGTTCAGACTTTGTAGGATTTTAATGATTTATATTATAAATAGGTGGCGATCTTTGTTATAAATAGATGGCGATCCTTGTTATAAATAGATGTCAATTCTTGTTATAAATAGATGTTGATCCTTTTTATAAATAGATGTAGATCCTTGTTATAAATAGATGTCAATTCTTGTTATAAATAGATGTTGATCCTTTTTATAGATGTTGATCCTTGTTATAAATAGATGTTAACCCTTGTTATAAATAGATGTCTAAATAGATGTCAACCCTTGTTATAAATAGATGGCAACCCTTGTTCTAAATAGATATCATCCTTGTTATAAATAGATGTGATCCTTGTTATAAATAGATGTGATCCTTATTATAATTAGATATTCATCCTTGTTATAAACAGATGTTGATCCTTGTTCATGGTGTACACTTGGGGCTTGGGCACTGCATGTATACAATTAAGCTGCAATGGGGTTGATTTGCTTTTTTTTATTTCTATGGGTTTAATGCTGTTTCTAAGCACATGATAGGATATCCCTCATAACCATTATATTTTTGGAAGATGAACCTGGTAAAACCCACAGTAGAACCATGACCCATGGGAAACTACTGGCAGACTTTCCCACACACCCATATTTGTCAAGCTGAGGTGAGATATCAGTGATCTGTAAAGCTCCATGTACCACTTGGCTACCAGTGGGTTCCTTGTTGGATGAGTGTACTGTGGATGGCCAGCTGGTCATAACGATACCTGTATCAGCTATGGCATACCTGTATCAACTATGGAGGCCAGCCTTGCATATACATTTAATTATGGTACTGATCATGTCAATGATACATTTGTAACTTTAAATGCCTGTTGTTCCAATGTCCCAGAAATGATTTCTGGTTAAACTGCATATTTTATCACATTTTTCACATAGCAGAGATGCATACTGCAGGCTTGATCATGAATAAAAAGGCAAAATTAGTGGTCTGGTGGAAATTTTGACTGAAATTCTACAAGGGCAAACATAGAGGTTAAGTTGATAACCATGCCCTTTTGTTGAGAATACATTGTTGTTGTGTAGGTCATGACTTGAATAACAAACTTGATTGCCCACATTCTCCAACATGTCCTATCTTTAACTGCCAGCATTTGCCAACCTGTTCCATCCTAGTGACCACATTCACCCTGTCCCATCCTAGCTGCCTACATGACAGCCTACATTTGCATGCATGTCCCATTCAAGCTGCCTACATTCATCAACATGTCCCATCCTAGTGCCCACATTTGCCAGTATGTCCCATCCTAATGCCCACATTTGCCAGTATGTCCCATCCTAGTACCTGCATTCACGAACATGTCCCATCCTAGCCTAGCTGCCTACATAACAGCCTTCATTTGCATACATGTCCTATCCAAGCTGCCTACATTCATCATGTCCCATCCTAGTGCCCACATTCACCAACATGCCCTATCCTTACTGCCCTCAGTCATCAACATGTCCCATTCTAGATGACTACATTTGCATGCATGTCCCATCCTAGCTGCCCACATTCATCATGTCCCATCCTTGCTGCCCACATTCACCAACATGTCCCATCCTAGCTGCCTACATGACAGCAGTTGAGAAGATGCATGTAACTACTTGAGTGTTTTAATTGTTTATGTCAAAAGAGTTGGAAAAAAAGTAAAGTAATATAAAATTTTAACTCTTATAATATTTTCCACTTTCTTCAGATTTCAAAATATATTTCAGCATGCTTGACAATACACTGTTGTGTATTGCAGTATATCATGACATAAATTCCTGGTGTCAAAATATATTTAAGCATGCATGACAATACACTGTTGTGTATTGCAATATATCATGACATAGATTCCTGGTGACACCTAGTTGTGACATACAGTATTGGTAACAGATAGTCTAGACTGATTAACTGAATCAGTCTGATGTAAAATCCAGTCTTAATATGTTGAAGTAAGTATAGCTATTCTTGGTAAGGTCAGTAGGCTGACTTCATGTAACATTATGGATACTTTCCAGGTGCAGAAAATTTTAAATCCCTGGCTGGGCAAAGAGCTTGAAAATTTGGTCACTCTGAAGTTTTGTCTTGTTTCTCAATAGATTACTGCAGATTGCCCCCCCCCATTGCAGTAATCAAATATAGTGAATGATTGTTGTTTTCATATTTATGTAGCTACTATAGTTCTGATTGCACACAATACATGTAACGGAAGATCACATAGCATTTTATGACTTGGCAACCTCTGACCAGAAATTTGACCCTGTTTTATGTTTCTCTGAGTTTATTTTGTTATGGCTGTGGGTAAGTGAGAAAGCCTACCAGTAGCTTCTCGTGGGTCGGTGGTTCTTCCCATTGTTTTCCAGGGTTCTTCCTCCACCACTAATACTGGCTGCCATGTATAGCCTATCTTGTGCTGAAATGGCATTAAACCCCAAAACAACAACAACAACAACAACAACTTTATTATGGTTTCATTTTTAGTTCAGGTTATAATTAATCTGTATTAATCCTGTGTTTAAACTGTTGGGGAACTGTAAACTTTCCACCTGGATTATATTGTTTAATTAACCCATTAAAACCATGTTGGTATATAACAACAACTGTAATTGGCTAGAGTATTTTTGTTATTCATATTTCTTAGTTAAATTTGTCGAAGTGAAGTAGGTTTTACATCATATGCCCAAAACTTCAACAGACCATTGAGAAAGCACAATAGTAGCTTAGTACCACCAAACATCTTGTGGCATTTCTGAACTTAGTGTTTTTTATTATGGTATTCAACAATTACATTTAACACCACCAAATCAGTGTTCAGGGACAGGGAACTGGGACTTTTTTTGTTCCTTTCATTGTGTCAGTTACTGGGAAAAAAAAGGTATATTACAAATAACACCATACTGTATAATATTTATGATATTATTGGGATAAAATGTTAATCATCTTGAGATAAATGAAAAGATTTCAACTCCGAAAAAAATCATTGCCCCAGCCCTCTGAAAATTACTGGTAAATGGCTTGTACCTTACAGTATATAAATTTTCCATATGTATGTTAATTGTTATACAAGTTGTAATCTAAAAGCTGCAACAGAGGTGTGATGATTAAGCTTACACTGTAGCTATTACTGTGAAAGACATTTTGCCCACATTAGAGAGCCTGTTGATAAAAATTTATTAAAGTAGGACTTATAAGCCTACAGTGATTTAACTGCACTATGGATATAGTAGGTGTGGAAATATTGAGGGGAGGTTAACACTTGGGAGGACCATTAAGAATAAAACACTACATAACAAGCCTGTAAATATTAGAGGACTGGAGAAATTATGCTAAGTTCTTATGGGGGAAACATGCTCTCCTGAAGGAATGCATATACCTTGCACATTCCTATATGATAGTAAATAACTAAAACATGACATTATCATTAGTAATTCTCCATACTCAAGAGTCATACATATGTAGATTTCACATTTTTGGGCAATATCTCACTGCCTTCATCAGCAGCTAATGTTGATAATGTGATTTACAGGGGTCACATGAGACTGGTGGTAGGGTAGCAGCACTCATTCCTGTTTAGTGTTGGCCTCTGCTGTCTTATTGTAGTCATCTCTTTTACCTTTTCCATCTCCAGAGCAAGGAAGCAGCCTTTTCATTTGTAAAACATGACATGTTTTTTTTTTAATTGGAAAATTTTTATGAATTTTGGCATATGTGTCATATCTCAAAAGTGATTGAAAGGTCATATACATAATTATATATGTAATATTTACCATTAATTTGTAATAGACACAACTGTTTTATAAAGAAAAGATATACGTCATTTGACTTATATTATCATTAGTAATGAAAAATATGCTGTTATTATTATTAAAGTCATAACAAGATTCCTTGGCAATTTCTATAGAATTACAAGTACAATGAAAAGTACAGTGGCATGTACCATCTAAAAAATATAGTGGGGGGGGGTTCTGCTATCAGTCTTCAGAGGGGCAGTGTAAAGATTACATATTTGTCACTGGAAAATATACAAAATTCAATTATAATTTTTAATAATCTTTAATTGTGCTTTTTTTGTTTAACTGTGGTTTCACATGGGGAGATATAATCTCTGAACATTAATATTTAGTTGCATCTAGATTCTGGGCAGTAAATTTTTCTGCCCTGCTTTTATATGTAAAACCTAATTGTAATTTTGAATGTGACATTTTAAATAGCATTTTAGTATTTTGTACTCATATCTTAGTATTTTTATGCTATTTTTGTGATGCTTGTTCAGCTCTATATAGCTAGGTTTGTGCTGTGGTACTGTTCAACTCCATACATGGTTTTTGCATGCACCTGTTTGAATTTCATTGAGGTAATCAACTAAACTAGAATAGAAACAATTATGTCATACATTGATCTTAAAATTCAAACTCTGATTTGATAAAATCTTGTGCATTGTAAAGTTGAAACCAGTGTGAAATCTGTCCTAATTTGCCATCTATTTTTAGTCTATTTCTAGATTTCTGCAATAGTCTGACTCCTTGTTCTGTAAGCTGTAATTATTAACTACAGTTGATTACACACTTTAACAATGCACCTTAGCTAGTAACTAAAGTTTATGGTTGTATTCATGCATTTTGGTGTGGATGTCTAGGCTAGAATGAAATAATAAATTAACTGATTTAATTTTGGAGGAAAAGAAATATCTATGCCATAATTATGTTTCTTATGGTCAGTACAGTAAGGCAGATCCACTTAAAAGTCCAGCACTTCTTAGAAACATATCCTGCACCTTGTGACATTTGATGAGTTCTCATAATTCATGACAAAAATTTCTTTCAATAACCATAGTCTTACTATTAAAGAATGTTTTCTGATTAGGAAAATTCCTCCAGGGTATGAGCTAGATAAGTGATACTTAAAGTCACACCCTGTGATTAAAACAGATCACAGAATGTATCATATAATTTGACAGCCAAAAATTTAAAGATGACATTTTTTGCTAAAAGCAGAAATTTCAGGACATGTTTACATTTGTTATTGTTTTTTTTTTTTATTGTTCAATTTGTCAAAATCCCGAATTTGGAACAACTTTATTCAAATATATTGAACTTCCGTAGTCAGTGTTAATCTTAATTAGGCTTCATATAAGTAACGAAATGCAACAATAAAGACTGTAGGGTTCACTTTGATATATTTGTAGAATAATTTAAATTGTAATGGTTGTCTGCTTCAGTATGAGATAGTCATAGTTATGGAGCAGGAGATTCATTGTTTGGTATGAAACATGATCAGATGTATTCCTAAAATGAAGTGCATTACAAGTCCAGTTCAGATATATAAAAATCAGTGATCAGTACATAATTATATCAGAATTGCAGTGGTCCAATTCCTCATCCCAGACATAGAACACTGGCTGATTGCCTAAAGAATAAAGCCTAGACTTTAAGAATCAATCCCTTGGCTGACCTGGATAATGGCCAGACTGGTGTGCTGATGACCCAGTTTCAGTTATGAGCTGTGTATTGAATTAACTACACCCAGTCTGGTCCTAAAGTTTTCTTGACCCAGTTTTGCAGTACAATGCACTATCTGGAACACACTGTACAGGTAAAGGAGTCTACCTGGCCTTGATGAAGTAATGTGTTACCTCACCTGGCACAGTTTCAAATGCTGTAGATGCTGTACATACTTACCTTTGAGAATGTAAACACTAAGATTTTGTCTCAGCAATACATGAAACATTTCTGTATTACAATATTCTGTTGCAGACAAATAGGTTTCATAAAAGATTGTAAACAAACAGCCTGTAATCCCCAGAGAAAATGACCTAGAGGAAAGAGAATCTAAATGTTTTCTATGCATGTAAATTTGCTTTACATTTCTTCATCCCATCAGTAGAAGTCATAAGAGTTCTTCAACATATCAATAAAAATCAATGAGATCTTAGCACATCAGAAGAAATCATAGTGATCGATGAACAAGATCATATATGCCATGAAAAAAAAGTGTTGGAGTCTTGTCTTGCTTTATTATTAGAACTGGCACACCCTTAAGACAGATTAAGTAATTTCTTAATTTCATTGCTTCTTTAGAAGATCTACTCTAACTTGTAGCCATACTGCATTGGATTGACATATGCATGAAGGGTCAAGTACCACCATCTGAGACATTGCACATATTTTTTTTATTATATAAATTCCTTTACTAGAGACTTCACTTCAATTATCACCATTTTCCCATTATTTATTTTTTGAAATTTCTGATGCAACAATGTCAGCCATTTGTGAACTGTTGTATTACTTTGTGCTTACATGTCTGGCATCTTACCACAGACAGTTGTATTTATTGATCCATTTGTCTAATTCAAGGAGGTCACATAATACTTTTATAAAGTAGAGTGTTGCTCTATTTTCCAAAAAACTACTCTAGTGGCCTAGTGGTTAGAGCATCTGCCTCAGATGCTGGAGGTCATAGGTTTGATCCATGGTGGAGTCATACCAAAGACCTATAAAAATGGTACTAACAGCTGCATTGCTTGGCACTCAGCAGTAAGAGGTTAGTGTTAGGAGTGGTCAGCCTAGTGTCAGGATAATGAGACTGGGTGGGACATCATGCTACATGTCTGTGGTATGATGCCCCAGTGCTAGACATCACTATAAACTGCCACACAGTAGACATCTTATCATATGACTGACAAAATTTTTAAGGATTGTTAAAAATCCAAATCACATGCACACACACACCCACACACATTTTTCCAAAAATGCAATGTTGTAAATAGACTGAAATGCTATCTTACCCACTTAGTGTCTGTTCAAAGATGAGTGATTGCATAATACATACAAAGAAAAGTACATACTGTACAGCTGTTTTCTTTTTAGTGAAAACAAAATGCACAAGTTAACATTGAACCAGAAGAAAAAAAATAGTAAGCAAAATTAAGATGAGATTTATTAAGAGAAAATGTTATAAGATCATACACATTCTAAGTAGATACAGTGTGTATGCTTGGTATGAACAATATGTATACTTGGTATATACAATATATATGTATATGTATATATATATATATATATATATATATATATATATATATATATATATATGTATATATATATATATATATATATATATGGTGTAAACCACATGTATACATGGTATATACAGTATACATACATTGTATACACAATATGTATACTTGGTATACACAATATGTCTACATTTTATATACAGTATATATACTTGCTATGTACAATATGTATACTTAGTATATACAATATGTATACTTGGAATATAGAGTATACATACTTGGTATACACAATATGTATACATGGTATACACTCCCTGTATAATTGTTATATACAGTATACATACTTGGTAAATATAATATGTATACTTGGTATTTGCAGTATATATACTTGTATAAAATATGTATACTTTAGATATATACAGGACACATGGTATATACATGGTGCAAAATCATACATACTTGATATATACAATAC
This sequence comes from Potamilus streckersoni, assembly GCA_016746295.1. Lineage (NCBI taxonomy): Eukaryota > Metazoa > Mollusca > Bivalvia > Unionida > Unionidae > Potamilus > Potamilus streckersoni. Next base: position 2,836,792 of record JAEAOA010000333.1, on the reverse strand, counting down.
ACATACACACATACTGATATCTACAGTACACATACACACATACGTTGTATATATATACAGTATATGCTTGGTGTATATATATATATATATATATATATATATATATATATATATATATATATATATATATATATATATAGTACTGGTATACATACTTGGTATAATTTTTTTTACATGTTTGGTATATGCATTACACATACTTGGTATATACAGTATACAGACTTGGTATTTAGAGTACACATGGTTATTACACTATACAATGTATAAACTCAAGACTTGAGTTTTTACTTGCTGTGGTGTTTGTGAGTACACTCAAGGCTGTTCTTTTTAAATCATTGGTGTCTGAGAGTAGATGCTGCAAAATTCATGCATCATCAATAGACACTGGCTGTCTCTGGTTGTTTCTCTAATTGTCAGCTGTGATTTTTAGCTACAAATCAGTTATCTTCAAGATGGGTATTTCTATCTAAATACAACAAAGAAAATGTAGGAAATGGCTTTTATTTCCTCTTAAAGACTGTTGACTTTTGGGCTTGGACTATCTCCTAGTAGTCACCATGATCAAAGGAGCTTATCAGTTCTTTGCTGATAGGGACCTAATTTTTATAAAACTAAAAATCCATTAGGCTCAAGCCACCACTGCCTTGAGGCCTTCTTCCATCTCCACTGATTTAACAGCATTTTTTGTTTGTGGTCCATAGTTCTGGTCTGTGCATGAGCATGAGAGATGCACAAGTGGGAGGATGTATTTATATCAAACAGACCAAGTTTTTAAAAAAGTAAAATGGTAAGTACAACATTCCACCCATTAAAAATCTTGTGGAAATCACCTTTAAAATATGGACTTATGGAATAAGAATACAAACTATAAAAATATGATTATTGCTATAAAAAATCTCGAAACATGCTTTTCTGAGTTTGGTCTGGATTTATGTTTTGTATTCAGCAGAATTTGTCATGGACCCATACTAACTTTACAGGAGTTTCTCTGACATTTTATTCTTTATATTTTTTTTTCTATACAGAACATCGAATGATCAAGCTTTTGTGTATAGTGTTTTGTACAAATGGTGTCCAACAAGCAATAAATATTCAAGATGAAGGAACAATAAGCCACTTAAAAATGTTTTGGAGTCAGTATAGAAGAATATTTTAATTTTTGGTGGAAGAGGGAAAATGTACTTAGTTTATGAATTAAATTTATTGGACATCATGTGCTGATTTGAGTATGTCTTGTGACAGGTTGGCAGGAGAGATGATTTCCATCACCATCTGATAATGAAATGAAAAAAGAAGTTGAAGTTTTGAGATACAAAGGAGCCATTGAGTTTCATGGAGTTTTGAAGTTCAGCATCATTTGTGGAATATTTGTGGAATATTGAAAAGCCTAAGCCTGGATGCTTTGTCAACATTAGACAGATTTTGTTTAGCAACCATTTGAGATAAAATGGTTAAAAGAGTATTAGCCTTTTTTGGTATTCAACAGAGGATAAAATAAAAATGATATAAATGTCTATTCCATGATGCTCTTCCATCAAATTCTTTCATATTCTTTCAGATACTTTTGTACAAGAAAAAAGAAGTCAGTTATAGAAGTTTTTGGTTTTTATTGTAACATTAAAACAATTCCTGTCTTAATATATTTTGATCAGCTGCATTGGCATCATACTAACCAATATTTTTTGTCAAATGCTTTTGCATTAGGCTATGAAGCAGATGTCATCCTGGCAACCAATCTCATGTCAGCCTGGCAACCAGTCTCATGTCAGCCTGGCAACCAGTCTCATGTCAGTCAGGCAAGCAGTCTCATGCCTGCTTGTGCCTATTAATATTGTCTTTTGTTTTTAAACATTTTTTTGTTACATGATATCTCTGCAGGCATTTCATATGACTTAATAGACCTTGGTATGCATTTATCATAATGTTGTACAGTTACAAAAATGGGTCTTTGACAGTTGTGTTTTAGAGCTTTCTTTTTTTAACTTTTAAAAATTGTGGTTATTCCAGCTGATGTTGATATCTTCATGCATGTATCTAGAGGTATGCATATGTGTCAAGACTAAATGATGTTGTACATGAAAACAGATATTTTCAGAAAATTGCTTTTTGAGTTGTTAACCATTTTGAAAAATTATATTTACTCAATTATTGCTTTCAAATGCCATTCATATTTCAATTTAATATCGATAAAGCAGAGCAACAAGAATATGTAGAGACATCATGATATGGTGGACTGTCACATACACATGTTGACTTTGTTGGATAGGTTATCTCAGTATTCAAAACTTGCTTGTTATTTCCGTCTCCAGAAAGTTAGAGGTATTCAATTTTCAATATGGTATGTATGAGTTTCAGGTGTAGATAGTGTCATATATGAAGTATAGTTGTACAGTTATCTCCCTTTTAAAAATTGTGTACTGTTCACGGCTCCTTAGCCATTTCATGTTTTCAAGATATTCTGTAGTCAATGTCTTTGAAATGATTGTTTTGCACATGGGCATGCAAGGTGCACATGTGTACTGGGTGCTAATAACAGGTCTTCACATTCAGGGAGATGTGGTTCTAATGAATGGATGAGGTTTTTCATCATGAAAAAGAGTAAGCTATGTAGTTATGACACTTAAGTTTTAGATGGTTAAGATCAATTTTATCCCCCAGCAAATTACATGTACATATGAATCAAGTTAACATGTAGTACTAATTCATTAGCAAAGTATTAGCTATCACTGTCAATATCAAAGCATATGTATTCATCATAAGCAAACATGAATGAACTAAAGTTTAATGGCACATTGGAGACTAACCCAGCATTTTGCACTGGATAATTCCCCAAGATAACAATTCTGATTGTCACTGTATGTTTCTTTGTCAATAGTACATGGGAATGAGTTTCATTGATGATGGTACATGGGAATGAGTTTCATTAATGATAATACATTGGAATGACTAAATGACTCCATGTTTATACTTCAAAGCACACAAGGCAGTTGTGCTTATCCTACCTTTGGATCAAAACCCCAAAATGTGTGAAAAATTATAAAAGATGAAAATATGTTTTGTTAAAACAGGTTTTTTTTCATGTTTCACTACAGGACTTAAAGTGCAGTTCAAACATTAGTCAAAGGCAAAAACTTGTGAGGGGACTGCAGTGTGTAATTTTAACAAGTATGCCCAGCCTACCCTTAGATATTATTGTAATCAGATGCAATTAAAGACAATTTCACCTGACAAGACTTCACTGATTGGTATATATCTCTTACCTTTGTGCATTTACCAATATATTGACTGATTAATACTTTCTTTTATATTGTTATTTATTGAGAAGACATTTTTGTTAATACATTCATTTGACTAAATTTGTGGGTTTCCATCTTTGCAATCATAAAACAAGTGATATTTACCAGTTTTGATTACCATTTCTTTTTAAATGTTATTCAGTAAGTCTGTTTTTGCCTTCTATAAATGATATCCACACCTGCCTCCAAAGTATTAGCAGGTTCATGAATTATCCAGGCACACTAAAGAAAGTGGTATATTTTTGCATTAAATTATTGGTTTCCTCCAGGGTTCCAAATAATTTTTTATATGGAACAAGTTAGACTTTGATCTGTTTTCCATTATAGAATTCCAAGTGCACTTGTTGTTCTGAAATATAAGTTGTTAGAAAGATGGTTAATTATTTTCTTTATATTTAATCTCTGGATGTTTTTTTGTTTATCATTGCAGAACTTTGTAATCTTAATTAACATTCTGGCATTATCCTATCCAGTCATGCCACTTGAAACAGACAGTGCACCTGCTTTTTGCAACCAAAACATGCATTTCTACACATGCAAAATGATAAAATCAGTTTTTACATGCAACAAGGCTAAGCAAGTAATGATGCTGGTTCAGCATTATTGTGGGACCATTCTAAAAATCTTGAAAAAGTTAAGCTAAATAAGACCAGAAGCTTTTTTCTTATTTTATCTTATGACTGAGGCAGAAGAGAAAGGTTTCACATTATCTCCCATTGGATCCAAGAAGATCTAAGAGATCTTGTTTTGGATTGGCTATTAGTCCTACATAATGAGATGGATGCAAATTGAACTTCTTTTTTTGTGTGTATTGGGCCATTGATTTTTGCCTGCTTGTCCCCTTAGCCCCAAATCCCAAAACTTGCCCAAGAAGTTTGGCCATGTTGGCTTTAAATCTTAAAATCTTTATAAAATCTCTAGTCCAGTTTGTTTAGCAAAGAAAATCGGGAAAGAAAAGGAAAGAAAATCTGGTCTCAGAATTAAGTTTTCTTTATAATGTGTTTTTTTTTTTTAATGTGAAGATAATATCAACATTACTTAACATCTCTGTTAAGTTACATTCTTATTGTCTCTAATACCACATGTGTGGGTCTGTCATAAACTATATCACAGATCATGGTTGAAGTGTGCTACATATGATACAGAGTCATGTCTCTCTGCCATAAACTTAAACCTTTTGAAAAATTCAGATTTTTTTAAACAGCTAATCCTTGAATGTAATTCATAATTATTTGTAATATTTCCAGTTGGTTCCTCTATTCAAATGGGATAATAAGTGTTTCCTTGCAAGTGGAACACTTCATTTACTTTCTTTGCAATAGTTAGTATTATTAAGCTTATAATCAAATAAAAGTAATTAGTTACTGTAGTTGCTATGCTGAAAATGTGCTATTTAAATAAAGGAATTCAAGTGTGATATACCATACTTGCCAGCCTCCAAGTGTTAGCAATTCTGAGACTAAAAAAAAAATAGGAATTTTTTTAGGTCTGAAGGGATGGGAAAGGGGGAGTTTGCACAGCCCCTAAAATGTGTTGCAGAATTGAGAACAAGTTACCTACTCATATAAGCCTATAGAAAATGACCAGATGTAAAGTTTAAATAAAAGAAGAAAAAAAAAATAAAGATTTTCTTTAAAGCATGTAATATACTCCAACAGAAACTTGTTGATTGACATAAAGACTGACCACTTTTAATTTCTTTGAGGAAATAGGCAGCTGAGATTTTATTTTGAACTTGGATTTTATTTTTATGAATTAATATCATGGATCTAATTAAACAAATCAAAGCAAGAATAATTTTTCAAGCTATACACTTTCATTGTGAGAAAAGGTTTAGCACACTCCTTTCCAGATAAATGGTTATTCCCTTAATGTCAGATATAAAAACCACAAACACATACATGTATGTGTGTTTATGTGGTTATGATTATGTGTGTGTGTGTTTGTAGTTTCTCTCAGGCTTTCACACACACACACACATACACACACATACACACACACAATCATTCATGAAAAAGAATGTTGGTCTTTAAAATCTGTTGGACAGTCTGAACACACTTCATGTAGATGCAATCTTTACTGCTAACGTAGGTATTGCAAGTATCAGCTAAGAGACTGAATGCTACTCTTTCAACTTGAGTTTTTCTGCCACAGAAAATCATCATTTTGCATTGCTGTGAAGGAGTGTCAAAACATGCAGTGACCACAGTACAGTACTTTTTAGAATTATCCTATTAGCTATGTTGGGGATTGAGCTCAGCATTGTGCATTGTAGAGATGCTAGGTGTGATGTGATACACTCCAAAAAGACTGATTTCAATGTTTCCAGTATGTGTAGTGAGTAAAATGCTCCCCCTGCTGCTGCACTTCAGTTTCAGCTACCAGTAACTAGATATTTGGAATTTAGTTTTGCTTAATTTGCTGATGTCATCTTTCCCATAATTACAGCTGAGTTGTAACATTTTATAGTTAGAAATGAATCATATTTTGATTTGGATATAGGGAGTAAAATACAATTTTAAAATAACATTGCAGCTGATCATGCCAAAAATCATGGAGCTTAAACATTCTCATTTACTGTGTGGTATAGTATCTCTTTAATTGACGAACATTCCATTTGGTTTGCTTAACCAACACAAATAGCCTTGGCACTCCCACAGCAGTGCACATAGGGCATGGCCTGAGCATCACACTACCTTTGGGGTGTTGTCAGGAAATTGGGTAAGGTATGCAGTGATGATTTAGTACTGTGTACAGTAGAGGTTGTTGATCTCTAGACATCTACAATCTTTAAATTGCAACTACGACAATCAGCTTTTAAACCACCAAATACATCCATTCCATACATATATATATATATATATATATATATATATATATATATATATATATATATATATATATATATATATATATATATATATATATATAGACACACACACAAACACACACATATATATATATATATAACTGACATCAACAGTGCATAACTTGAATCTAACTTGTCTGAGTGCTTTTAATTCTTATTGAGTCTTTGTCCAAGGCATATACAGAACATAGAAAAATAAATAAAACAGAAAAATTGTAGTGTTTGCACAACTTTACATGGCTGCTTCTACAGGAAGTAAACCTTTAAATTTATTATATTTCAACTCCTATCAACTTGTTGCAGATATTGAAAGATATTTGTATTGTGCAAACACTACATTTTTTTGCTTTATTTGTTTGTCTTGCCTATGTTTTGTATATGCCTTTTAAAAATGACTCATTAAGATCCAGCATAGGAATAATATCCCCAAATTGGATATATATATATATATATATATATGGTAATTGGAAAGTTTGAGTACAAAACAAAACAACAAAATTATTTGGATATACAGTTGAGTAGTAAAACCTTTGTTAGAATATTTTGGGAAATCTTTGCCAAAAATATTTCTTAACTGCAATTTCTGAATGTACTTTTTACTGCATGTAGAAGAAATATGCTTGTGGTAGCCATAGAAGATTCTATCTTCATGAGACTAATTTCAGCTATTTACTACTGTTGCAAGTATTGATCATACCAAACTAAGACAATGTGTCACAGCCTCCACTGAATTTCCAAACCTAATTTGTGTAAGTTCACTTCAGAATCTGGATTCCAGACTTTGTGACTGTGTATTCAGCCACATGGATATTCCATGGTTCAGATAGTCTTTCAGAGATGTGCCTTGTGGCAGCTTTCCACATATACAACTAAGCTTGAAAGACAGATTTCATTGCTGATAAATAAAAAAAAATATCTGAGAGAGACAGAATAATAGCTATATTATATTCATTAGTGTGGGATGGGGAAATTCCATTTGAACATTGGCAGGAATGAATTTTTATATATTTTTTTTTTTGTTCCAGCCCACAAAATTTGACCCTGAGGGTTGATTTTCTCTATCCAATGCTATTATTTATAATGATGAACTGTTTTTTATTTCTTTAAGATATTAAAATATTATTAAAGTAGAAATATTAGCCAAAAGTAATATGGCACATAATCGGTGGAGATAAAAAGAGCTGATTTCAAGTTTACACTAAATATTTGATATAAACTACATCTTGACTTTTCTGTATTGAAATTGCAATAAATATTGAAGACTGTAACAAGGTCAAGGTGATGTGTGAGCAATATGAGCAAGATAATGGCTTTGGCACAGGGACAAACATAACATTGGACAAAATAAGTTATCAGGTACATGTTGAAGATATTATTCAAGTCATGTTTATGTTGTTGTTGTTGTAGGGTTTAATGCCATTTTTCAGCACAAGATAGGCTATACATGGCAGCCAGTAATAATGGTGGAGGAAGCACCCTGGAAAACCCAGGGAAGAACCACCTACCCACGAAAAGCTACTGGCAGGTTTTCTCACTTACCCACATCAGCCGAGTCTGGACTCGAACATATTTATGTTTGAGGTTGAAAAATTAGTTTTGAATTAATTGGTGGCTCAAAAAGGTTTTAAGGGATTGAACTTTAAATGATATTATAGTTGTATTAACATCTTTATATTGAGTTTCTTGTATTCTCTTTTAAAGAGAAAAGGAATTCATTGATAATGCTATGTGTCATCTTTATTAAGGTCTTCATTTATGGGAACATGTTTTTTCTGCAGTATACAAAATGGGTTGGTGGGGGTGGAATTCCCAAATCTCAACAAAATTAAGATTTATGTATATAATTAGATCTGATAGGCACCAGAAAAAAAGTTAATCTCTAAGTAACCTTTTGAATTCCTTGTGATTTACATTTTAGTAACCTTTCAGTTAAAACAATGCAGAGGGGTGTATGTGAAAATTTATATATTTTAGAATGTTTTTCATTTTCATAAATATGAATGTTGTAATTTGATTGGTGAACTTAGAAGTCTGCAGTTCATCAGCTCATATCAATGTCCACATATATTGGAGATCTCAGTTTTAAACCCATTGTGGGAATTCATACTCTTGGCATTTTTGCAAAGGAAGGATTTTCAGATCTTACATAAGGAGTAAGCTTTTATTATAGAACATCAACAAAGAATTCAAGCCATCTAGTACATTCTAATAAACAAATGTGTGAGAAATAACTTAATGAATAAAGATAAATGTAAATGTTTGTTGAGATTATTAGTACAGATGTGTGATGACAATGCCACTATGATATATGCATGTAAAAGCAAAGGTATTACATCTGCCAAAAACTCTGTGTGTGTGTGTGTGTGTGTGTGTGTGTGTGTGTGTGTGTGTGTGTGTGTGTGTGTGTGTGCTTTAGATTTTTAATGTAGCTTTAACAATTTTTCAGTCATATTGCTATGATGTCAGCAGTGTGGCAGTTTAATAGTAATGTCTAGAACTAGGGCATCATGCGGCAGACATGTAGCATGATGTCCCACCCAGTCACATTATCCTAATACCAGGCAGACCACTCCTAACACTAACCTCTTAATGCTGAGGCCAAGCAAGGAAGCTGTTAATACCATTTTTGTAAGTCTTTGGTATGACTCTGCAGAGGCTTAGATACACAATCTCCCACATTAGAGGCGGATGCTTTAACCCAGAGGATGCTTTAACCCAAAGTGGTCCCAAAAACAGTGAATGTCTGCCATTGCACAATAAGTACAGTTGGCAGAATGCTTTTAATTTGTGTGGCCTTGCCAAGTATGGAGGTCAAAATGTTTTGAATTTGTACAGCCTTGCCAAGTATAATTGTCAAAATGTTTTGAATTTGTACAGCCTTGCCAAGTATGGAGGTCAAAATGTTTTGAATTTGTACAGCCTTGCCAAGTATGGAAGTCAAAATGTTTTGAATTTGTACAGCCTTGCCAAGTATAATTGTCAAAATGTTTTGAATTTGTACAGCCTTGCCAAGTATGGAGGTCAAAATGTTTTGAATTTGTACAGCCTTGCCAAGTATGGAGGTCAAAATGTTTTGAATTTGTACAGCCTTGCCAAGTATGGAGGTCAAAATGTTTTGAATTTTTACAGCCTTGCCAAGTATAATGGTCAAAATGTTTTGAATTTGTACAGCCTTGCCAAGTATGGAGGTCAAAATGTTTTGAATTTGTACAGCCTTGCCAAGTATGGAGGTCAAAATGTTTTGAATTTGTACAGCCTTGCCAAGTATGGAGGTCAAAATGTTTTGAATTTGTACAGCCTTGCCAAGTATGGAAGTCAAAATGTTTTGAATTTGTACAGCCTTGCCAAGTATAATTGTCAAAATGTTTTGAATTTGTACAGCCTAGGCACATTATGTTGACAGAATGCTTTAATTAAATGGATGATGTATGAAAGTGTCTAAATACTGAATTGCAGAAAGTCATTTAGTAAGTGCTTGAATGTTGTTGTTGATCTAGAAGTCAAGCTCTTGTAGGATCAGATTGAACTATATTAATGTTAATGAATGTTGCATGTTTTGTTATGCTTATAGCAAATCACCATGGTGGTTTTTTGTGCACTTGCTCATGTTTAATTGTAGGTGAGTTGGGGGAAAGGGAAAATTCAGTCATGCCTCCAAGAAAAAAATGAACTGTGAACAGTTAGATTTTATAGGTACATGTACATGCTGTGGTATTGACCAAGGAAGTTAGAGCAGAATAACTTCATACCAGTATGCAGTTGTATTCTTACCGTGGCATGCAGAAGTGTTCTTTTAATCATTAAAAATTTGGCAGTAATATCAAGTCACATGATGTGATCATGTTTTTCATAAAGACCTTTCTCTGAAATTATGCAAATGAGATTGAAATAAGATAATCTGTTTCAAAATAACACATTTATTTCTTTACATGTATTTGCAGATCCAGGTCTGTGCAGTTTGTTTGGAGTAATCATAGACCTTGATCTGCAGGAACATTATGTTATGGCAGATCAGGATCTTTGATGTTTGCATTTTGACTCGATATATGAGTATATAGACTGTGCTGAGGAACTTTTGTTGAACAACCATTTGCCATTTTTGGTGACTCCCAAATCAAAAGTGGTCTCACAATGATAGTTTCTGTTGTATCATTTATCTGTAGTAATGAAAATATTGTGTCGACATCACAGTCTTGAACTTTGGGACTGAAATTGGCATGAGTCCTGTCTCTGTGTCTCATTTCCATATTCCAACTGCTGAGGAAGGATTGAAATCAATGGCTTATGTTGATGTCTGGTGATTGACCCTGCCACAGCCATTTAAAAATGTTGGGGGGGGGTAACTGGGTGCCTTTAACAGCACACAGAGGTGAGAGATTCTGCTGCAAAGTTACACTGTTAATTTGGGTGGTCACTTGGATGGAAAAATCTTACCAGTTCTGTGTGAAATTCTTGAACCTTTTAGCAGACTGTGGTCTGACTTGCATAATTGTTAATTACAGTAAAATTTCTATATAGAAAGGTCATTGCTGTTCGAGACCATCTCCTATGAAGGATCAGACCCTCTGTCATAGATATTAGTGTAAAGCCTTGCTTGAAAATATTCTGACCATTCAAAACAGTTTTTGACCATTTAGAACAAGATTTCTTAGGTGTTAAGTATTTTTTTTTTAATACAATGTAATATTATGATCTGTTAGGAAGGACCACCTGTCTTGAGAGATTGAGGTTTTGCTGAATTCATGTTCTACTATATACACATGCACATTGAAATAGTACAGCAGATACAAAGATTCCAAGGAATTTCTAGAGAGTTTATGTATTTATGTTCATGAAATACAGGTTATCCTTATATTGCACGAAAACTGCAGATCTTTTTTTTTTTAAAAAAAAGCCTTTGATATTATCAGATGTATTGTCATTCGTGCCTAAATGTTGGAGTTCAGCTGCAAAAAAAATAACATAGACCTTGATCTACCATTCCACAGTGCAACCAGTAGATCAGAGTTGTTTTTTTCAGCTGATTACTACAAATGAAACTGTATAAAGCCAGATCTTCAGTGACAGCATATGTGGATCTGACTTGCATACTGGTAATGAATTAAATCAGCCATTGTTAAATATATATTTTTTTATTTTGATCAGTGATTGTATTTTGTAATGTACATCAGTGCTAAACCTGATGTATATGGTAATTCATAAATCACATTACCTTTGATTCAAGCTGTAAATACAGCTTTGCACTGCTTATATTGCTAGGTAAGCAACCCATCTATCTGCCTTGATGCTGGATTTTTAAGGCTGCTTCTCTCCACTGTTGCTATAATTAGACTCCAACTGCAACATGGAAGTAATTTGAATGAACTGAATTGTTTGCATAAAATCCCAAGACAGGTATAGTCTGTTCCATGGAGCACATGCCATGAATGCCTTCTGGGTGAATAACCTCTCTCTCTCTCTCTCTCTCTCTCTCTCTCTCTCTCTCTCTCTCTCTCTCTCTCTCTCTCTCTCTCTCTCTCCCTCTCCCTCTCCCTCTCTCTCTCTCTCTCTCACACACACACACACACACACACACACACACACTAATTTAAGAGATTGTAAATCCAGAGGTGGATGATAATGTCAAAAAGCTATAATTTGCATCCTGATCCTTTTAATGTCCAAGTATGTCAAAATTCAGTCAAATTAGAATCCAGATTTTCAACATAACAGAGTTCTGACATGTATCAAATAATGTTCAGCCTCAGTTGACCTTTGGAATTCCCAATTCTCTTAATTTTTAGTGGTTTATCAGAGAAAACCTTGCATTTTGTACAATGAAAATCTATTGCTAGCAACAATATTTTCAAACTCTCATTCATTCTTTTCAAGCACTATAAAAACTAATTGATTGTTGAATGGAAGGGTAAAAAGACCCAAGGTGCTTGTCATATCTATTTATTAATAAGTAGATCTTAATTTTGATTAGATTGTGTCCAACTTGTTTTAATAAGTAATTATTCAAACTGGTCAGTGGAATGAAAAAGGAAGTCAGCTGTCAAAAGGATATGAATTGTTTGGTTGATTGGTTGTAAGCTTACTTGTTGGTAGATTTTGGTTGGGTTCATTTTGAATTTTCATTAAAAATGTATTCTTCTGATTTATTTTACATACCTTTTTCTGTTTAATGTTCTTACACAATTGTCAGAAACATTTTTTTTCGAAAATAATATTTTTATGCCTTGAATTTTTGGACATGTACATAGTTCTTTAATGATAAGATGGTAAGGTAATTAATTGATCAAAAATGTACCCAAATCCACTCTACAAACAAAATCCATAGGTCATTAGTTAAGACCTTCCTCCCAGGCTTAAGAAGCTGATGGTGCTTTTCTTCCTCCCATGGCCAATTCCCAGATTAGAAATTTCACCCATCATTGGGTGGGTGGTGGGTGGCAAAGCTCCAGCCTCTAACTGACCTTGGTCAATCATACAGGAACCCACAAACAGTTCCCCACCCCTTCTGTTCTGGTAACCAGAAATATTTGTAAAACTACCTTACTGGTAAGAATTATGACCCAGTTTCAAATTTGTTAATTTCCTTTGAAACATCATCTCCAAATAAGAAAGTTAATAAGGTTGTAATGTTAGAATATACATGTAAATGGTGGTCTTTGTTAGATGCAGTTAATAGTTCAGGTGGGTGGGGTGTAGTGGTAATGTAATTGTCATTTGATCTCATCTTTGTACTCATTAGATATTGGTTGGTGGTGTTCAGAGATGCCAAAAGATGAATTTTTGCCAGCAGTGAAAATGAGGTGTTTATATAGATGGCTTACACTCCAGAATGATGATGTCAGTATGGTATTTGCAGTGTTTCAAAATTAAAATGATTCCCATTGCTACCATATTTTACACAGTATAAATTTGTGAAATTTAGTTTTGCTGGGCATAAAACGTCCTTCCTTGAACCAAAAGTTGCATTGATATTTTATATTCAAGATTGAGTCATACTTGTACACTATTCTCAGTGTAATAACCCCTAGGAGTGTAAAACTGAGGGTAAAAGAAACCCCTTTGTATCAGAACTGGGTCAAATAAAAAATGAGGGGTCAAAAATGTACTAACAAATTTTCATCTGATCCGTACTTTTTCAGCTGAAATAGGATATTGCAACTTGTACAACATTCTCTCTCTCTCAAATACAAATAAACCAAAATGCACAATTACCACACAAATGCATTGTCCATTCAAAGGATAATTGTATTAGTTCATTTTCCTTTTATCTTAAAAGTAATACTTTTAACAGTCTCTTTATAACCTTTTTGTAGCAGTATTATAGACCAACACATATATAAGCCAATGCAAAAATCCATATAAATCTTTTTAACCAAATGACAGTTAATTTACAATCAGTTTCATTGTATTTCATCGTAAAACACATTTATCCAAAAATCAAAGAGGCTAATCATTCATATTATCTTTAACAAGTTACTCTTGAACTTTTTTAAATCTTTCTTTCGTTGCAGCAAAGTTAATAAAATCTGCAACAACCCCCTGAATTTGTATTCCAAATAATAGATTTGTCTCTGCAAGTTTTCTTATTTCTTTGTTTGGAAAGAATTTTTTAGGTAATATCAAAAGATATAGTGTGGTGATCAAGGGCAGATTTTTAAAAATGTTTAAACCCTGTCAGGAAATGATTATTTACTTGTGCACTATTCACAATCACGAGATCAGAAGTCACACTGGTGATCCCAACAATGGATGTGCCATATTCCAGTCTAGGGAATATTTTCCTTAAAGTCAGATGCACATTTACTCTTTGTGTTCTGCTTCTTTCACTTTCTTCGCTAATGATTATTAGTTCATGTGTTTTAATCTGGAGTTCACATTTTAGTGCAACAAGCATTGAGTTTAAACATCTGGACGATATCTTGCTGAGCTTAATATAATCAAGTGAGAGCTCACAAGATATGGGGAAGCTACTCTGTCATAACATTGCCTATGCTTGTCTGGTTCTGCTTGGTATACTCGGTATAGCAGAGTGCAATGCAGGGAGCATATGAAACAGGAGACCAGAATATGCCTATGATCAAAGTATACATGATGCCATCCCTAATACAATGCATTGGATATTAAAAAAATACTGATTGGATTTTTGTAAATCCTTTGGGTCCAAAAAACAAAGGGCAAAAAAAAAAATTGTAGGCCAATTTTCTTTAGTGTTTGTCCCTGATGCGAAACTGTTCATATAGGGAAACACTGATTCTGATGACCAAAAATCAAGTTTTTCATTTTATATAAGAATTGTAATCTGCATATAAGGGAACATTGTCACAAGTAGTAATTAATAAAGATGGCTTAAACATTCTCATATTCAAGGTAATGGCTATGTGTGTGTGTGAAAGGCACAAAATGGGAACATCAGTGTGAATACACACCAACAGACTGGGGACATATCTCAAAATGTGGATGTACCCATATTGTAATGTGGGTATAAATGGAATGCCAAGGCCTTATTTAATGATAAAAACCTTAAAATAAGCATATTTGAGCATGTCCTGTTTTGTTGGTATTTTTTCATATCATCATTTATGTAAACATAGATAAATATATATTATATATTTTCTATTTTAACACATGTTTATTAATGGGTAGTCCAACATTCTTAACACATTTTGGCAAATTAGATCTGGAACATAAGAAAACTGAATTAAAGGTTTCATGCAGATATTGTGCACAGTTTTTATGATGGGCAAGAGATTCTAGCAATTCATCTGTGCCATTTCTTTCTTCCAGTTAACCACATTAGAGTTAAATCCAACAAGTTAAGCTAAAGCCAAAAGAAAATAAAAAGAACTTTTGTAAGTACTTGTACATGGCACCAGTCACTATGCTGAAAATACAAATCAAGTGTTTCTTGATGTATTATAAATGCATGTTAGAAGAAGTATAATTATTGTGAAACAAAACAATCATTAAGTTTGTTTGACTCAAAAGATAAATTATCAAATATTTCTCATTTAGTTTAGTCAGTACCTTTTTTTATTCTCTCTCTCTGACTGTCTCTGTCTGTCTCTCTTACTGCTTCATTACTATCTTTTATCTTGCTAGCTTCATTTCTTTATGGCTATAAGTCCCTTGTTTTCCCCTATTTCTAAGGACCTGATAAGTTTCTTGTCTTCTCTAATCAATCAATGACCACAAATATGCAACATAAAATTCACAACTTTACTAAATGAAAGGCAGAATATTAATACTGTTACTGCAAGAGGTCTCTTTAGTGAATGAATGAAACCATAATAATTTTCCCTCTAATATCACAACTACACATTTACATCACATCTTCACGATGGCCCACCAACCTCACAACTGCATTGGGTCAAATTATTACATTTCTTAAATGTAGCACTGGTACTTAGTTACTATAAAATACAAATCACAACTCAAACTCTAAATAGGGGGAACTATTATGATTTTTAACCTTATTTCTCATAAAAGTATCTTCAGATAATGGGACAGTCCCTTCTTGATCATTCCATTGTATGATGTACCAGTCTCTATCATGAATACAGTACATGGAGTCACACAATCAATCCACACAATTAGATTTTAATAGGGACTATTTGCCTCCAGGGACACTTGTGTGGCTCTGACCTGAGCTCACTAAAACTAACCCATGCCCACATAAAAAAATAAATTTTTGGAGTATTTCATAGATTTTTCAGAGATCTTATCATGCATGGTCTTATTAATAAATGAGAATTGCAATAAAGTGATTAATTTTTGTACATTAAACTTAAAAATGTGTTATTTTGTGGGACAATTTAAATTCTAAAATATAGTCTTGCTTTTAACTGATGATTGACATGCAGTGACATGCAGGTCTTTATTTCATTTTCTCTGTATTTTTACACAACTCTGACAATTTAATTTCTTCAAACTCCTGGACATACATTTTTAATGATATATACAACAAACATTCTATAAAATTGTTATTTTTGATTTATTTTGTTAATCTGGATCACAACTGTGTGCATGAGATGAGATTACTGTATTATTTAGATTGAATTGATTTCTGTTTAGAACAAAAATACATACTTGATTGTATAATTTCTAACACTGTATGTCTGTGTTCCTGTTCTATGTTAAAGAATCTCATAGTGTTTCTCAGAAATGAACCACAAATCAATTAGACATGACATTTATGAATAAAATTAATAGTAAAATAGACCTTTATCACTCATTTATTAAATAAAAATGTCCGCGTTTTGATGGTACAAATCATATATGTCCCCGTTTTGTAGGTTTTACAAGAATGTGTTTGTGTGTGTGTGTGAGAGAGAGAGGGATTTGGATTTTTAACATAGCTTTAAAAAAATTTCAGTCATATATGAAATCTGTTGTGTAGCAGTTTATAATGATGTCTAGCACTGGGGCACCATGCCACAGACATGTAGTATGATGTCCCACCCAGTCACTTTATCCTGACACCAGACCAACTAGTCCTAACACTAACCTACTTAATGCTGAATGCCTATCAGGGTGTTAGTACCATTTTTGTAAGTCTTTGGTATAACTCAGCCAGTGCTCAAACTGGTGACCTCCCACATCTGAAGCAGATGCTTTAAACATGAGACTGCTGGAGTGGTCATGAAGTGTAATAAATTTTGTTCCTCAGCACACATCTGTTTGTTTTGCCTAACTTCAAATGTATTAGGTTGTTCCACTTTTTGCACTTGTGCTATCTCACTGCAGTCTTCAAAGGATTTAACAGTTTCACCCAAGCTATTCTCAAAAACTTAAGTGATCTGTCAAACTGTGGCAGTTTATCTCTGACCATTTTAATGGTCTCTATGATATCTGTTGTATAAACTTACCAATGCTCACCCCACCCCAATCAGATAGTTTTCGGTAGTCTCTAAGCAAGATGGTTTATACAGACTACATGCATTTGGCACATATAGTATTAGTCAAATAATGTTTCTCCCTCTATATTTGCTTTGTTTATTTAAAGACATTATTTTTTCTAACTTTGTTGAATATCATGGTTTTGGTTGGTATTTTTTAAAGTCTATTTTTAGGAGTTTAAAATTATGGAAAAATGTTAAAAAATTGATTCCCTATGCTGCTGTTTTATGCAAAAAGTTGTATATACCAGATGACATGAATAATTTTGAATCTTGAAAGATATTGGTCTGAAACATTATTGGATGACATTAAAACTATAAACTAGATAATATCAACAATTAATAACATTATGAGCCATGTAATATCTCTGGAAATGAGAAAAACTTCTATTTTTCACATGCTTTCAAAATAATCTGTTCTTGATCAACAATTGTCACATGTAGCTTCTATAGATTGAAGAAATGAAGTTTTGATTCTCCATTTTTCATCATTGCAAACACAAGTCTGGTTATCATCAGATTTAGTTGATAATTCACCCCCCTCATAGGGGGACTGACATGTGTTGACAGACAAGGAATAAACAAAAAGAGACCAAAATACCACTTAGTAGGTGTGATTTATCAGATAAATTAGCCCCATTTATGAGTCTGTAGGTGTTTATGTATGATGACCCTCAATAATAACTAGAATAAATCAGTGTATTATTTAAATCAGCATAAAATTTGATACACCTACAAATCAAGTGTCACATACTGTACATACTTGCTTTTAAGTCAAGTCAAACTAATAACAACAAAGATCCCAATCTGCCAAAACAGGGCTTAGGATGATGGTGTTTTTTTTCATCAATTATTCCTGTCAAACTGCACAGAAACCAGATGTGCCCCAGCATTATTTAGATATGTGCAATTTGCAGTTGGACTGGTCTTATAAGTAAGTACTTACTGTAATCAGTACATAACCTTTGTAGTATGCAGGTGCCTGCAAAATTATCCATTAATCATAATATTGTGTTTTTGGGACATATGCTTATGTAGAGCATCATTGTAAGGTAAGATCAAAGAAATTAATTCAGCAGTAAATCATTTGTGACTTGTGAGGCATCAGCATCTCTTCTTTGGTTGTATGGCAGTACTGTTAGATCTTGTATTTGAATGATACATTACTCATCATTTTGGGAGGGAACTTATTTTAGATTACTTAAACAATATAACAGTGTATATATGGAGTAATAACTATATTATCAAGTCATTCATCATTCACAATAACAAAAACAACATTCATTTTTTTTCTGAGAAATGTTGAAATGTATTTGGTCAGGAAATGTAACTAGCATCTACAGATGTTTTCCTGCAAATCTGATATTTAAATAAAGTCACAATAAATAAAATTGTGGCTATTACTGAAGAAAGAGGGAGATATGATAAAAAAAGTTTGGTCTAGAATTTAATGGAAAGGTAGTTTGGGTCTGCATAACTGATTGTCTAGATTCAGAATTGACCAATGTACACAACAGAATAAATCATATATTTCAAGTACAATCAAGTATATTTGATCAATATGTTTGGATTACTGGTGTTTTTGTAATCCTGTTTTTAAAAAAAATGAATTGGCTTAATTATTTACAACATACAACAGGACATCAGTATAATTATAACTGATAGACATTGGCTTATCTGAAACCCAGCACAAAATAGAACTGTAGTTTACAAATTTTCATATAATTTTGTGCATCTGCCATAAGGCATATTATTATGTCCAAACACCTTGACGTATTTGGGATATTATTATGTCCAAACATCTCTCTTTCCATCCCAATTTCATTTCTACATAGGAAAACACCTTGACATATTTGGGATAAAAGTCAAATGTCACCAACTTAAATAAGAAGAAAATTAGTTTCTGCACACAAAATATTTCATTTAATATTTTATTACTTTTAAATTTTGTGGCTTTGATGTAGCATTAATTAAATGAGCTTAGACTTAAAAAAAGACATTATATCTATTGTATTCATTGAAAATAAAAAAAAATATCTGTAGATAAACAAACAAAACATCCCAGTTTGAAAGAAAAGACAATCCTTGCCAAATACATACACTGTTTGGGCTCCAAAATGAAATACTACATGTTGAGTGAGACAGAAGCCTGTTGATTTTGGTGTCAAAAGGTTACAGGTGAAATTGACTTTGAAAAAGATAAATGCTTTTTGGATAATAACTTTAGTTCTAGACCATGTGCTGTGACCAAAAAAATTTGAGAGGGCTTGCATTGAAGGTATGTATGTGGCATATTGATTTGGGGCTCAAAATATCAAAGGTGAAAGTCACTATGGCTCCAAGGAAAACAGGAAATACTTTTGTTCTTGAGCAGTTTCTTGATCAAACATAAATTTTGGGGTATAACAGTGAGGTCTTAGTCAAAGTGAGTGTAATAAGATAATAAAACTGTGCAATAAAAGTTTAAATAAAGGCTGCATACTTTGATCAGATGTCAAGGTCATTGAACTCCTTGGTAAGTATTTTCCGGAATCAACAATACCTTTGCCAGTGCCTACATAGGGAATTTATTATACATAGGGTGGGTGTGAAATGGGCCATTCATGGTATTTTCATTTTTGAACTCTGTGGAAACTTGGACAGATTCCCCATGTCTTCAGTGATCTTTTTTTGTGTTAATCAGTTTTTGTGGTCATGCCTTTCTTTTTCCTATGATAAAGAGCTCCTTAGCTTGAAATGTTGAGAACCTCTTTTATGACTCAGATGTTAGAAATTTTTCTGTTTGGATACATGTTTGTTCTTTATAGATCCCGCTCTTTCATGTCATGTCCACTGCACACATTGATGATGACTTGCACACTTTGCAAGATTGTTAACATGGAAATTGAATGTTAAAAAGAAACACTGAATTCAGGTTCTGAATCTTATTCTTCCCAATGGCCTCAATTCTAAAATTATATATGAAAGTCAATAAAATTTAATATTTCATATTTTCTTATTTAACACACTTATTTAATACACCGAACTTATGTGTGTGTATGTATATATATATATATATATATATATATATATATATACACACACACACACACACACACACACACACACAATATAAATACAAAGGAGGTATTATACAACTTGAAAATGCATATTGCATTCTCTAGTTAATGTATTTTTTAATAATTTCAACAATATTTCAATTAAGTCTATTTTTTTAAGTTTAATTTGTTAAATTGTGACAATTTTGAATAATTGCACAAAGGGGACATAATTCAACATCGATTTAGAACATTTTAAAGAAAATAGATATTATGTCTCAAACAAAGATGTCACTTTGTATTTGTCATATTGTGGCAGTTTATGGTGAAGTCTAGCACTAGGTCATCATGCCACATACATGTATCATATGTCCCACCAAGTCACATTATCCTGACACCAGGTTGACCAGTCCTAACACTAACTTTTTAATGCTGAGTGCCTGGAAAGGCAGCTGTTTGTACCCATTTTTTTAAAATAAGATTTTGGTATAATGGGGAGGAGTTGATCCCACAACTTCCTGCATCAGAAGTGGATACTTCAACCACTTAGGCCACAAAAGCAGTCAAAACACATTGCAATTTGACATCATTTAATTACTAATGCTCCTGAATGAAAAGTAATGTCACCATGATTTTTCACCAAGTTTTCTATGATGTTCCAAAATGAAAATGGTATTGGCCTTATGTCTAATATGGCCACCACAGCAGCCATCTTGAAAATATTGTCACTACTCTACCTACATAAATGTTTATTATGGGGATTTTACTATACAACTTCTTACAAGGTCTACTTGGGCCTAATGGTGCCATTCAGACATTTAGTATATCTGCCACAGTGGTCATAGCATGGGGTTTTCATGGAAAGATGTCTTATGATGCCTACTTGGTTTTAAATGGTGCCAATTCAGCTTCTAATATGGCTGCAACAATGTGTCATTTTGTAAACTTGTAATCACTGTTCCATGATGGCTGGTTATATCATTATTGAGCTATTACCAAAAATCTTCTTATGACCATAGTTGCTACCAAATGGAAATATTTTCAGTCTGATATCATGCTATCCATCTTAATCATGACTTTATTTAAAGAGGGTAATACATTTAGCTGAAGAGTTAGTCTACCTTAAGGTCATAATATACACATATACACACATTGGCATGCATGTACAGGGCAAAATGCTTATTCAGCAATACATTCACATTCTTTCTTCTTTCTCTCCGTTGGTATAGGTAATGATTTCCAGAGGCATAGGTGAATATGTACAAATACAGTTGTTTTTTTTGTGTTTTTGTAATTTTCATTCTGTGTCTTAGAAGTCACTAGATATATTGAGTTTGGAAGGAGGAAATAGAGTGGAAATTTATAATCTTTACTTGAATCCTATTCTAGAGCAAAGTTCGAGTATTGGAAACTCTTGTAATTTTATACTGTTTGGTGTACATGAGTCTCAGGTGGGGAGTGCCTTCAGGTACCCTATGCTGGAATATACAGGAACTCTTTCATATGATATTTTGGACATTAACTTTGCTCTACTCAGATGGATTCAGTTCTTGATAGGTAATATTTTTTACCTTCCAGCTAAGATTTTTCTACTTTCTGTTTGGATTAAAATCAACCTGGTCTATATTTTTCACCATTTGAATTACCTCTTTGTTACAGTAATCTATCTAAAAAGGTTGTAGGTAATGCTGTTAAATAGATTCCTGTGCCTTTGGGGGAGAAAATGTTTTATCCTACTAAAAAACTATAAGCTTGAAATAAGTTTAAAAATCTTTTTTGCTATTTTTCCTCCAAAATGAATTTCATATCGACTTTTGCTTACCATCAGATTATTTTTAAAAAATAATTTTTTATTAGTCCTAAATGAAAATGGGGCTCAGTTGACATCCAAAATGTCCACCACAGTTGCAGCTTTGGAAATCTTGTTATCACTAAAGAATATCAAAGATAGTTTTAACACTGCAGTTTAAATTCATTAAATAGTGTTATATTAAATCTTACATTCCTGAAGAAAAAAAAGTCATTTTTTAAAGGATGAGTTCATTCAAGAAATTAGCGTTTTCAGAAAAAGGTAATTTTTTCCAGCTAGTATAAATCATAAAGCGATTTTTCTCAATGTTTTCCTCTATAGCAGCAAATATTTTTTTTTTATATAAAATTATTTGAAAACCAGACTTTTTTTTTCACCAGATAAAAAGAATAAAATTCCAGGCCTTCTTCTCCTCCCCACCCTACTTCATAATCGAGAAAATGAAATGTTCAGTCCTATACCAGATTTCCTGCAGATATAACTTTTATTATTGAGACAAATATAAAACTGGCTCACTATGTTAAAGGCACAATTGGAGTGCTGAGAACTTTATACATATTAAATCAAAATATACACGCGTGCTAGTCACATAAGCTGTGCCTGCTTAGAGCTAATTGTAGATATCAGTGGTGCCCTTTTTCATGCAGTAAATTTAGAAAAAGAAGTTAAAAAAAATATTTAGTGAGTTTTATACACGGTATCAATTTACAGCCCATTTTGTACACCAGTCAAAACCAACTGCAGGTAATTATTCCAGATGTCAGTTTCAGAAGGAGCCCCAAGATTTATAAGATAAAAGTTTTGTAGCAAGTTTAACCTGGTTGTAAGGAGAGGTCAGATAAGGTAGCTAGCTATACAAACCTGTCACTCTGGAATTTGGAAACAGACTATATTAGCAATGTTGTATTGATCAACCTAGTATACCAGCTGTGTGTAAAGCCGGTTGTTTAGAACTGACAGTTGGCAGGCAGGCTTGTTGTATTGCCTGGGTCGGATTGAATGTGTGTGGGGTTTGGTTAGGGTCTGGGGAGGAAGTATAAGAAGGACTGCTTAGTCCTTTGTGCATTTTACCGGGAAGAGCCTCTACCCCCCTTTGAATCCCTGGTCAAAGGGTGGGGAGGCAGAGTGGAAATTTTAGAGAAGGACGAGCAAAAGAGTTTTGGTAGAGCAGATTTTGCAGTGGGTAGCAGATTTGCAAGGTCAGTGTCACCCCTTCTACATGTATATACATGTTAACTTATATGTATGCATTGGCTAGTTACGATGTAGCTTCATTCAAGGCAGCTGACACATTTGGCAAGGACCATTTGCATTTGTGTGCACAGAACTGATCGGACTGATTTGAATAAACCTTGATATATTGTTGATTTTATACACTTATTTCTGATCAGGGTTGACGTTCTTTTGTATTTCCAGCCAATAGTAATGCTCTTTTATGTCGACTTTTCAGTGCAGGAATAAAATACAATTGATTGACTGCTTAATTGGTGTCTTGCAACACTCAGTCTTGCGGTACGTCAGCACATTAGAGGTTATATATGCTGAAACAGTGAAATTTACTTTGCCAAGACATATCTCATAAGCCAATCCACCCTCATCTTCACAGTTTGAACCACACCCTTTTCATCTGGGCACAGTAAACTTTTATTATCATAAGGGGAGTGTGGGTGGGTGGGTCCAATAACAGACTACCACACAAATGAAGGCGCACATTATGGGGCAGGGGACCCTGCAAAGTATGACTGATATGGATGGAAATCCATAGTGAGAAGTGTGGAGGGTGGGTATTTGTTAACAGTTAAATATTCATATTGAATTTAGGTATCAACAGTTGTCAATAAATATTTATTACCACAATATTCCAGATGACCAATCTTAGCAATACTGTACCATTAAAATCAGTACTCCAAGAAGTTTCAACATACATTACAACCACTCTGTTGGCAAAGAGGTTAGAGCATCTGCCTTGGATGCGGGCACTCATTGGTTTGACTCACACGCACCCCCACCCCTCTTCATACCAGAACTAATAAATGGTACTAGCAGCCACCTCACTAGGTACTTAGCATTAAGAGGTTTTGTATTAGGACTGAACAGCCTAGTGTCAGAATCACCTTACTGGGTACCCACACTGGGTATCCACAGGGTAATGTCCCAATGCAATAAATCACTATAAACTGCCATGCTGCAGATATTATAGGGATGTGACTAAAAAATTTTAAAGCCAGTGTTAAAAATCTAAATCACAAACACACACACACACACACTTGTGCATTGCATGTATACAGTGAAAAAGTATATTACATTACATGAATGAGCCTACATTTCTGTTGTTCTTGTTGATTCAGAAAAGAATTATATTTGCTTTTTAGAAAAAGACATTTAGGGATACAAAAGGTGAAAATTGTTTATTATTTTTGTTAGTAAATATTATTGTTGTGATTTTATTGGAAGTAAGAGCTAAATTTCTGCTTATCCATGAGTAAACTTCAGAGTACCAATTTGGGAATTTTAAGAACACTGCTTTGGAAGCCTTTTTTTTTTCTCCATTATGAAACTTGTCAGTGAAACTAAACTTTTCATGCACAGTGTACAACCGTTTGCTTGGTTCCTTCGCTGACATTTAGCACATTTGTGAATAGGTAGACATTGCTGAATAATTTTGGATTCTTTAATTCTGGTACATACATAATCTTTAAAATGGTAACCATTTGTCAATTGAATGAGTTGACACAATTGCAACTACTTGCTTATACTCAGTATCATGTATCACTGTATCATGCCTTTTTAAAATTTTTATTCAACCAGTTTGACTTGATAAAAAAGATGCAATTAAATGATAATAAATAGCAACTTTACATGTAATTGATGGAAACATTGCAATGGATACTTCAAACTGTTTGCACTTAATTCTATTGGAAATTCTTATTGGCATTGCATTGACATTGACACTTTTTGTACTTTAATATAGAAGAGCATCCTGAATTTGTGATAAAATCATATTTTTATGGCGAATTTAGTAAAAGTAGATTAAAGGAAGAAAATGAAATGAGAATTTCATTTGACAAAACTTGTCACTTAGTATTTGTTAAAGACATGGCACCAATAGGCATTGCAAGGGCATTAATCTGTCAGGTGCCCTCCTCCCCTAATTAATAACATCAGAGAATAGCTTTGAGTCAGCAGTCAACAAGGCTGCTGGACTAGGTGTATAAAATATAAATGTAAGGTGAAATGTGGTATAAAAATTGAAAAACTATCACAGTATTCAGCAATTACAGGACAATTTTTCCATGTAATTTCCTTCCAGCGAAACAAAAAGACCTTATAATTCAAATTGCCACTTATATCATCACACAAAATGAAAGGTGAGAGTGTTTCCTGCCCATTTCCCTTCTGTGCTACTCATCCACTACTTCCTTCTTGTATCTAGTATCTACCAGTTCTTTTTCCTTTCTTCGGCCCTGCACTGCACAGCTGCCTATTCTTCAAGCCCTGTGCCTTTGCAGAACTGCTCTTGGAGGGGCACCCTATCCAACCTGGAAAGCTTCACAGAAACCATTGTTCCAAATCAGAAACCATTGTTCCAAATCTTGTCTGAATTTCCTGGAACTCCTTTTTCCTTTCTGCTACTAGTGTGCAATTTGGTCTCTGATATTGTAATGTTTCTTTAGTCATACCAAAAACCAGTACTGATTTCTGTCTGGTGTAGTAGCACTGACATTTTATATTGTCTTGTTTTCTGGTCTATAAGCCTAAGCCTAAGCCTAAGCCAACCAGTGATGTAACATGATTGCAAAACAGTTTCTCACCAAGGTTCTCTTTGAATTAACCTAAATCTTGAATGCGACAAAATACATGTCCAGGACATGTCCTTTCAGAACCAATCTAAAATCGTAATATTGTATAACATGGATTAACATGACCCAAGTACTTTGAATTACAAATTATATCAGAAGACATTCATAAACCTGAGGCAAGAATTGTTAGTAAATTTTTTCTCACATATTTCATCCTAGATTATTTACAGTGTATCAAGAAGTTTTTAAAGACAGTTTCAAAAAAATATAAAACATTCTATTAGAGGTGTAAATTGCATGATGTCATCCAGATCTTAAGAGATGCAACATTCATTCAGTGATTAAATTAAACAATATATTACAACAGAATAATGCAAGAATTTTGTATTGTGATATTCCAGAGTACAGTATTTCTGTACAAACTACAATTCATACAGTGGTTTACCCAAATTATTCTGGAGTCAATTTAATTTTCTAGGGCATTGGTCTGGGAATTTGTCTAAAAATTTCTGGCTATCAAATAGCTGGAAAAAAATATCTTGTTTTGAATTGAAGTAAAAATAACACCATACTGTTTCCTTATATTGTTTAAAAAAATTATCTTTTGATTAAAGACAAAATATCTCTGTTCAAAAGAAAATAGTCCCTCCACCGAAAATTAAAAAGTCATTACCTTACATTACATGAAGTTGTTATTTGTTGCTCAAGCTGTTGTTTTAAAAGCTAGACTTAAACTACAGCAGACATGGCTTGTGCTGACATTGGAGAGTTTGTTGATAAAAAAAGAAAATGAGGACACTGAAACCTATAATTTACTAAAATGAAGGATCTCTATAGTGAAATCTTAATCATTGTACTACTTCAGACATGCTGTTCATTTCTGTGATGTCCAGCAGTAAACAATTATATTGAAAATTCTTGTTTTTGGACTTTCAATTGCCCATTATTGTTAATTTTTTAAATGTTAGGAACCTGAGAATAGTGTAAAACTCAGGCAACCTAATGCAATTTGCAGTTGGTCACAGAGAGACTAAAAACCTTTTATATAACTGTATCATAGAAAGAGATACAGCCGATTTTGACTACAAAATGTAAAGTTACAAATGAATGTGAGAAATTAATTACATGTATTTGGAAATGTGACCATCAATACTGTTCCATGTTATTGAACAGCAAAAAATAAATGAGGAAAGAAAACAGGAAGGTAAATTCATATAAATATAGGTTCTGCTTCCACAGGTAACTTTATTTTCACCTAAAGTTGATTTGGAAACATTGAAAATTTGAAATAAAAATGGGTGAATGGGTGAATACAAGGCAAGCATTGTGCCAATAACGCCAACAGACCATACCAGAGGATTGACCAAAATCAACCAAGTTGACAATTGGCTAGAATTGTCCATTATAATTCATCTTTTCAAACATTCAGCCAATAAAAAATAAAACGAACAAGAACAGTTTCCTAAGAACAAAGAAATATTAAAGTAGAATATGGCATATGTTCAGAAAATATTTTCTTGGGTTTGGACTATGTTGGTAGGTGAGAAAGCTTGCCACTAATTTCTTGAAGGTCAGTGGTTCAACCCAGGGTTTACTCTACTAGTTATACTGGTCATCTTTAGCCTAAAATGTACTGAAAGATGGCATACAAGGCCATTGAACTTTGGATATGTAGCCTGTGTTGACAATGATTGGCAAGATCACAAGAGGCCTAGCACAGTACCATTAATGCATTGTTGTTAAACCTTAAGCAGAAAGTCAATACAATGAATTAGACATTGCCAAAACTTGTAGATTTGTGATTATTCCTTGCAGACTGGTTTAATGTGTGTGTGTGTGTGTGTGTGTGTGTGTGTGTTATATAGGGCTTACATGTCCCATATGCCTACTATTTTGCAGTTTTTGTTTAAAGTGAAGCAAAAGCTCCCATTTTCAATTTTCATTGCAGCAGCATGTGGCAAGTCTGTCCTATTGATTTTGCATCTTGGCAAACATTATATTACACTCTTATTATCAAAATCTTGCATGCCTCTGATATTTAATTGTCACAATTAACTGGACAATGGAAGTTTGTGCCTCTGATATCTGGCATCATAAGACAGTATAGATTGGTGATAATGTATAAATTGGAAGTGAAAATTGCATATAAAAATCTGTGCCAGTTCTCTGCAAAGATCTCTTGTGGGCTGGGAGGTGTAGAATAGACATTTTTTGCCTCAAACATGTCATTCAAAGATGACTAATCATTCATTACTTAACTTGACCATTATCAAACCAGTTGCATAGCTTGAATCTCACAATCAGATCAACCTTGTCTGATACTGAGGTGTGCCCATGGGTAAGTCACTTCACCTGGCCATTTGCCTCACACTAAATAAGGTACTTGGGTGGTGCTATAAAACACTAGACCAGACCAGGCACTAATACAGAGTAGCATCTTTAAGCTAATTATGTACAGAATTATCAGATATAAACAGCAACTGTCTATGGGCAATGGTCAGTGGGAGAAATTACAATGGCATTATGGCTTCTGCAGGATCTGTCTTTGGCTTTGGCTTTTGGCCCAGTACACCTTTCCAGTGTACCACTAGAGAATGACTCATCACTAATATAAATATTGTAATAAAAATATTGTATTGTTATTGTCTGAATGACCTGACAAGGTGTTGGTATCAAGATACAACTTGTGGTACAGGAATATCACTGTTGCATTGCTACATTATAAGAGCCATCAATGCAAATAACAATCTCATTCATTCATATCTGTAATCAGTCAGTCATTCTGGTTAAGGTAGCTGGCTTAAAAGTTATCAATATCATATCTTTCATAAGGGAGGAATTGTCCTCCATTGTCTTCATCAGATTGCATTTACACAAAGAAATGCATACTCCATTGTGAATCAGCAGAATTTGCATAAATAATATGTTCAGATATAACACAATTGACTTTGTAAATCAATTTCCCTGCACGTTTTTTTTTTCTGTGTAGGTCATTCATCTTGTGCATTCAGCTATACAACCTTAGACATGCTTGAATCAAGCTGTAGCTATTTAATTGAAGACAATTTGTGAAAAGTTGTATTCAATTTTAGCTGGTGATCAATAGCATATTACTTTGCATTGACTTTATCTTTTTTGTCAAACAGTTTGATAAAGTTGATGTTGGATAACACGCCACTGCAGTACAAGAAAATATTACTCTGCAGTATTATTGCAATTCCATATGTGCTTTGCTTTTCCATGGTTTGTACTCATGACCAGAAACAATGGCGCTGCATGATGCCCCAGTGCTAGACATCACTATAAACTGCCACACTACAGACATCTTAGAATATGACTGAAATATTGTTAAAGCTGGGTTACATCACATCAGTGAAAACATGCCTATTTAATGACCATTATGGCTGTCTTGAAGATCTGCTAGGAATCTCATCAGAAAACAATATTTAAAAATTTTGTCATTGCTACTCCTTTCCAAATGGATGGCTATCCCTATAGCTATATCAATGCAGGGTTTTCAACAATAGATGTGATACCTCCTAGTTGGTCATAAATGAAATTTATGTAAGTCATGTTTCCAATATACACCACTCCCTCGATAACTAATGTTCTGTCCAAAAACATGGACTGATATAGATATATTCGATATATGCATATATGTGCGGTTATCTGCAGGGACCTATAACAAACAACAAAACTAACAAAGGAATCTACCTATAGGCAAAAGGGGGTGGGTGTGGCTTGTCATGTTACAGTGTTGAATACTCGATAATCATTAACTGTTAAAGATTAACAGTGAATACATATCTCTTCATATCTGTGTACTTTGTTTAATTTTTTCATGATGAAAGGGTTAAAGGATTATAATGTGAATTTCACCTAGCAAGACATTTAACCCTTTCATCACTAAGTAACTTTGTAGGCTTCGAGTCCTCAACACTAACTTTGGATTTGTAAAAGCAAAATGACTTGTGAACTTTGAAACAACATAACTTTGTCAATGTTAAAGATATCTGGCTGGATTAGGTGTCAAAATCAAGGTTAAAAATCAAATTTGATGACTAATTCGTTAAAATGTGCATATCTATTACAACTGTTAAAATGCTGGTGCAAACAGGTAAAATACAAGTAATTATTTTATTACCTCTTAGAAAATTTATAAAGTTCACAAAACTTGTTCAATTGACCCTAGATTTACTAGTGAATAATCACAGTAACATAACATATGAACCAAAATGATCTCCAAGGTGAGATTTGTCCACACACCTATAATGCTCTGCCACGTTTGATCATCGCATTGAAGTTCGTTAAATGGACAATTTTTCCCAAAAATTTATCTGAATAGAATATTTGAAAATATTCCGAAGCTTTCCTGGAGCCATCTAACACTTGGGTGTGCCCAATTCTGTCAGAAAACTGAAACAAATCTCTTTGGTTTTGCGGCTTCCTCCAAACAAAACAACGTGGTGTGCACAATTCCTCTGGTTAAAAACCTTCAAAGTTTTCTTCATAGTAATCACTGTCTCCCACAAGTGCATTCCATTGTCTCTCCAGACATCTTCTCTCATTTTCATCCAAATTTACCAGGTCAAAATTATTAAAATCCTCCAATAACCTCCTCTAAAATTTGTTCAAACTCCGCCATTTTGGATACAAATTTCAGCATCCGGAAAACACATTAAAAGTTCCTACTTTGTTCGATATTTCTAGTTGTATACAAGCTAAACTCACGAGATCATCCAAATATAACATCAATATTACAAGAAGGAAGTTATCAGAGGTACCCTGAAAGTTATTTAGTCGGGTACTATAATGTTAAAGAAGAACACTTCCCTAGACCGAAGACTCGGTCAATAGTGTTTACGGAGTTACTTCCCCATGATCGATTTTTCGTCTGTAGTGATGACAGGGTTAATTGGTATTTATTTCATTCTTTGTTGCTGCATGTTAGCATTTACCAGAATTTTTCGTTGAGTGCTGTTTATTTACAGTGTATTGATAACTATTTTTCTCTTTAAAAAAAGCCTAACATAATATGTGATATCTTTTTAGAAATTGCAAATTTCACAATATGGAACCTGTCTTTATGGGCAATAATCACCATTTTCGATGATAAAAACGAGCTATATATCAAGGTTTAATTTACCAATTTATCATTTCTTTATCACAACTTTTTTTCACATTCAACACATTTTATCATATATTTTCTTTGAAAAAAATTGGGAGCCATGCCAGACACCACGGTGTATGCAGTTTGTGAGGGAGTTTGTGAGGGTTCGTGAGTTCGCAGTTATCTGCAGTGAGTTATCTAGGGAGTGGTGTAGTTGACATGCTGTCTGAAATGAAATTTGTGTAAGTCATGCTTCCAATATAGCTACCTTGTTGACTATCTTCCAAGTCTTGTTACTTCATCACCCTACCTGAAAGGATGCATTATGACATAGTCATAGTGTTTTCACCAAAAGACTTTTAAAGATTACTTTTTTGCCCTAAATAAAAAAAGTGTCACAATCTGATATGTTCACAACAGCAGCAAATCTGAAAACCTCAGGAATATTAGAGATGGTTCAGCATTATAAAGAATGAATTGGTTGATACTTCCAGGAAGGTCTTTTTACCTAGTAAAATGCATCATTCCCTTTGAGAGACCATTGCTTTTGCTTGCAACTGCTATGAAAATGAGGTGTTTAGTCACATACATGTAGTTGATTACACCAACAAGTAGGTCTCTGCTTTTTTTTTTCTCAGAAAAGAAAAGAAAAGCAGAGACTTACTTGTTGGTCAAATAGTTGATGTGATAAAGTTATATAAAATAACAATTGTTTTCAGACTGAAGTTCTTTTTCAAGGCCAGAAATTTGCAGGGATACTCAAAAAAGGCCAATGCAAACAGTAGATGAGAGAGAGATAAAGCATGGCTTTGGAATGCCAAGGATGGAAATGGGGCACCTAAATGGGGTCAAGATAAACTTTGATAAATGGGGTTGTAGTGGAGCTGAGTGATTACTGCTGACCATTGTCAGTATTTTAAGTGATGCCTTCTCAGTTCACATGACCTGGGCTAAAATTAGATCATTATTCTCACTACCTCAGGTTAGTCAACTTTTACTTATACTCACCAATATGAGCATCAATAACTCCTTGGTCATTCACCTGGCTGCCTTGGTCATTCCACAGGGTACATTGAACTCATTCCCTTGATAAGCCCCTGATTCTGTTTGGCTGAAGGCTACTCACTAGCTTGAAAATTATTGGATCCTGTCCCTTATTATTTGCTGGTGAGGGCAGTTCAAATGTGTGGTCAGTTAGACACAACCTGTTGAACAGGGATCATGTTATAGTATGAAGACAAAGTGACAAAATGTTTGTGTAATGTTTTGGTAGATTTTTGGAAATACTACCAGTCAGATTATTTCCCTTAGTGTATCATACAGGTAGGTAGGACTTGTATATTTCCTAATCATGGCAAAGTTGTAGGTATATGGAGCAGCACATGTGATCACAAGTTAGTATTGAAAATCATATTGTTTAAATGTCCGTTTATTATGGTTTGTTTATTATGGGGTTTTTTTTTCGTTGTTTTTTTTGGTCTAATTTCTGCATCCATGCCAATTAATATATGCATAAATAGGATTCAATACTTTCAATAAATTTGCTTGCATAGCAGTAGGTATTGTGAAAAACATAAGGACATAATTAGGATTGAGATGTACACGTGTTGATGTTTGCTGTTTGCTGTTTGCGCAGAACTTGCATGATGTTCTTCTATCAGACATAGACTTTCATGATTGTATTCATTGCCCTTGATATTTTTGGACCTATTGGCTATATCATTCTTAAAATTAAATTGAGGAAAAATTAGATATTTACTCTTCATATTTTCACTTTTAAATGATTTTTAAAGTAAACAATAAAAAAACCTTTCATCTTGCTCTTTTCTGTAACATTTATAATTTAGTTTTTGCTGCATCTCAATTTCAGTGGCTTCCAGCTTCAAAAGTAATCATCACTGCAAATCATGTTTGGCCAAATTTTCATTCCATAGTGTTTGATGATTCCACCCACGATTTGCCAAATACACCCAAATATACTCAAATACTGCCCAGATATACTCAAATACTCCCCAAATATACCCAAAATGTCTAGAAACGCGGAATGCATTTACTACTAAAGAAATGTTTAAATTCATTGCAATGTGAAGTTTTGGGTCAAAATGAAATACGTTAAATTACTAAAGCAATTAGAAATTCTTTGTACGAAACTGTATACTTAATTGCAGATAACTATATTCTAGATGGTTTTGAGTAAAAAATCAAAACGAAGTTTGAAACGAAAATGCAACATGCCAATACTATCCAGATGTTATAAAATATATTTAAATACACCCAAATATACTCTGATGTTTCTATTCTATATCATAACTTCAGTTATCATTTTTATAGGCTAGATGACTATTTCTTTATTTGCGTCAGTTCAAGTCTATTCTATCTCATAACTACAGTCATTATTTTCATAGGCCTGAAGACTATTTCTTTATTTGCGTCAGTTCTAGTTGTATTTTCCGCTGCTGAGTTTGTTCGGCAGTTTATTTCCATTTTATGCATTTTCCGACAATTTAAATAACTTTAATTCATCCTAATTATTGTGTGTTAAATGTTAATGTTGGCCATTTCTAATACCTAAATTAAACTCGTTAACTTGATTGATCAAGGGCAGAATTATCATATCTTTCTGCTATTCAAATTGTGATGGAAAGTCATCTGATAATTGACAGTCATGGGCTGAATTAATGACATTATCCTTAGTTTTTTCGAGTTCTCTGTTCTCTGTCCTAACGGATAAGCAACTGTATTTTGAGAGGCACAATATTGCGATTTTTCGATTTTTCGGTCACTTTTGATGATGTAAAGGTGATTACATTCATATGCAGGTGTAAATGAAAAGTCAAATTAGAATTAAAATAAGGTTATATTTTATATTTTATTAAAGTGGCGAAATAAATTAAAATAGCGATTATTTCTAAACTACAGATGTATGTCATACAGGTAGCAATGAAAGCAGTTACAACGTTACATAATTTATTTCACAATGTACTAATTAATTACATTTCAAAAGATGTTTGTTAACTATCCATGCTTTATATCTGTTGTCCCTTCAGCTCTTGGTCTTTTCCGTTCGTCTGCCATTTCGTTCGTCCGCCATTTCGGTCTCTTGCACTTGTATGTTCTATCTGTTGAATGGACATAGCTGAAATTTCTTTAAGTGTTTTTCCTTTTCCGTTGCACTCTTTGAGTGCCAGGTTTGTGTGTCCAAAAGAAATGAAAGAGACTGACCAAAAAGCCTGTAGTTGCCAGCACCATATAAAACTCGAGGTAGGTTTATGAGTTGCGTTTTTGTAACGGAATACAACCTGACTACAAGTTGGGGAGCTTTAGCTGTTTCCAGTCAGTTGCTTGTTTTAGTCAATTGTTCATGGACTCTGCATAGTTATTGGTCCATAACTTAGAAATGATATTTGCTTTTAATGGTTGATAAACATGTTTTAATATTTTCCTTTTGAAATGTGTTTCATAATGTCTTAAATCTTGGATATTTATCGAAATATACTGAGATTGTCATCTTGCTTTGAAAACTTGAGGTTGTCTTTACTAAAAACTAAGCCGCATTTGTCATCACTGAAGATTATATTTATAATTTTCTCCCTCTATATCATCAGAACCAGTTTTTTGAAGAAAATGCCTAATGCTATCTTTCAGATGTTTGGTACACAGCAGATAATTTGCTTTGGGGAAATTGTTTGCTAAAGAAGTTCTTATTGCTTTCTCATCATTGGTTCCAAATGTCAAATTTTGTGAGTTAAGTTTTTCTCTAACGTGTGAAAAGAAATGGTGATAAGTTCGCTGCTCACCATCCCAGTGAAGACAAAGAGGTCCTAGAAAAATCGGATACTGGTTAGATTTTCTGCAAACTACGCTTCTGTTCCTATAACACATTGTTGTTACAAACACTTTACCAAGATTAAAAGTTCTGTTGATGCCCAGTACACTCCCTTCCTCCCCAAAACAATTTTTTTTTCAAGTCTAATATTTGATCGTCAGTGTACAAAATTATAATCGTCAATGTAACTCCCTGGGTTGTCATGTATATCTCCGATTATTTTCAATATCTCGTCTGCAATATTGTTTCCATGCACCTTCTGAGGTATTTCCTTTTTGTTTTCTCTGTGGATTTTATCCTGAAGCTGGCCAGCTGATTTAGGGGCCATGAAACTGTCAGCAGCCATATTGCTGACCACTTCCGTCGCCTTCTTCCTCCCAACCTTTTCGTATGCCATTTGGAGGATACATGGATCCATTCTTGTGTATGATTCACCGCTTTTTGAGTTTCCATGCGCATGATTTGAATTTGAATTCTTTACCCCTAAATATTCAATCACTGCAAGGGTTTGCGGATGATTTGAATTTGAATTCTTTACCCCTAAATATTCAATCACTGCAAGGGTTTTTAAATGGCTAAGCCATTCGGTTGCTTCAGTTACAGTAGTAACTTTCTTCCTGTAGCTTTCGTTGTCTTTAAGCTTAGTGTAGTAGCGATGAAGAGTTATAATATCGGTAGGTTGAGGATCAATTAAAGCATATGTTACCCTTTTTTCCACTATCTTTTTCAGGCAAAATTGACCATTTTTCTTGAAAATGTTTTTTAATTTGTTGTCCTTGGTTACGATGAATACCTGGTTTAGAGTGGTGCCTGAGTTTGAGTCCCATGGTCCACAGTCGTCGGGAAAGTCGTTGCATTTTCCCCCTTCACTCAGTTGATGCCTCACTACAACATGAACATTGCTTTTGTGTCCCGAAGGTACTCTTTCTGCCGGCGCATCTTCACTTAAAAGCATTTTTAATAGTTTGTCATTTTCCAAGAAACTGTTTCCTGGATTTTCCTTAACTTGTTGGCGCTCGATACTCAGGAGTACAATGGCAAGGGACTGGTCTGTTTCATTGGTAAATGATATATTTGCTTCATTATCACTGTCCGCGTCAGTTAAATCATGAAGATGATCAAAATGGTTAGATGACGACAATTCACTTTCCAGTGATATTAATGATACATTAGAGCAATACCTTTTGGGGGGTAATCTCCCTGTAGATTCCACTGAAGTGGAAGATGAAAGTCTGCGTTTGTGGCTAGCACCATATTCAAGAGTACTGTCATCCGTTGATAGATAAGCTAACATATGAATCACATCAATAACAGCTGTGAAGTGGTTGACTGCGTACCACTTTCCCCACTTTCCTGGTCCTGGTGTTGGTACACTCTTGCACTGCACCAAAGGATTGCTAGCTGCCGGTGTTCAAAGTTTTGTAGGCTATATTGTTTTTCCCTTTTGCTATGTGTATATCACTCTTTTTTTCATGTTAACCGCATCTGCCAAAGCTATAATTGTCCGAGCATTGGAGAATTTTCCCATGATGGCAGAGTCCAGACAAGACTGCGTAACTGCTAGAAAGCAATTGTATTTTAGGTCTCTATGGATGCAACATGTATTGTTTCCAGCTTGTAATAAGTTTTATTGTGGTACCTTAGTTTCACTGACATGGTTTCGTTTTCACAAAGCAAGATAGAGAAGGCATTGAAAAGGCAGTCTCCATCACCTCTTGTCCTCAGGGGGTTTCCAGTTATGTTGTGGAGGTAATTGTACATCACCTCAGCCGAGACTGGATCAACGTCTGGCAAATAAGGTGTTGGCTCTTCTGGAATTTGTAATTTCACTTTGAACATTACCTCTCTATGAACAGCCTTCTTTAGTTTTTCTATGTTCTTGGAAGCAGCCGCCTAGAGAGAAAAGAAAACCGCATTAAAATAGTTGATAAATACTGGAATTAATGCAGATTTTGTTTGTTGAAGCATTGAAGCATTGTTTGTTGAAGCATTGAAGCATTGGCCGCATAGACAGATAAGGCCCATAGACAGATTAGGCCAGCACAGACAATTTAAAATAACAGTATCTTTGTTGTTTTCTTTAAATACTTATTTGCACCAAATATTATAATGAATTATATTAAATATTCCATAAAGCAGTTTGTCAAAATAATTGAATATCATCATTATTTGTAAAATATTTTGATGTCATTTAAAACATCTGAAGAAATTTCCTTGCGAGTGTATATTTTATACATACATATGGTAATACTAGAAAAACTAAATGTGCCAAGGAAGTGCAGAGACCTTATATACTTACAATACTGGAAAACATTTACAGGTAATACAAAATTAAGACTTAGAAATGTTTGATTTATCTATATGTTGATCGTTATAGGTATTTTCTTATTTAAATATTTTCAAATGCAGAAATTACTTTTCTCTTTTTTGTTTTCATATTAACTATGAAATGTCCTGTGTAACATTCTAAACCTATCTAATCCTATGTTGAGAAAATGAATAGGACACAAAGATATCAAATTTCAGACCTGTTTACCCGACCGTATTTGTACGGAATAAAGCCCATCCGTACGGTCATACGGTCATTGAACTGAAAATACGATATGAGGTTGCATTTATTTATTGCTTTTTTAAAATTAATTTTTTAAGCCGTTTTTTTCCCGTTTCGTTTCGTTGTATCGGTCTCTTCGGTCCGCATCCGCGTCCGCATTTTGTGCCACGTTACTTATTTTGACATTCTCAACATCCGGTTGTTTAAACAAAGGAAAATGCCGCCGACAAGAAAGATTCAGCACGAAACTGATGATGAAAATGGAAAGTCTAACACAGAAAGCAGCATTTTCTACCAGTTTATTCTACTCTGTGGCTATGCCTTAAACCATCGTCAAAAGGAGAACATTTTGTGCATTGCACTGTTTGCAACTAAGACTTTTCCTGTGCACATGGTGGAAGGAATGACTGCTCACGGCATGTGGAATCGGAAAATCATACAAAATTGAAATCATTAGTGAATGGAAATAGAAACATTTTGTCAATGATGAAAGGAAAGGAAGTCAGTGATCAAAACATACTTTTAAAACAAATAACACGTGCTGAGGCGATTCTATGTGAGTTGATCGCAAATATGAATTTGTCATTGAGTACAGCTGACAAGTTAACGGAAGCAATGAAAAATAATTTATGAACCTTATTTCCATTCTAGTAAATATTGACAAAGATGATACTAGATTTTATCAGATAAATAAGATTGCCTTCACCTATCTAAATAAAATTATTATTTTCTAAGTGGATGGGTGGTAACAATGTCATAATGTTTTATATCAAGTCGTCCTTAACCGTGTAAAATAGAGAATTGGCTTTAATTAAAATGTTATGGATATGTGTGAAGCTGAGAAAACATAATTTCTATATAAACAACAGAATAAATTTGATTAGGTTGTATTTTTTTGTGGTTTTTATCACGATAATATGAACAGGATGTTTAAGTCAGTGGTGTTCAATTTCTGCATATTTGTGTCTTGAAACACAGAATTAACTGAATACCAGCGTCTTTGTAAACTAGGAGTTATTTACACAATATTGTATAGTCATTATGTCGTGTAATACTACATAATGATAATTATGGTATATTGATAGTATCTACTATTTGTGTGCTGAAAATACTGACTGTGGTCTGAAAATACTGACAGGCATTGCTTAAAATACTGACAGGAAAATTTATGGGTAAACAGGTCTGAAATTTATATACTCTTACACAACATTGGGTAATGAAGTGCTAGTGTAATCAGATTGACATGTTATGCTGTTACAATCACAAGTAACTGAGTATAGGCCTACCTCAGTTAGCTTTGCAGCGCTACAAAAACATTTCAAATGATTTTCAAAAACAAATACGTAAATTTTTATTTAGATGCAAAGAAAAGAAAATTAAACTAAATCTATTATATATTTTTATCTATCTTTTTTCATGCTAGTTCTATGTGTAAATGTTAAAAGAAAAGAATTAAAGAAATTTTAATCTCTTTTTTCTTCACTTTATTTATATGCGAATGAATTTATACCCCATCATTGTTTTAGAGAAATCTAAATATTAGACCAATTAAATTATTTAAATTCGTCCACAGGCTGCATATTTTCTTATCTAAAATGATCATTGAATCGGTTGAAAATCTGATATTGCATGATAATTACACGCATAATTAGGGGTCTATAACAAAAATGGTTTGATAAAAGAAAGTAGTCTTTGCATGTGCTAACCTAAGAAATTTAATTATTACAATTTTTCAATTAAATACTGATACTTACTTTCTGCAAACGATGCATGGCCATCAGGTAGTCAAATTCATTGCCATCCAATGTAGGAAAGCACACAAATTCCAGATCAATATTTCCCCCACATTTTCAATTCATCATCTGAGATTTCTTGGCATTTGTTATGATACCAGTTCATACACAATGAACATTGAACAGTCATTTGAACAGTTTGATTTGCATCTGTGACATGGAAACCTGGCTCTGCTTTTTCTACTGAAATTAGCCATGATTCGCTTAAAAATGACCAATACAGAAAAAGGAAAAAAAGTGCAATATTTAAGCTTTGTTTCAAAATGAGAGATGAGGTGATTAAACTTTAAGATTTTATACCTTGCATTTAATAGCTTGTAATTAACAATAATGTTTTGTTCAGACTGTCTAGCAGTTTATTAATGGTAAAAGATACTCAACTTGAAACCCTACTTGTTTCTTTAGAAAAACGACTTGTTTCTTTAGAAAACGTGCTGGCAATTTTCAGTACTCAATATGTAGTCAAAATACAATTCTAGGCTGATTTTAGTAGTTTGCTATTGAACAAAAATTAATTGAATAAATGAGAGCTTGCTGATTGATCAGCTTGATCACCTTTATTGGCATTTTCTTTGTTTTGTTTTTTTTTTTAACCATCGACAAGAAGCTTTTGATGATTCTGCTCAGCAATTCCTTTCATTTCATTTTATGCATTTCATTTTATTGATGGAGATGGTGATGGTTGACAATATACCTATTATTGTTCACAGGTTCTAATATATATAATTGACTCCTGGCCTCGACTGCCCAAAGGCAGAGTTGTCTTTCTGCTATTAAACTCTACCAAGAGGTCATTATTCAATAATTGCAGGTTAAAGAAAACATTAAGAATGTTCAAATGTATTTTAATTTGCACTTATGTAATAGTGCATTTTTTTATTTTTACAATTTGTTCTTTAGATCACATAAGTGTTTTATTCGCTTTTTATAGGTAAACAGTTGGAACTGATCCTCATCACGTGAAATATATTTTGGCTGAATAGAAATTTAGTTGAAAATGCGGCTCTGATTTGGCATATAAATATAACAGTGAAAAGAGGCAGTAGAAAGAATAAATTCTAAGAATCAGTTGGAAAAGATGAGACACCATGTTATTAATAGATGTATTAGCAATATCAACATTTGTGTAGAACTGGATTTCTCCTTGCATTATTCTATATACATATGCATGCATCCAATTATTAAAGCCAAAGGTAACAATTTCTGCTTATGTATCCTACAATATATATATATATATATATATATATATATATATATATATATATATATATATATATATATATATATATATATATATATAGTCGAAAGTACTTTCGGAGCAAATGGTAATTGGAGATGTTCGTTACATACAAAGAATTTCTTATTGCTTTAGTAATTTAAAATATTTGATTTTGACCCAGAACTTCACATTGCAATGAATTTAAACATTTCTTTAGTAGTAAATGCATTACGTGCTGTTTCTAGACAATATTTTTGAGTATTTGGGTATATTTGGGCAGTATTTGGGTAAAAGCTGCCACCCTGCTTGATTTCCTAGAGGCAGATTTGCCCTTCATGTATTTATGAATTTTAGCGCGCACTGTCGATGCTCAGTATGGTCGAAAAAGCTAAAAATGTTAAAATTTTTAGATAACATTTCAGAATGCAGATTTTTTGTTCTCCGTGCAATTTAACAGTTTGGGTAGTTGTATTTCTCGGCAGAAAGTGCCTATTACAACCTTTTCCTGATTGCTTGCTTGAGGCGAATGCGATTGCGAACATTTTTATGATAGATATTTTTTTGGGGAAGTCATATTTAGTCACGTTCTCAGGCCATCTAATTTCAGAAACAATGTCTGTCTTTGACTGCACCAATTGCTTATGCATTCTGGCCCTGAGTGGCCTAGTGGTCTAAAGCCTTCTCCCATCCATCAGTTTGATTGACTAATATTCCTAAGTGGACATGTGAGAAAGCATGCCAGTAGCTTCTCATGGGTCTGGTTATCAGGTATCTTTCCCCACCATTAATACTGGCCAACATGTATAGCTGAAAAATGGCGTTAAGCCCCACAACAACAACACACTCAATGCATTCGTTGTTTAAAAATAACGATATAAATATATCAAATCATTTTTTTAAATTATGGAGTCTGCTAAAGGGAACTTTTCCATCTGACCCCGATATTAGACTTGTAACCTAAATCTTTTGCTATCATCTATGTTGAAATCAGAGTTTACAGTTAATACACCAGGTTAGCATGAAAATAGTTTTGATAATACTCTGAATCATCTTAATGTATCAAATATTGCACTTTTTTGGCAGTGGGATTTTATAATACCTGGTCAGTTGCAGGATTTTTGGCAGATATTACGTTAACCAACCATGCATGTCCATTGCTTCATTACCCCACTATGTGAGGAACATTAAGATTCAAGATAATAATGGAACTTGCTTGTGTTTTGTAATTGGTGTGGCAGTATTTTGGAACTGAGAATGAACTCTGAAAATGGAGATAACTTATCCTGTCTGTATATAAGAACATGTATCCACAGATTTGAGTCTATTGGTCAAACATAATCAGGGATGTCAAACATTTTGAAGAAATGTTCCTAAATGATTTGCAAAACCCTTCCTATCAGTCTGTAATGCTTTTGAGGGATGAGCAATAGATGCATATAAAATTATGCATGCTGTTCATTTCTGAAGTTTATAAATCCTATCAGCTCAGATTTAGCTGTTTCCCCTTACGTGAATATATGAATTTTGTAAAATTTTATATTTTAATGAAAACCTAAAAAAATGATAAAATTAAATAATAAAATATAAAACAAAAGATAAGATTGGTCATTGTCTAAAATAAATGGTGCTAAAATAGAATTATTTTTCAAAGTAAACAGTAAAACCAAAAATTTCTTGTGCACTCACTCTCGTGAACACAATTATTGCACAAGGTGGGGTGGGGTAGGTATACATGAGAATACCTTATAAAATGTGTACATTTATTACAGTAAGCTGAAATAGTTGTCAAATACAGTTGTTAAATTTGATTTATTCCCTATATGGGAAAAGGTCATGTAAAACAGGAAGTTTCTTTTTACAGCAATTTTAACTGCATTTTTCAGTGGTAGAGGATTCTAGTTATGAATATAGACATTGTATACTATTGAGTAAAATTATCATTGGTTTTACATGCATCCTACGGTGGCCTAGTGGTTAATATCTGCCACATGTGCAGGAGGTTGCTGGTTCCGAAAACCAGCCAACTCTACCAAAGACTTGTAAAGGAAAATAGTACCAACAGTTGATTTGGTTGGCATTAAGAGGCTAGTGTAAGGACTGGTCTGCCTAGTGGATTATGTGACTGGGTGGGACATGATGCGCAATTGGTAGACATTACTTCTACCTGCTATACTGCAAATATGGTAGTGATATAACTGAAAAATTGTTAAAAGCTACATTAAAAATCCAAAACACAGACACACACACACACACACAAAAACACACACACACATTTTCATGTGAACACAAAGGGGAAATTCAATTGCCTTAGCAATGAAGATGCACCAGAGTGTAGGCATATTGTGATACTGTTTTTCTTGCCCCAAATCTCCTCCCATTGCTTGGAGGTGGTGTTGGGGAGAGTATTTTTAGCTTGGGACATAAATAGCACATATGGTGACCATCAGCAACATGGGGTTTAGGGAGGAGGAGTTGCCATATAAGGTCAAGCAGCAGTGGCTCTAGTCATGTATGAAAATTGCAGGGTTGTATGTTCGATCCTTGGTCGAGTCATACCAAAGACTTACAAAAATGGTACTAACAGCTGCCTCACTTGACGCTCAGCATTAAGAGGTTAGTGTTTGGTCTGCCTGGTATCAGGATAATGTGACTGAGTGGGATATCATGTTACATGTCTGCTGCATGATGCCCAAGTGCTAGACAACACTATAAACTACCACATTGCAGACATCATAGCATATGACTGAAATTTTTTTAAAGCTACGAAATCACATCACATCACAAAAATAGCAACAGTGTTTACAACTTGAGAGGGTTGTGAAATTTATTTTGCATTGAAGCTTGTTTTATGTGCTTATGCTGTTTGGCAGCTGAAGGAAGTCATTACATTTATTGTATGTGGTTATAAGAATACAATAATGATAGCTGCAGTTATTTTGATATACATCTGGGGGTCTTTCTGCCTCCAAATGCAGTAATCAAACGATCAAGGTAACACTGGCATGTCTTTGAACTTTTGGTCCAGCTATTATTTCATGTATAGTGAGCATGATTGCTTGTGACTTCAATAACTTGTACTTGATATATTTATTATAACATTGGGATCAACCAAGACTGCTGCAGTATTTATAATAATCAATGTGAAGCAGACAGGTTTTGAAAATCTCAGGTCTTCCACTGCATCTTTTGAATTTTGTGTTATTAGGAAATTAATTAGGGAACTTATCGTATGTTTAAAAAAGAGAATGACACTAGTAGCCTTGGAAAGTGTTGTTTGAGAAGCGAAATTTCAGCTGCATAGCCATATTTTTACATTGGAAAATCATTAAATATTCCTTTACATCTGTTATATGATGAGGATGTCAAAATATGAACTACTTTAACCTGAATAATGTAGTATGTTTGAAATTTTCTGTAATTTTCATACAAAATATGCAAAAACAAAAAAAAATATGTACCTTCAATTAAGTCAACACATTTACCTTTCTTGCAAGGTCAATTACAGTAGGAAGCCTATAGGATTGGCATAAAATTTATTAGATGTATTTGTATAGTGTATTTACTTAGATAAATGTTACATCCACAAATGATAATTTGATAATTATTTGTTCCTAGGATCTCTGCATAATTTCAGATGTATATATTTATGCATTCTCTTTAATTCAGAGCCAGTGAACACTTTCTTTAGTGAATTTTTTGTGCATTATGCTGGCCTTTAAGTCACTAGATCGACATTGCAGACAGGAAAAAAAACTAGAGAATGCCTTCATTTTATTATAGTTATTAAATTTATTTTACTGGCAGTCAATTAAACATTTATCAATGTTATCATTATTGTTGTCAAAATGACATAAGCACCAGGTTTTATAAAATTGCTATTTCAGAAAAAATACTGCTACCTTTGAAACAGAATACATATATTTTATAACAGCAAATTCTTTACCACATTCCATTGTTTGTAGGGGTAGAAATCCCAAGGGGTCTAATATCATATTTGAAGTTCATAAGTTGAGAATAAGGCACTTCCTTGGC
Organism: Potamilus streckersoni; assembly: GCA_016746295.1. Taxonomy (NCBI): domain Eukaryota; kingdom Metazoa; phylum Mollusca; class Bivalvia; order Unionida; family Unionidae; genus Potamilus; species Potamilus streckersoni. The sequence continues at coordinate 2,792,556 of JAEAOA010000333.1, read as the reverse complement.
AGAAATGAAATCTAACATATGTTGAGTATAGGTAATACAAAGGAAGGAAGAAAGGATGGTATATTGGAGAAATATATTAAAGATTGGTTAGATATGCAGTTTATATATTTTTGACAACATACAGCACATAAATAAAAACTGGATAAGAAACTTTGATGGGACTTCATTATTTAGCCTTGAGTAATATTAGTAAAATGATTTCCAGATCTGCATTCTACTAAATGTGCCTTAGTTATAATTTATTCAGCAGAAAATCTGACATTTCCTGCATTGTGAATATTACAGGGATTTGAGTAGGTCACTAGGCTGACTTAGTGCATGCATCTTTGCTATTGAACTACTGGCACTGAAACCTTTATTTAGAAGGCTTGACCTACATATGTACTCCATTTTAAGACAAGTGCAGTTGCAAAGAGAACAGATCAAGATCTGCTGACACAGAATGTGATGGCAAATCTGTGTTAGTGTAGTTTGTTAAAAGTAATCAGTAGAACAAACAATATATACTCTGATCTGCAGGTGCAAGATGCTGAGGCAAATTTAGATCATTGCTTTGAAGTTTGACTTTTTTCAAGCAAGTATTTTTTGTATGTTGGCAGAACTTTCATATTTTTTTTCTTATTCATTATTTTGTTTTTCATTGATGCTGTTTGTTTCATCCTTCAATGATGCTGTTTGTTTCATCCTTAAGTGCATTAACTGTGGACAAGAATGCAAATAAAAAAGGCCTACAAGGAAAAAGACCTAGTTTCATTTGACTGAACTGGGCCTAGTTCTGCCAGCTGATCTGAAATTTGTTCCAGTGATAAAAAAATATAATTTTGAATTTTCTTAATGTTGTGGCAGTCTTAGTTTAATTTCATTTATAGGTAAAAGTATTAGAGCTCACTTTTGACATTAACTTTGTTTCCAAAAATATATTTGGACTTCTGACACTAGTGGCTGAGTGGTTGGACTTGCAATCTGGGTTCAGATCATGCAATATGGTGGGCAAGGCACTAAATAACCAACTTGTGTTGCTGTGCCATAAAGCACCAAACTTAAAGGCACATTCACTTTTAGGTACTTAATTTTTGGTTTGAAGTTTACATGGTTAAACCAGACAAATGCAAATTATATGTGCAACCTTACGGCAGACAGCGCTCCTACCAAATCACATGACTTACCTCTGACAAGCATACAATAATAATCAATTGTAAAGCTGTTTAAGAATTTATTCATATGAAAGGAAATTTACCCCAAAAGATGCTGCTGTATTTAGCATATAATGATATCTTTGTTAATTTTATCTGACCTATGTTTATGCTGCTTTGGAAGTTGTGTTTGGGCTTAATGCCATTTTTTCAGCACACTACAGTAGTCCCCCTCTTATATGGCCACCCCTTCTGCACCGGGAAAGTGGCCTTATAAGGTGGGTGGCCTTTCCAGAGGGGGACTAAATTTTTTTGTGAGAAGTATATCTTACAATTCAGGGTCAGATTAAACAAAAGCAGACTGATATTACTTCATATTTGCAAAAAAGATGTAATGCAGTACAGATTATGTTTCTAATTCCTAGATATTTTGAAAATATTGCTGACACCTTCGGCTATTTTGTTATAAAATGCTATAAAATAAATTGTCATAATATTATTACGTACATATAGAACAATTTCATGATTTTTGAATATTCAGGTGATGAGCACTTTCCTATCTGCACATTATTAATTTAATTGTATCTCCTCAGCGTTGTTTCTTTTATACATGTATTTCTGAACACAATTCAGATCTGAAATGTACCTTAAGAAACAAACATATAGTTGTCATGTAGCTGACCTCTGATTCTGCTTTTTCTAAAAAAAAAAAAAGTTACATTGTAATTTGTGTACACTCTTATCTTAAATATATATCATATGATATATTCTTAATAAACTAATTGATTAAGCTACTTTTAGGAACCAAAAAAAGAAAGAATCCTAAATAAACATGTAAAAACAGCCATAACTTGCCAAAATTATGGTGAAAGTCTATTACTTTTGCTGACCATTTATGCCAGATTGACATTAAAAGGTTGCATTTCCTCAAATTAGGTGGTCCAGTCACTTCAGACCCAAAAAATAGCACAATAAAGGACTTTTTCAGGACTGGACCAATACGATTGACATGATGGATTGTCAAAATAACCGAGGTGGAGACAAGTGGGTTTGACTGTATAGCCTATCTTGTGCTGAAAAATTGTGTTAAACCCTCCAACAACAGATCAGTGCAGTTTGTTTCTTTGAGATTGTTTCATTGGCTCAGTGGTATATTTTTCTACATATCTATCTTACATAAGCATGCCACCAATGGTTCAAGAGATCATAGCAGTTTTCTTCCTGTGGCTTAGGAGGATGCAGTATTATTTACCATTGTCTGTCTGAAATGAACTAAAGTGCTTTGTATATTAAATTTACACCTGTTGTGGCATGCCACATTGATGCTGACTTGTTGAAACCTGGCTATAGAATTTTTGTGGTTTTATTTTGAAAGCCAATGATATTCAGTTTACATACTGTCTACTGTGGTATTGTTGACTTTGTTATATTTAACAGATAATCTACTACATGAATGAGATTCTTGTAGTGACATGCTAAATTCTTGATAAATATTTTGTACATGTGACTTGCAAGATTGTATAGTCATATCTTTGAAATGTTTTAAGTTACCTGTAGCTTGTTCATTTTATACCTCTATCATTTGTAAGTGATTTAACATATTAATGAGCAGATTTTATATGCAAATTATGTGTTTTGACTTTCGGAAGTGTGCTTCATTTATGAATGGAATATTTTTTACTTGCATGTAATTAGCTTACTACATTTGTAAGTGATACCATTTCAAAACTTGTGAAAGTACTGAATCTTGTGTAAGTAATTACTAACACACACCAAAGTTCAGACAAACATGTGCCAATATGAAACAGCTATATCTATAAGCATTCCTACATCACTAGCCCCATCCCCAGGGGACAGATTAACATTTAAAAGCCACCAAAACATATGTCAACCATACATTGATAAAATTGATGTCTGATAGCCTGGTGCATGGAGCCTCTCCAATTTTAGTTTGGGTTCCTCCAGTATTCAAAATGAAGTACCCATCTGGCTTGTCAAATACAAGAATTTGTCTTTGAAAACTTGCCCTTTTGATGACATGGATAATTTTATTTTCAAGTTTTTGAAAGACTAATTAGTTTTTATTTAATGCAAACTCATTACCCTTAAGAACCTTGTGAACTTTTATAGTAAGCTGTAAACTGCACAGAGCGAATGGATTACATTTAATTTGCACCCACTTGGCCTTAATATGCATGTGGCATTTTGAAAAAAAAGCCATTTTTAAGATGAGAGTAGCTTCTATGTAGGCAGTTCTTTCTGGGGTTTTTCCGAGTTCTTCCTTCACCATTTTTACCAGCTGTCTTGTATAGCCTATCTTGTGGTGAAAAATGGCAATAACCCCTATATTAACAACCCTTTTTAACCCTGTCATCACTGCCGACCACAAAACCGGTCAGGTGGAAGTAACTCTGTAAACACTATGGACTGACTTTTTTTGATCAAATGTGCAGAGACGATTTAGGTGTGTGGCCAGATCTCACCTTGGATGAAATCAAGGCATTTTAAAGAATTTTAATTATTATGGACGCCATGAAAGAAAGACTTGTGTTGCTACTGTGATTATTTACTAGTACATCTAGGGTCAATTGAACAAGTTTTAAGAACTTTCTAAGTTTTCTAAGAGGTAATAAAATAATTACTTGAATTTTACCTGTTTGCACCTGCATTTTAACAGTTATAATAGATATGCACATTTTATGGAATTAGTCATCAAATTTGATTATTAACCTTGATTTTGACACCTAATCCAGCCAGATATCTTTAACATTGGCATGGCAAAGTTATGTTGTTTCAAAGTCCACAAGTCATTTTGCTTTACAACTCCAAAGTTACTTAGTGTTGAGGACTCTATGCCTACAAAGTTACTTAATGATGAGGTATGAAGATATAAATAGCACATAATAAAATGTTTATATTAGGGTTGTTTTTGCTGCAGTGTAACTGTGTTCTTTGAATAAAAGTTTTGTAACACATGCACACTTTGTAAACAATACTTTTGTCTAGCATCCTGTGTTCATGTTTAATTTTGAGTTTCAATTTGCATAACAGTTGGTTCCACTAGTAGTTCCAGTATGGCCACCACAGCTATGTGTGGCCACAATGTATGCTGTCTTGACAAGTTGCTGTTGCTCTCTTAAATGGAAATTCATTGATGGGGTGAGTCTTAAATAAAAAGTGCTGCTCTGACCTTAAATGTGGCTATCACAATGACCATATTTTAAATCTTGTCACTAGTCATTGTCAGTGGTCATATCAACATTAGATTTTCAACACAAGTCTCTAGTTTGTCCTAAATGGTACTGATCTTGTATCTGATATGGCTACCACTGATTAATTTGAAAATCTTGTTGCAAAATATCAGAGATACTTTCAGCACTTAACATTTAAAAACTAAAATGAAGTCTTTAATTCCTGGAAATTCTATTTGGATAGTACAGCAAATGTCCCTTCAGTGTACATTATTGAGTGCTTGTGCTGATGAAATTGAGACCCAAGTACCTTTCCCAAGCATACACCATTTTAGCTAGCCTGATAGGTGGTATTGAACCCATGATTATTTGATTGCAAGTCCTATGCTTTACCAGCTCTCTTTAATGATGGTGCCATGGTTAGTTTCTTTTTTTCTCCCAGTTTCAATGAAATTCAATTCTACTGAACACTTTCATTGCATCTTTGAATTTGTAAACAACAGGGATCCATGTTATTGATCTGGTAAAGAAAAATGGAAGATGTACCAGTAGTTAGCATTAAGTTGTATACTGTTAAATCACTGTTGAAATTCTTCTGCAGGCACATGACTTTGAAGTTGAAAATGTGGGGATGTTACATCTCAGAACCCTCCAGTTAAATTTGTTGACCTACATTTTGACCTATTTGATGATCTGACAGAAAGATAGGTCTCTATCAGTGCTATTATTTAGAAGACAGATCTAGTAAAGATCTATTAACTTCTCAAACTGCTGATTGTGAACTGTCAGAATAAAATTAGAGGATTGCATCAACCAAACCTATTGAAGTTGACGTGATGTTGTAACTACATAACATTTGAAGCTGTCATAAGATTTATTGTTTTGTTATTACATAACCTACTGCAGCTGTCATAGGATGGATTGTCTTGTAACCACATAACTTATTGAAGCTGTCATAAAATGTATTGTCTTGTCACTACATAACATATTGAAGCTGTCAAAAGATGGATTTCTTGTAAGCATATAACATTGAAGCTGACATGTTGAAATGTCTTATAATCACATAACATCCCAAGGGGCCCTGAGTGGCCAAGTGGTCTAAATCGGCCAAGTGGGCCAAGTGGTCTAAAAGCGCTGTTCCTGTTCTCTAAAAGCGCTGTTCCTGTTCGTTACAGATCACTGCCATCTCACCTGTCTGCGAGTGTTCTTCGAGTCTAGGATTCTAGGATTTGAGTCTAAGATTCTAGGATTCCAGTCGAGTCTAGGGAGTCTAGAGTCTAGGATTCGGCGAATGTGGATATGCGAGAAAGCTTGCCAGTAGCTTCTCGTGGGTCGGTGGTTCTTTCTGGTGATTTCGCTGGTGGGGAAGGTGGTGATTTCCCAGTTTCTTCCTCCACCATTAATACTGGCCGCCATGAATAGGCTATCGTGTGCTGTTAAGTCCAACAACAACAACATAACATCCCATGGAGAGGAATATAGCTTCTCAGACTGCTGATTGAAAGCTGTCAGAACTTGGATCCCTTTCATGTACTAGAATAAAATTGGACCAAACGTGTTGAAGTCAACACTAATTATCTTGTAAGTACATAATATATTGAAGATTGATTATATTGATTATTAAGAACTTAAGATATGAAAGTTGTCTTAGGATGGATTTCTTGTGTAACCACAAACATGCTTAAAGTCATAAAATGGATTTCTTGTAACCTTATAACATTGAAGCTGACATAGTTTGAATTGTCTTGTAAGAAAATATATTCAGGATGACTTGTAAGAACATATAGGTTGAATTGCCTTGAAACCTAATGAAGCAGACTGAATAATTTAACTATGGTACATAATTTACTGAAGCTGATATAGTGTGAATTGTCTTGAAACCACACAGCTTATTGAAGCTGGCAGTGTGACTTTGTTTTGTAACTACATAATTTATGGAAGCTGACTTAGGATAGATTGTTTTGTAATTGTGTAACATATTTGGGCCACCACAGATAGTTCCTAGTTCTATACCAATTATCTGTAATGCATGAACCACACCAGTAAATCAGTTGGAAACACCCCAAGTGAAATGCTAAATGGCAAGAAATCAGTTTATTTTAAACTTATCCAAAATATTCAGTTATCAGGAAAACAGGATTTCCTTAACAATAGAAGTAATAATTTAATTTAATTAAATAATAATCTCTTAACATGCTTACTAGTTTACTTAAGCATGAAGCTGACTTCAGATGAATTGTCTTGTAACTAGATAACATTAAAGCTAGTCTTGTAACTACTTTACATATTGGAGCTACTTCACTGATAAAGATGTTCTCTAAAATTTGACACTTGGTATAGATGGTCTAAAGTCAGCAGTATCCACGTATCCACTGTCGGGTCACAACCCTTGGGGGTGATGCCATCTTAAGTAGGTATATGAGGGATCATCAGAAGAATTTTTTGTTTTGATCCTATCATGAGCCAGAGGGTTGGGATACTCAGGTGTTGTCTCATTTAAGGTTGCAGCAAACATCAAATTTGGAAATCACCAGTTTGCATGAATGCAAATCAATAATTCCCCACACACTATCTTTAATCCAACTCACAGCATTGCCATTTTTTCTGCCTCCATTTCATTGGAATAATTACAGCAATGTAGATTCATTTCAAAAGCTTGACTGGACTTGTCATTCCTCTGATCCTTATAATGGCTGTTATGTCTCTTTGATATAAAAAGGCTTTTTTTTTTTAGACCTTATTCAAGATTTACCTGGGCACTGCAGTTAAACTTTTAAGTTTGTGCTTGATTATTGTAATGTTGCTATAGTGTCACTTTCTAAGGTAATCATAAACCCAAAAATTGCTACAGCATTCAGATTTTAGAGGTTAAACTGTTGTATTGGTCAAAAGTGTGTAGTAGATTTATGGATTTGTCTGTTTCTATTTCTACATTGTAAATCTAAATGTATATTGCACCATAAGTATACTGAAATTGTATGTTGAGGAATGGATTTGCTGAATATGAATCATTCTTGGTGGGTCAAAGGATCTAACTTAAGTGCAAACTAGCTTTTTTGATAACATGTAAGCAATAAGTTCAGAGCTTTTAAATTTATGATTGTGCTTTGTAATAAATAAAATAGGAAACAACTGTTTAGGTATGATGCGAAGAGATGGTGTAGGTTGAGCCAGTGTTTAGGTAAATCAGTTCCACTTTTTTTGTGTGCAATTTTTTTTTACTTTAAATTAATTAAAATCCTTGGTGGGCCCAAGTAGTTTAAAGTGCTCACCATTATGGATCAGGCCATCTCATCTGTCTTCGTGAGACTCCAGTGAGACTGGAGTCTTGGTTGGCCAATGGCTAGTAGCTGCTCCTGGGTTGGTAGTTGTTTCTGGGGTTTTCATGGATTATTCCAACACCATTACTGGCTGCCATGTATCTTGTGCTGAAAAAAAGGCATAAACTCTTCGACAATTTAAATCCCTGATGTAATAATAATTAAAATAGTTATAAAGTTTTCTCTAGTCACAATAGTTTCTTTGAGTTTACTTGTTTTTAGTTAGCCAACAGTCATCTAGACCTATGTTGGTTTGATTATTGTCAGTACTCAAATATAAACTGCACAGATCTACTGTCACATAATGCTCCACAGGTCTGGGTCTATGCAGTTTGTTAGGAGTAATCAATAGGACAAATATGGACCCTGATTTGCAGGTGTATTATGCTAAATCAGATTATGATTTTGTTTTATTTTATTTAGTTTGTCTGGACTTACAAGCAAGCACACATGGTAGGCTTTTACTGACTGACAGTACTCCACTCCAGGTGCTATCGTGCCTACGTGACTTCTGTATGGTAGACCACTCTCCTTTCAAACAACAGAGCCAGCACTTTGTGTGACCACATGATTTGCCAGCCTAACTGTGTACAGTAAACCTGCAAGATACTACAGTTCTTTGGTGTACATGATTGCTCTAGGGAAGATCATTGTCTGAACAAGTTCTTTGAACTTGTATAGTGCATGTGTGTCATATTTATACAAAAGCAGCTGTCATATTTTGTTCACAGGTGAAAGACAAAGAAGGGCAAAAAGATTTTAAATGTCATTGAAATCCCTGAAGATGTGAACCCATCTTTGCCCATTTTGCATACCTTGGGGTAATGCAATTTAACTATAATATATACCAGATCATTTAATGTTTGATGTTACTGATGGTCTTTTTTGTATTATTGTATATATACCTATCAATTAATGGAATTGTGTGTACAGATCACTCACACATCTTGTCTCATCTATATGAAGGTTGAGTCTCAGTTCAACCTGTGTGGGTATGTATGAAATAGGTTGCCACTTTGGGGGAGTGATGATTCCCAAGTTTTTACTCCCACCAAATGTATAAACATTTATTATCTATTACACACTGAAAAATGGAATTAGACCAAATAAACTAAATCAATTACAATTTAATTGATTTGGTGTATTCTCCAAGCAGAGATATCCATTATAGTGGCACACAGTATAAAATCATACTATTCTAATTTGTAGCCCCCCCTTCCCCTGAAAAAATAATTAGCATAATTTTTGCCATATAATAACAGTTACCTGAGAAATGTTGATGTGGTAAATTCCTAGAGGATAAAAAGTGACAATAAGATAGGTTAGGTACAGTTTAACCTGAAATGTCCTAGAGACCTTAGTGTTACCTGTAATTAATTACCTATGCTGGTTAATGGTAGTATTGGTCAGCACTGACTAAATTGATTTCAGGATGTTTTAGACTGGCATCATTGACCATCTATACTTATTAGTTGAGCCAAACTTTTAACAGCAAAGATCATGATCTGCCATATCATAATGTGCCAGCATATCAGGGTCTGTGATGCTTGCACTACTCTTTACTCCTAGCTAAGTGCAAAGACCCATATTTGCCAGGGCATCATACCATGGCAGATCTATGTCTGTGCAATTTGCATTTGGACATATACCATATATGAAGGTATATATGGTGAAGAATAATTTCTTTGTTGTGTAAACAGTTCATTTTACTACTGCCAGGTGGATTAGAGGTTCTCCAGCATAAGAACATGACATTCCTTAGGAGTTTGTGCCTATCTGGTGGCACCTCACTCATTCAGAACATGTAGCTACCATGCCCTCACTTGATCTCTGTTGATCTATTTTAAAAAAAAGATGTGGGTGTGAATTTCATTATTGTTGTTTAGATATTTTGATGTCGTTGACTTGGAATTTTTAGACAGGTAAAATTAAGACAGCTGTGCTAATGACATTTGTTACTGCATGTAAAACACCTCAGTCTTAAACGGAACTAGTAAAAATATTTGTAACAAATTTATTTCCAAATGCTGGCAAAACTTATAAAATAGAAGTAGGGTTGCTTTTCAAACTTACATAGGGCTACATGATAGAGAAATCTGAATAAATGCAGACCAGCTTTGCAATTGGTGTATGTATGTATGTATGTATGTATGTATGTATGTATGTATGTATACATACATGCATGTGTGCCTGCCGTGCCGCATTTATGTATGTGTGTGTATGTATGTATGTATATATATATATGCATGCATGTGTGCCCCATTTATGTATGTATGTATGTGTGTGTGCGCGCATGTATGTATGTATGTATGTATGTATTTATGTATGTATAACTGCATCTCAAAATACCAAATAAAAGTAAGTTCTAAAAGTGTCAAAATAAAAAATTGCACAAAAATTTATTTTATGATTAAGTTTGTGGCTTTGATCATCAGACACTTGCTTCAAAAATTGAATTGATGGTGATGATGATGTTGTGAATTGAAACTACACTGGGCATCAAATTTCCATTTTGGGGAAAGGTGTGTGTATATTTACTGAGTATATTGCTCACCATTCTCCTATACGAAAGTCTGATTTTCATCTGTAGAAATTAAGTGCCACACATACAGTCATCATTCTTAGATATTAAAGCTATTCAATTATTAATATTAGATATTAAAGATATTAAATACAATGGTTAGCATGACCATTTTGACATTATTGTTACCCTTATTAACTTTACAGGTACATTGTACCATTCATACTCCACTCCTAGTCTGCACTCCATTTTAAGAAGGAAACCAAACTGTGAAGGAAATAATTTGTTCTTTAATGTGCAAGTTAACTGGGTTGGGTATTTCTCATGTCCTCATTTTTTAATAACCAGTCAAGTCAGTGTGTCACTAAATAAATATAAACAGATTTATCAGGGCAATTTGTGGGGGCGAGTTTAGTATAGGAAGTTGCTGATTGGGAGACCTTAACACTACATTGCTTTATAATAGTGAGTCAGGTTGGATATATAAAGTCATTGTGGTTTAAATAGGGTGCAAAGTTGGAAGGAAAAGGGACACCCAGTGCATATAGATGTTTATCTTTTTAATTGACACTCCCACCTTAGGTAATTGAACACTATATAGATCCAGTAAGTACTAGTATTTAATGTTTTGGTAGTTTTCAGCTTTGAAGCATAACATTTTACACACAGATGACTTTTTGTGAACTTTTCTTAATCCCATGAGGCTTGTACAGTGGAAATATTTGTTTGGTACTAGCAGTTATTTCTTTAGAAGGTACTTGCCAGGTTGTATGTATGGCACACATTTTTCAAGTCAGTGGAAGGTTTAGTTGATTGGGGTACAAAAGTACAGGTTAGTGGAATTGACTGCAGTTTGTTTTTTATTTGCTGAAGTTAAGAACTTCACTTGTTTTAAAGATTCACCTGGTGTTACTTAATTATAAAAGTCATTAATGGATTCAGGCATTGGTGAATTAAAATGTACATATTGAAGTTCACAAACTGTCATTGCTGTCTGCATTTGCAAAGAACCTTGTCTAAATTTAATATAAATTATACATGTTTAACAAATTGAGAGCAGACAATTATGTATTTAACAGGCACAGAAAGTAAAATTAATGTAAAAAATTTATTTGTATATGGGAAACTTGATGCTTTTTTGAGATTAAATACCATAGGTTATAATATGACATGTACTGTAAACATGTCATCTAGTGCCAAATTTTATTCTATTATATATGCCTGTGTAATGCTGCCCTGGAGGTGATTTTTTAAAAAAAAATTCCCTGGTGTAGTTATTAGTTTTCTGAATACCTAATTGATGTATTATAATAGTAATATACTCACTGGTGAGATCATAATGACCTAATTTAGGTTACGTCATAACATGCACTTGTTACATGCATGTGGATAGGGAAGTACACTATGTGGAGAGAGTTGAATGTTGTGGGGAGCAGGTATATAATTGTAGTTGTAACAAATAATGTGCATAAATGGTTGCTGCTCATACTTTGGTGATATCATTTTAAGGGAAGTTTCAATTGAGGTAGGCAAAAATTAATACTTCTCCAAATGTTAAATTAATTTGTTACTCTTGTGCAGCACAGTTTCTCAAATATAATTTACCAGATGTTATTGGTAGTAATGGCTAATGAATATACTATGCTAAGGATGTGCTGATAGTACTGACTAGCCAGGACAGGTATTAAACTTGAGACCCATGAATTGTAAATGCAATGCTGCATCTGTTGCACAGAACACATATAGTGTCAAATCAGCCACCTGGTATAGTTGCCATTACCAACAAAGTTAAAAGCATTAAATGTTATAGGTAACATTATACTAACATAGCTTTCTAGGTTATTAACATTTATCTTTCATTTGGTATTTGGAAGATAGGTCATCAATCTTGGGCACAATTCCATGGGTCACTTGTTTTTCCAGTATGCTTTAGTAAATAACATGTAAGGTACAACTCTTTCAATGATGACAATAGTAGGATTGGGGGTGGGTGGGTGCAAATTAGATATATATATATATATATATATATATATATATATATATATATATATATATATATATATATATATATATATATATACTGCTTACAGGGGCCCAGAGAGGCTGAGTGGTCTAAAGTGCTCACCATATTGGATAACTGCCATCTCACCTGTCTGCATGGGTTCAAGTCTAGGGCTCAACCAATGTGGTTATTTGAGAAAGCTTGCCATTAGCTTCTGGTCAGTCTGTGGTTCTTTCTTGGGTTTTTCCCAGGTTCTTCCACAATGTATATCCTATCTTGATCTAAAAAGGTGTTAAACCCTACAACAACTACAACTTGCTTACAAGTTGTGTCCAGCTGCAAATTGCACAGACCCAGGTCTGCTGGTGCAGCATGCTCTGGAAGATCAGGATCTTTGTTGTTACAGTTTGCCTTACTTTATAAGCAAGTATATATGATGTACAATAGAATTAAATCATTCACGGAGCCAAAAAAATGTGCAGGGGAAGGTAAAATACCATTTCAGGTAAACATAGTATATTTTGGCTACTCCAATAGTGGGAATCAAGCCCACACCCATGTCACAATACAATACTTGAATCACAGAACCAATGTAGTTCTTTTCAAAAGCAGAACGTGTACAAGTGGTTTTTTTTTTGTGTGGAGGGGCAGATGGTCTTGTATTAGTCACTCCCTTTATCCATGGTAGGAAGTCAATCCTGGTAATGTATGACCCATTGGCATCATTAATAGTGTTTTATATTCTTTACATTTGCCTTTAAAACCTTATGAAATGTAATCTATTCTTCCTAACTTGAAAAAAAAGCTAGCCCACATAGGCAACAGGATAATACCTTAACATGTCTTTTGAGGGCACTGCTTTCATTACAAAAGACTGTTTTTAGCAGTGCATAAAATGCAAAGCTTTCCAACTTTAGAGTAATTACAGCACCACATACCTGGTGTTGTATATAGATAGGTAAAGGGTCAGGAATTTGGCAGGTTGCCAAGGGATTCCCTGTTTAGCTGTGTATGTAAGTTTCATCCTCAGATGCTCATCTGGCTGTTGTAATGCTGACACACAAACCTAGATCTCTTTGCACAGATGCTGATGGTGCATTCTGCTACCTAGATAGGGTTGAATTGGTCCTGATGAGTTCAGGTTGAATCTGGTCAGTTAAGTAGCCTGTCTTTATATTTGTAATAAAAAAGCCTGACAAAGGAATGAATGCCAATATTTTTTACCTGACCTTTTACCTGTTTTAGGTCAAGGTGGTATAATTGAGATGCTTGTGTCACTTGCAATATATACTGTAAGTAAGTAAAGTCTGACTGCAAACAACAAAGATCTTAATCATCCATGGCAGGGCTGAGCAAAATGATTTTTAACACTAGTCCAGGACAAGTGGTTTCAAAAAATTAACTAGTACCACCTTTTTCTTTACTATTCCCACCTTACTTTTTACTGGTCCCACTTAAGGAGTGTTGATTAAATATATGTAATTAATCCATAGAAAACAAAATAAACAAAATAATATACAACATAATGATTTCTTAAAAGAATTTAATTTTTCTAAAACATTGGTTGTTATACATTTGGCTTCTTCAGGTTCATGTATATGTTTTAGCTGATGAATTTGAAAATATGTCCATGTATATGTCTACCACCTGCACCAGCACTAAGCCAGCAGTTGATAGCTGTGTCTGGGTTAAAGTCTTCAAGCTCTGGTCCATTTGCAGAAATGTTTCATCTGGGTGAATTTCCTACCTGTGCCAGTTTTGGATATTGTTTGCAGTAGCTGCTAAACATCTTTCCTTCTGAGTCATATATTCAAGCCAGGGATAACAATCAACGCAAAGGTCTTTTAGTAGTGTCACATTTGACATCAAGATATACCTGCATCAAATGGAAAGGAATAGGATTTTTTTCCCCTCATATTGGAGTAAAGCATCCATTATAGCTTTAATCCACTGACAGACTAGCCATAACCATAGAGTTGATGAAAATAGACCTGGATCACATCATTTGCATTCCTAGTCACATGACTACACAAATCTCGAAACCACATGCCAATGACTTCAGGGTTCAAATTGTCCTGTGATATCAACAATTAATCATTTCTAATGTTGCTGTGGGAAAACAAATTTAAGGTATAATTTGAAAGACCCATAATATATACAACACTGTTAATTGATCATACTGGCTTTCTTTTGTTCGACATGTTTTTGATTTGCCCATAATTTGGTCCCTTAGCCCAATATAAAGTCAAGCAGGAACAGGATGTAAATAAATACACTAAGAGAGGGTAGAATCAAGTATTCAGTGGCCCAGTGCTCCAGTTTGTTACAAATAAAATTGGGAGCCTAACCTTTAATAATATGATATAATTGGCCAAATCAAGGTAGATATAATAATTAAGACAGGAAAATAAGGAAAAGCTAGACTTTTTCATAAAGCACTTGGCCAGGACTAGTGACTTGGAAAATTTTACTTGCCCACTTAAAAAATTACTACTCCTAGGACATTGGGCTATTGGATTTGCTCAGCCCAGAATAGCATAATGTGCCTATCATCAGGATATCCTGTTTTGTTCTACTGATTAATCCTTACAAATAGACCTAGATATGCTGGTGTAATATGCGATATCAGATCTGGGTCTGTGCAGTCTTTAATTGGACTCATCTTAAAAGCAAGTATATGGTATTAAAAAAAATCACAGTATCTGGTGACCATGGTGGCAGGAACTGGAAACATTGTTTTATATTCGTCCCTTTAACCCTTTCATCACTAAGTAACTTTGTAGGCATAGAGTCCTCAACACTAAGTAACTTTGGAGTTGTAAAGCAAAATGACTTGTGGACTTTGAAACAATATAACTTTGCCAATGTTAAAGATATCTGGCTGGATTAGGTGTCAAAATCAAGGTTAAAAATTAAATTTTATGACTAATTCATTAAAATGTACATATCTATTACAACTGTTAAAATGCAGGTGCAAACAGGTAACACAACAGGTAAAATACAAGTAATTATTTTATTACCTCTTAGAAAACTTAGAAAGTTCTCAAAATGTGTTCAATTGACTTTAGATGTACTAGTGAATAATCACAGTAGCAACACAAGTCTTTCTTTCATGGTGTCCATAATAATTAAAATTCTATAAAAAGAACCAAAATGATCTCCAAGGTGAGATCTGTCCACACACCTATTATCTTCTCTGCCATGTTTGATCGTCGCATTTAAGTTCGTTAAACGTACAATTTTTCCAAAAATTTCATCTGAATAGAATATTTAAAAATAAAGCTTTCCCGGAGCCATCTAACTCTCAGGTGTGCCCAACTCTGTCAGAAAACTGAAATAAATCTCTTTGTTTTTTGGGCTTCGTACAAAAAAAAAACCCATGTGGAATGTACAATTCCTCTGGTTCAAAACCTTTAAAGTCCTCTTCATCGTCATCACTGTCACCCACAAGTGCATTCCATTTTCTCTCCATATGTCTTCTCTCATTTTCATCCAAATTTACCAGGTCAAAATTATTTAAATCCTCCGAAAACTCCTCTAAATTTCCCTCAAACGCCACCATTTTGGATACAAATTCAGCATTCGGAAAACACGTTAAGTTCCTTACTGTATCACTTACATCAAAATAAAAATTCACAAAAGATGAAAAAAATCACTCGATTTCTTGAAAGCAACTGCCATTCACGCATGACGTTACAAGGTGCAAACTGAACAAGATTGTATTGTATCCAGGTTAACTATACAACAGTACCAGGGTATCTCACAAAAAATAATTTTTTAAAATACATCCACTGTGAATGCAAATGATAATCTTTTTGCTAGCATAGGTTACAAAAATGTTATTAAAGCACTTTATTGTTGTGTATATTTGCTCTGCAAACTATAAATTATGAGCGCATCAGGGAAACAAAGGTTATTTTATTACAAAGCAAACAACCCCGAAAAATGATTTTGGTATCTTTTAAGTGTGCTGTTTTTTTTTATGAAGTTCGCTGACATAAGTAAGTCAAGTTTGGTTCCTTTGGATTCTTTCAAGTGTGCCAATTTAACCTTTTCTTTAACAAATAAAATCGGTCGACATAGAGAAGCTAACATTGATTCCTTTTTACCTGTATGTGAATTTTTCAGAAAAAATTGAAACAATGGAACAAGTTTGAAAAAGACACATTCTAGAGCGTCATGAACACATATTGATATAAGGCTGAACAGTTTTCAGTAGTTTCATCTGAATTTTCCTTTTCTATGGTTTGTTTAATTTTTCGACAGCAAGAAGCATGTACTTCGTTTTGTGGTGGGAAATCGTAACTAAAGGGTAGTAGTAACTGCGTTGTGTATGTCTTTTTCATGTAATTAAATTTTTTTTTCTTTACACTTGATAATTTTTTTGTTCTTTTTGTGCGAGTATAACCACTTTTAATCATATAATGCAAATCTGATGTAAATAGAAAAATGTTGGAAATGTGGCCGGAGACCTTTAATTGTCAGAACTATGTAACTTTGATAGTCATGAAATATGCATCACAGGACAATAGTCAGACATTAGTAATGTGGGTCACTTGTTTAATATTGTTATACATTATCCAAAATTCACAGGGGACGCAAAAATACATCAATGAATGGGAGTTTAAATAACATTAATTTGGCTTACACATCTGTTGTGCATATTAAATTTGTGTTTGTACTTGGCATGCAAGAAGGGACATGTTTGTGGTTTGGATACACTGATTGGTTTATCGATATAAAGTATCTTATTGTTGTACTGTCCTTAAGGTGTCATCATTATCATCATGGAACTCATTTTGAAAATGACCATTTTTGTATTAAATATTTCTCAGCGTCACATAACCATGAATTGGGTTTACATAAAAACAACTTTATTCAACTTTTCACCCTCCCTGTCTTTACAGAGCCACACGAGCGTTTCAGCAGGTGCTGTACACTGACCCAGGGTTTAGCAAGGCCAACGAAGTGCACATTCGACTGGGACTCATCTTCAAGATAAGTGGAGACTATGAGAAAAGCTTGAAAGTAAGAAAATTCTTCAAACTCATATACATACTTATCCCCGTGTGTAAATGTAGTCATGTCTCATCCCCTTGCACCAGTTTGGCACCAATGGTCTACACTAATATTATTTTACAGCTACATAATTCCCCATATCAGTAATAGCACTGCTTGATAAAGGATGTTGATGTTAGAGCTAAGGGTACTATAGTCTGATGCTACATTCCAGTTTTTTTTACCCCCTACCGATTTCAATAACTAAAATGTTTAATGTGATAAAAAGTGCACAGAACTAAGTCAATTGAATCATTGATTTATAATTTCTAACCTATGACCAGAATGGCACTAATACTGACATCCCCTTGCACCTTTCATGCTTAATGGTCTTTCCATTTCCATCCAACAACATAATGACGTAATTCATCCAATTGGGTAACTGCCAGATAATTCCATAAATTACCATAACGCTGAGTTTGGAATTGTATTCCTTCCCTTTGCACAGATGCGCATATTAATGAAACCAATTGTAAAATCCATGTGAAAGGCAAATTTTTTGTTGTCTTTGTTTTCCTTTGCATGATTTGACGATGTCAATATGGGATGCAGATGACATGTATGTACATCTTTAGTTGCACATTTCACCCCTTTGCTGAAAAGGGACTGGTCCAGGAACTGGAAATGGGTCTCAAGCATGTCCAATTATTATATTTGAAAACTTTCATTAAGCATAAAACGTGCAGACTATTATGGTGTTATGGCCATTCTACTCAAAGTAAGGTTAGAAAATATAAATGAATTGCACTTTTTATTAAAGGTTTCTGTTATTGAAAAGGGCCCCGAGTGGCCTGGCCATGTGGTCTAAAGCACTGACCGTTATGGATCACTGCCATCTCACCTCTGTCTTTGTGAGATTAAGTCCAGACCCCCCCATAAACTTGGATAAGTGAGAAAGCCTGCCTGTAGCTTCTCATGGGTCAGTGGTTTTTCCCTGGGTTTTCCAGGGTTCTTCCTCCACCATTAATACTGGCCGCCATGTATAGCCTAACTTGTGCTGGAAAATGGCGTTAAACCATATAACAACAACAAAAATAAAATCTGTTCTTGAAATCGGTAGAGGGCTACAAACACAGGTTAATTGATTCGGACTATACCTCCAGATGCCTCTATTTTGCATGTGGGCTTTATGAGGTAACGATGGGACTATGAACAAAATAAAATGAATAAAACAAAAACAAATGATGCTAGTCTCTTGGCAATCAAATTTTGAATAATAAATACAGTATATCTAGAAGAAGATTCACATTCAACAGGAAATCCATAGCGCTTTCACTTCCTGATCATTATCGTCATCAGGTACATGTAGGTAGAGAGTACTATAGTTGAGACTTTGAAATGGACTTGTTTTTAAAAACTAAACAATTACTCATTCATTTAAAGTACAGAACCATCTCTAAGACTTACACAATGTTCAAACATGCAGTGCAGTAATAAAGCAAGGGAACAAATCAGCAGAATCTGTCACAAATCAATCACCATAAACTTAAATCTGTTAAATTGAGAAATCCATTCAGCAGGCTTGTACAGTATGTGCACCATTACATTGGTAAACTCTGTCTGCATGAGTTTGAGTCTCTGGTCCAGCCAATGTGGGTATGTGAAATAGCTTGTCAGTGGCTTTTCAAGGGTTTGTGGTTCTTTCCAGGGTTTTTCCAGATTCTTCCTCCACCATTTATACTGGCCGACATGTACAGCCTATCTTGTGCTGAAAAATAGTGTTATGCCCTATAACAACATTAGTACACCATATAAAATAGTCCATACAAATTAAGTTATGCACTGTTGGCTCTTCACAGATGTCCTGAAAATGTGTAAATGCATTGATGTACTGTACAAAGTAGCCCATATAAATTAGAAGTTTAGTTTTAAAATTCATTCACTGTACATATTAATTGTAAGCTCTTCACAAATACCTTAAAAAGTATATAAATCCAATGATAGACCATATAAAATAACTGATACAAATTACCAGTGTTCAAGTTGTTAAAATCCATTAACTATGCATGTACACAGTAGGCTTTTTACAATTGATTTAAAAGTGAATAAATGTACTGATACTCTGTACAATGTAGCCTGTACAGATTATGAGTATACATGTGTTCAAAATCCATACACTATACATGTACAGTCACAGAATCTTGATAGTTATCTTGAAAATGTATGAATGCATTGAAAAACTGTACAACCTTGCCAGCACAAATTACAACAGTGCAAATGTACAAATGTGGGTAAGTGAGAAAGTGAGTGAGAAAGCCTGCCAGTAGCTTTTCGTGGATCGGTGGTTCTTCCCTGGGTTTTCCAGGGTTCTTCCTCCGCCATTATTACTGGCCACCATGTATAGCCTATCTGGTGCTGAAAAATGTTGTTAAAACCCTACAACAACAACAACAACAACAAAAGTGTACCAGAATTTGAAATGCAGATCACCTGTTGTAGTAGGTTCTTGACCACCAAAGTCTTGCACTTTATAATGCATTGCTAATCTGTACAAAGTAGCCTCACACATTACAACAGTGTTTCATTATTTTAAACCATATATCAATGTGATTCATGTTGCACAAATTTCAGTAGGATAGATTTTTGATACCAAGTTAATGGGCTTACTTTCTTCCAAAAGGTTAGTCTTTGGTAGGTGGCCATTTTATTTACATTCATTCTATTTCTAGTATAGAGATTATAGACTGAGGTATTATCAAAATATGTTTGTCATTTTCATCCATGACAAGATGACAGTTTTTCAAGCTGATCATTTGCTTGACTTCTCATGGCCACCAGACATATGTTTGAATGTTTTCAAAACATTGTTATTAATTTCATGTCTTCATTTAAATATAGATCATATGGTATTCTCTACAAAACCAAAGAAATAATACATTTTCTTTGTGCAAGGAAAATCTCGTACAACATGCATAAGTTAAGCTTAGTGCTGCCCCTGCTATGCTTTC
Organism: Potamilus streckersoni; assembly: GCA_016746295.1. Lineage (NCBI taxonomy): Eukaryota > Metazoa > Mollusca > Bivalvia > Unionida > Unionidae > Potamilus > Potamilus streckersoni. The sequence continues at coordinate 2,772,383 of JAEAOA010000333.1, read as the reverse complement.
TCCCAGGTACGCCTTTTTGCCTTTTTAAGTGAAATTCAAAATGGCACACATAAACATTGGCAATACATTGTGCAAGGCAAACAGAAGAGCTTTTTATATTGTTTGAAATATTGCATACCTGCCAACCATTATGCTTCTGGCATAATCATTATGCTTTTTTCCACTAAATTATACATTGCATGTAAAAGTACTTGGATTACCTTTTTCGGTATATCCCCCCACCACAAAAAATTGTTTTCTCATTTTTATTAACATCCCACTAATCGCACAAGACATATTCTAGAAAAGACTGTTTCTTAGTAACTTTGACATAAAAGTACACATATCTATAGACTACTGGTGACTTTCCTTATTGTTATGTTTTATTTATAGCAGCTGCCCTATTTTAAAGAAGACCTCTGTTTCTATTTATAGCAGTTGTCTGGCTTAGGACATAACAGACTGGTTTCTAATTTTTAATCTTTGCTCACATATTTTTTATTAAAAATAATGTGAGGAACAGAATCATTCTGTAGGAATTTGGCAGTAAAGGTCGTACTATTTATTCTAGTCAATGTGTATGCTACAGCAGAAATGTTTCTCAAATGATTTCACAGATGGATTAAAAAGAAGAAAAAAATTTCGAAAAAAAACGACTCAGAGATGAATACATGAATAACAATACAGTGCCATTCTAGGGTAGATTCACGCCAATTGCAGGCTGTGTGGAAAGGATTTTAATATTGGTCATAGTGTAAAACAAAGACACCTTGAATTAGCTCATTTTACTAACTCCAATACTAAGGTAACTTTTTTTAAAGCAGAACTAAATTGTGGAAACAAATTTTATAAATGCAGGGGCATTATACATTATTTACAAAGCTCTTAATAGAATACTGACTACAACTAGCGGTATAATACAACTTTGGTTCAAATGGATGCTTCCTGACGCCAAAATTGAGGAAAATATGCATGTGTTTTGTTCATATGCACATAGAATTTTATTATGTTATATGTGGACTACACTTTTTCTGCTCAGATTACTCCTTTTGTCCACTTGGATTCTGCTTATTGCTTGCCAAGGGTTGGCATGTATGTTAATAACAAACCATAATTAAATGTGTACACCAAAGCTTTCTTCAGACTATCCAAATCATTATAGGCGAATGTTTTCAATAATTTTGTTACATTTGCTTCTATGTCACTCTAAATGTAGGTGGACTAACATGTGTACAGTTTTCTTGAAACTTTTTCTTTGTTTCTTAACAAGTAACAATAATTTACTTCATCACATCTATTTCAGCATTACAAGGTAGCACTGACAGATTGCAGTCCGTGTACTCTTTCCAAAGCACAGAGTAAGTTTACAACCATACTACCGGCTATACTTGACTATAAGTCGACTGTAAATATCATAGATTCTAATGTCTTAGCATTCTGAACCTGCAGAAAAGGGTATAATTTTCTGTTCTACTGATTAATCCTAATAAACTGCACAGATCCGAATCTGCTGGCGTATTATGTATAGGCAGATATTGGTCCATGCAGTAGGCAGTTTCTTATAGGCAATTACATATGGTACTACATTTATAAATGCAAAATGAAAGGGGATATATCTAGCTAGATCACATGGATTGAAAGGGTTGTTTAACGATTACTTTATTTTGGAAAAATGTGCTGAAATCAAATCTGAAAATAAAAGCTTTTATGTTGATTCGGGAACATAGTGAAACATTATTTAAATCATAACCACTGCACAAATATAATTTATTTAGGTCTAATCCGATGGTAAAAAGGAACAAAGAAACCCTGTCATCTATATGCTCTATTTGTATTTCTCTAAAGTGTGCATCAAAAAAGAGATTGCATACTATATGCATGTGTGCATGTATGTTTCATTGTATTTTTTATATTATCTCTCTGTACACTTCATTTATTGTTCCTAGTTTCTTTGATTGTAAGTGTACAACTATACTTTGGGTATCAGTGATAGACTTACATAGGGACAAAGTTCTCTAGTTTTATCCCCACTGTGTTCTCTCCCATTTGGATGCATTTCTCTTGCTTTACTTCAGTAACTGAATAAAGAACTAATTCATTCTGGTGTCAGCCAGCACCTGTGCTGCTTAAATTTGAAAACATTTGTCACCTTGTGATCTTTTTTTTATTGTATTGATCTGATGTCATTTGTATAAATCTACAGAACAAATGGTGAAGATGGCAAGTCAGCTGTTGTTCTGAGCATAATTGCTGTTTATCCTATTTGGAGCACTCCAATGCTGCATGACAATTGAGTGCTTAAGAATAAAATGTACATTATGCATCCAAGTTCTGATCTTGCATCTGCCATATAAACTGCTGTAAATCAGTTTGCATGTTGCTTCCATTTAGAAACCTTTCCTGATACTGCTGAATTTTGTGGCATTGGTTAGAAATGTTGATCAAAATTTGATTATTTTTTTCAAATGTTTTGCAGTAAGTGAAATTATTGTTCCTGATCAACACAGGCATTTAAAATTTTGCACATTAGCTTCTTTGCTGTCGAAGCTGCAACAGTTACCAAAATTTCTAAATGCCATTTGACAAATGTACATACCATACCATGCTCAGCTTTCGATTATTTCACTTGATGTATGTCTTTATCTCGTATTATGATGTGAATCAGACTGTCCTTATATTCAACACACACACACACATGATAAAAAGAAACTTATAATGCAGCCAGATATGAAACTTTGGCTAACACCGGTATCAGGACATCTCCTTCCCGGACATTTCCCCCATGTACCTCTCTCTCTTTCCCCCCTTTTCCCCCGACATTTCCCTCTGGACCCCCCCTACCCCATCAGATAGGATTTCTCCCCATTATTTTTATACAACTTCATTTATATATAGTAACATTAGTTTTAATGTATACTTGCATCCCGCATCACCATTAGTGCACAGGTACGACTGAAATAAATGCATTATTAAAATTAAAATATCTACTTTCCTGACCCCTCTCTCTCTCTCTCCTGATTTTTCTCTTTCTCCTGATCTCTCTCTCTCTCTCTCTCTCTCTCTCTCTCTCTCTCTCTCTCTCTCTCTCTCTCTCTCTCTCTCTCTCTCTCTCTCTCTCTCTCTCTCTCTCTCTCTCTCTCTCTAACACACACACACACACACACACACTCTCTCTCTCTTATGGATCTTAGGGTATCTTGAAAACACATTTGAGGTGTGAACAAAAATTCACACCCATTTTTAAGCTTTGTTAGTTGTCACAAAAATGGGCATTGTCTATTTGTCAATCAATTGCTAGTGCTTTTACTGAATGTAGAACAGGAGTTTTCTTTGAAATATGTTGATGAGGCTGAGTTTTATTTGTAGGGCATTTTTGGTCTATTTAAGAACAGATGGATTAGCCATCATTCAAATAATTGTAGTTGTTTCAGTACAGTACTCAGGCCAGATGTTGACATAAGTGGATTATGATGTAACAACCAAAGAAGTACAAAGACTGTTCTTGGAGAATTGCAATCATATTCACTGACTTTGACAATCATGACATCATAGAATACTTAAAAGCAATTATTTATAACATTAACATTTAAACAATACATTTTTATATGTGAAAAATGTCAACTTTGATGCTACTGAGATTTATTTCAAATTATTTTCTTTTAACATAATACAAGTTTTCATATTTTATAGGCAAAATGTCATATGAATTAAGCTTTAAGATAATGGGGGTAAATGACTGGGGGAGAAGTACTATTTGATGAAGGGGAAAAAGTCGGGGGGGGTCCAGGTGGGTGGAGTGGAATGTCCGAGGGGGAGAAGCCCTAGACCTGCTAACACCATATGTACCATGTGCATGTTTACAGATTTTTTTAATGTATATAAGCATTAAAGTAAATGTGTCCATTTACAACTATAACTGGCCTGATTGAATGTATCTACATGTAATTATCTCAATCTCACTCTCACATCTTCATTTTAGTTTTTTTTTTAGCTTGGATGTTGCATCATGGCACAAAATGTGTCATAAAGGAGTTTATGGAGCCATCTGCTGAATTTTACAAAATGCCTAATATATAACATGTTTGACAAACTGTACTGTATATGACAAACTGTACTGTATATGACAAACTGTACTGTATATGCCTTAATCAAAGGGCTTTCTAGTTTTGTGATTCATTTGTGGCTTTGAAATTACTGTATTGTACATGCAGTCAAAAAGGTGTGGGTTCAAATCCTACAATCATATTAGCTTGGGTTGTCCATGGGCAAGGTACTTTACTCCATTTGCCTAGGCACTAAAATGTTGTCATATGTTGATGTACATAATACACCATGTCATGACGTCATGACAACAACAAATCAACAGCAAACTGATTTTGGTCATAAGCTAACCTGTCATTCTGGTTAGGTGGATGTCAGTCAAGTACTCTTATAAAACTTGTCTGTGAATTTGATTTTATTGTTTGAAGTCAGAGGAATAATTCTACAGTATGGAATAGGCATAACCACTGTATCTTTCAAAGTGAAAAAAAGCTGAATTATTTGGTATGTGGAAAAGGTTGATATGTGTACATGTCAGTTGCACTGTCAGCTCCCAATCATGTGATAAAGGAAGCTTCGTGTTTCTGTTTGATAAGAAAATTAATGAGACAACATTAGGGATGGTTTAATATTTTATGGCAAAGCAGCACAAGTAGGTTATTTCATGCTGAGGCAATTAGAGTAAAGTGCCTTGTCCAAGGAAACACCCTAATTGCTGATCCAAGATGGTTCAGTGGTAGGATTTGAAGATGCATACATTCTGTCTTGATTTTGGCAGTCTAACCAGAGCCACGTCTTCTTCAGACTATATTAAGAACATTATGATACCATACACAATCTATAATAGTTTTTTAACTAGCTATGGAAAAGTTTTGTATAAAGAAAGAACAACCCAAACAAACAGCTTTCATTACATGGACAGCTTCGCTCTTTCTACCATCACAAATCTTCATAGTATCCCTGACCCTATGATGCTTTGAAAAACTAAAAGTAGCTTATTTATTGCCTTGCTGCAGAAATGCTTGTTGATAAAAGATGTCACATAATTCTTGCTAAAAAGAAGACATGTCTCAAGGTAGGTGTGTATATAATTAATGAAAAGTGTCTAGTTTGTTGAGCCTTTATTAACAAATTCTTGGTTCCTTGTCATTCTACTGTCCCATTAAAGTGCTGGAACTTTTTACGCATCTTAAGATGGGAATATTAGAGTATTGGCTTCTATCCCTGCTTTCATCCATACATCCTTCCACTGTTTAACGTTTGATTCTCTGGCTACAACTTAATTGTGATTTTTATGAAACATTTTGTAATTATTTCATCACAATTAGATGACTTTGTCACATGCCATAGGAGCCTCCAGCCACAGGGTCAAGGTCTCAAGAAGGAATGATATAATTATGCAGCTTGTTCTTTTATCTATTTTAACTACTGAAGATATTTCAAGAGGACCTTTGTCATTTATATATAAAACTATATACAGATTGTCACATGTCATAGCCAAGTTCCCAAGGTCAAGGTCACATGCCTGCATGTGTCAGTAATGGTTATACATGACTATTATTCTGTTATGAGCTTTCAGGATTAAAACTTTTTTTTTGTCTGTAAATATTTATATTAATAAGTATCACTCCAAAATAGACCTTGGCAGTAGGACTGTGTGAAGATCCAATATATTAAAAGAAAAATTCTGGGGGTTTTGGAAGCGGTCCTTATAGTTTTTTGTTTTCTTTCAAGTTTAATAAATTGGATGAGATGTTGCTTTTTATTTAAGCTGTGGTGTGATAATTGAAACAAATTAGTACATTTTGAAACAACAAATAAATTTTGAACATTCTCCATATGTTTGAATGATTACAGTCCTTGTCTTTGACACTTTTGATAAAGTTTATCTGGGTATTCCTAGGTTTGGAAAGCTGTAGGTGTCTGAGGTTTTACATATTTAGGCTCTGTGTGACTTGGGAGGGCCTGCCTGCATAGGTTAAAGTTTAAAGTAGTTTATTATCTTGGTTAGTGGCATTGTCTTCAACAGTTTTAAGTGTAATGGTTTTTGTTGATAGGAATACAGTACATATATTTTTTCATGCAAAGTAGATATTCAGTACTCATACTTTGTGATGCATATATTGGCTGATAAATCTGTGTATTTTAATGTAGTTGACAATAAAATATTTGACTTGTTTCAATTTCCAACATTTAATTTCCTTTTGAGAAAATAACATGAACTCATTGTTTGATGTAGACCAGGGTTTGCCTCATTAAACATGAAATTTGTGTAAGTCTGCTGATACCTGTACATATTCTACACTAAAATTTAAATATTCTTCCTTTCATATGTAGAAGCCATCACATTGTCATGATGGAGACCCATTAGATCAGCTTGCTAAAGTGAAGGTTGTTTTAACTCTAAAATAGTGACTCTTTCCAAAATAGACAACTCTGTAATTAGACTTTTATAAATGCTGGTCTCCAATGGCAGTGTGATGGATTTCCAGGAGCATGTTGTTTCAGATTATTCCATTTTGAGTTGAAAGTACATTCTTTAAACACATCCAAGTCGTAAATTTCTGCACCTGTTCTTTGTTTAGATGTCAACTCTTTCTCAATTTCTACACCTGTTATTAGTATTAATGTCAACTCTTTGTCATTGTTAGGTAAAGTGTTGACATACTTGGCTAACTGCTCAGTTCTTCTACTGTGAAAGAACAGCTTAACAAAGTTGGTTGAAGGTGAAGGTCACTGTTCTTTCTGACAAATTTGAAAGACTTTTTAAAGATTAGCTATCAACCCTGGTCCAAGATTTTGATTATAAGATGTGATTATTGCTAAAGGCAGAAAAATGTTTGTCTGGCAGCATTATGTGGCATGGATAAAGCAGTGATACATGGACAGGACACTTAATAAAGTTTGATAGGGCTCACCTTAATGTAGGGTACATCATTCATATTAAGGTAAAAATATAATTAGCCCCATGACCATAACAAGATAACATGTGCATTTAAAATTGGAAGACAATTTTAGTTCCTTGTGCATTGTAATTTTTTTTTAAATATATTGAGAAATTCTTGCAGAAAAAGATTGAATCCACTTAACTGAGGCATTTTATTGAATTGTGCAGTGTGATAAATTTGCAGATGAGAGCCAGAACATTTTTTATTACAAAAAATCTTGATGCACAGTAGCATCATAGTTTCAGTTGAATTTCAGGCTGTATCCCACATCAGTATTAGAAATTGTCATATAACATACAGGGATTTTCCATTGTTATGTGTCCCTTGCATGACAGTGCCATTGTTGGCAGGTTTAGTTGTACTTCTCAAGTTTGTAGAAACAATAATGTCTTTAATGGAGAAAATTTTTTTGACATTTAACAGATCAGTCACTTTAAATTAAACTTTGCACAAATTATCACAGTATTACGTTTTACATTATAAGGTAGGAGTTAATTATACCATGCCATTCATTAACTTGTAGAAGACGCTAATTACAGAGGTATATTTATAGCTTGCCAACAAGATTAAGTTGAATTTATGTAGTGTTGGCATACCCATTATATCTACTATCTACTTGGACATGACTGATTGGCTGACTTTAATAGTGTCAGACTGCTGACATTCTATATCATTTTATCGTAGTTCAGGGAGTATAAAACTAAAAGTAATATTGATACTATGAGATACAAGAATTTATCTAACTTCATACTTCTTGTATGCAATAAATTAATACTAGTACATAGAAATCAATGAAAGGTAAAAGTTTTCAACTAACACATACTCTGAGCAATGGGACATTGGTCCTACAAGTTCTAAAATATTGTATTATTTTGTTTGAATTGTTTATCCATTATGCTGCCAAATAAACATGGTATTGAAGTGTCAAGTCAGGTCAAGTCAAACTGCAAACAACAAAGATTCTGATCTGCCATGGTATAAAATGCCTGCAGACCTGGGTATATATTGTTTGCTCCTAACATCTGGGTCTGTGCAGTGTATAGTTGGACTTTATTTATATGTGAGTATATATGGTAATTGACATATTGCCCAGTATAATACAGTAGAGATATTATACCAGTCACAGTGCATGGTGTGTGCAGTGTCATCACATGATAACTTTAACAGTAAAATATCTTGCCTTGGGTTGAATTAAGAGAAAAAGATGCTACCAAGAACTGACTTCCATTAGCATCCTTCAAAATGTGTTTGTAGACCCTATCAAATAGATGCCCATTAATTCAGTGCTAGTAGTTTTGAGCTAGTACACCAGCTTGTCAATTAATAAATAATGTTATAAACAGTAAGAATAAAATGTTGTAGGATGAAATTATGCATGTAAGACAAAATGTTTTATAAACAGCTAGTAGGAAAGGCAAGCATTTAATCATTAAGTGCCTGAGTAAGTATATTTTTTTCTTTGGGGGGTATAATTAGATTTTCTTTGGAGGGGTAACAACCATTGCACAGATATGTGCTCCATGTTCAAATTCATGGAAAATAATTCAGCAAGAACCTTTAGGCTCTTTGGGTATCTGTTTGTTGTACACTTGTGATGTTTAACTATCAAGGTCAACAAAAATCTTGATCAGCCATATATAACATAATACTTTCCTGAAGATTGTGGGTCTACTTTGTTTTATGAACTTGAATTACACTCCTCAGCTACTGGAACCAAACTTGTAGATATATTTGCACATTTTATATCTGAAGGTAGAGATTTTTAAATGTGACTTTATCAATATGGTCCCAGAACACCCCATTTTGATTAAAAAAGTAAAAGATATTGACAAAAAAAAGAAAGAAATGAGAATAATTTCTTTTATTTGTACTTAAAAAGTTTATTTTTTTAAATGTATCACTGTAAGTTTTGAGGAACAATCCACAGGTAAGACAAATCATCTTGGAAACAAATTGTTAATTAGCTTGTGCTATGAAGCCAAATGATGACTTTTAAATCAACACTTGTCAGAATGGCCTTTGAGTAAGCTCTTGATTAGGTTCTCACATAAAAATTCATGGGTATCACTGTAAAATGGAATAGAAAGTGTCAAATTTATAATGATTACATGGAAACTGAATTAAAAAATAGTGAAATTATGATTTAATTTGGCAAGACATTTTAAAAGGTATTTGTTTCTTACATTGTTGCCACCAGTAAGCATTTTGCGACATTTTCATTGATCAGTATTTCATAAATTTTTATTGAGAAAAGACTATTGTTAAAGACAATAAAATGATTTCAAATTTTTGGGGTTTTTTTGTTGTCTATTCCAAATTTCCATGTATGAACTGCAATTTTCAACAACAAAAGATATATATATATATATATATATATATATATATATATATATATATATATATATATAATTTCTACCAGGGGGGTGTATGTGCTGTGTGGCCAAGTGGTATATTGAGTTTGATTTTAGGGGTGTCTATGTGGTAAAGCGGTATATTGAGCTAAATTTTGCCGGAGGGGGGGGGGGCTATGTGGTAAAGTAGTATCTTTGAGTTTACCTTGACAGATCAATGACATCTCACCAGCTCTGCCAACATCAGTATGCAAGTTAACTTGCCAATAGTGTTGTGTGGATCATTGGTTCTTCCTGGGGTTTTACCTTGCTAGATATACTGGCCACCATGTATATCCTATCTGCAGAAAATGGCATCAAGTCGGCAACAACAGCATTTACCAACTGTGATTTTTTAAAACATGTTAGCCAATAAAATCCTGTGTTTAGAATTTTCTAGATTCACAGCTGGATTTGTAAGCTGTCATGTCTTAAAAGAAAGGGACTGAAGTATAATTATTTTTCATGTATACTTGTTAATGGACACAAACCACCACCAACCAATGTTTACACTTTGAAAAATTTTTTTTATAGGTATCAAAATTCAGGTATGTGCATCATGGGTTGTTTCTTTATAATGATTATAAGAAAAAGCATTATCTATTCAAAACGGATTACTCATCCCAGTATTATGCAATTTATTTGCAACTGAATGAACAGTTGAGATAATGTCCCTTATCCATCTCATTTGTGTAAAGGATGTGATTAGTGTATGATTAAAGCATAGAGATATATCAGTTGTCATCTTACTAATTTTAATAGTCTTGACTGTAGACTGCTGTTCCATTATTGTTTTCATGTGCAACCTAATATTTTTACTATTTTTCTTTTTCAGTCAGACTTCATATTGCTCATCTTTTTGAAGTTCAGGTAATTCCCCATGCTATTAATTTGATTGATACCCCCCCTTGCAGGTATATTATGCGCTTACATACAAGTCTAACTGCAAACTGCACAGACCCAGATCTGTCGGCACATTATGCGTTGGCAGATCTGGGTCTATGCTGTTTGTTGTGAGTAATCAGTAGAGCAATCAACATACACTTGGGGGATGACCGGAAACTGCCCTGAACGAATAGTGAATTATCCAGCAACATCTGGATTTGTCGGTTTTCTATAGTCGAAAAAATCCGGATCCAGATTTTTGCTTAGTGAATCTGGGGCCTGACTCGTAATTTGTGAACAATATAAACTGACAATACAAATTTGAAACTTACCAGCAGTCCAGCACTTAGGAATGTAAAACATAACTAATTTCAAATTTAGCCAATAAATCGTCTCATTTTTTAATCGATAGGTGGCTACGTGGTGCAAATATTTTTCATCAATATTTTTTCATTTAACATTGTAAAATAAACTTAAAATTAATAAAACTTATAAAAACTTTAAATTATACAGTTATAAAAGTTATACAATATATGCAATCAATAAAAATTGTCAAAATAATGTTGTACACTGTATACACACACTCTAGTCCATGAACGGGAAGTTTCTATTGATCTTTGTGACTATTTAGATACTTTGTTTCTAAACTTGAGCAGTCTATTACACTATTTATAATTATTGTTTATTCAATGGTGACTGGTGAGTATCCGCTGTCTGACAGTGTGAATAAATGTATCAGTATTATACTGTCGGACAGTGGATACACTCTCCATCTATCGACTAAATAGGTAATTAAATGTAAATATTAAATTAAATTTAAATTAATACAAGTTAAATATTATTATTAAATAGAAATTACACCTCCTGGGCCCTTGCTGTTCTTACACTTAAATTCGGTAGACTGAGGCTTGCAAGCAGAGATTGTTGCACGTATACAGTGACATCCGGATCCAGCAAATATTGTCCCAGCTATCCGGATCTTAATTAGACCTGATCTGCAGCACATTATGCTATGGCAGATCAGGCTCTTTATTTGCTTGCAGTGTGATTCAACTTATAAGAGAAAATCAGCTTCAAAATAAAGGTGAGATTAATTAGATGATCAAGAAAAAGGTTAATTTTGTGATGAACACCTTATTGTCATTTCATAAATAGTTGAGATGAAACATTCGTTACTACATAATTTCCTGTCTTTGAGTTGCCAGTTTTACTGAGCATTATTTGGCTAAGGACTTGCAGATGTAGTAATACTCATTTGTGTTAATAAAGGTTTAATCATTTTGTAATTTCATCTATTAATTTACAAAAATTGTCTCCTTTATAGGGAAAATACAAGCAGGCCAAGGAAACCTATGAGCAGTTCCTGTCTTTGGATGGAAAAGACCCAGTTAAAGCTATTGCACTTAAACAGTTAGGTGGGTTTAAAAAATGCTTCCCATTCATGTTCTAAGCGTATGGACTGTTTCTTTTCACAACGTACAGAGTTTTAGTAGTTTGGGAGCATCTATTGCATCATTAGGTTTATCACACGAATATAAAGCTGGTCTGAAAGGAAATATAAAGCTGGTCTGAAACGTCATACAGGTGATGTTCTGAAATGTTCAATTTGTGCCAGATTCAATTTGTGCCAGATGCGTTCCTAAGGCTGTGGTGTCAGTTGAAAATTGGATAAAATCAACAGGAATTCTGAGTGGCAAGATGCACGTGCATGCATGTGCTGCATGCAAGTTCTAGCACATGGCACCAATGATGGCATAAAAACAAGCACAGTGGCACAAGTTGGATGTTATTTCTTCATTATAAATGGCGTTAAAATGAAAATCCAATAATCAAAAATGGTGTATAGCAATCTGATTTTCCTGTAAACAACAATGTAAATAAAAATGTATCCTGTAAATCAGTATCTCATATATATATATATATATATATATATATATATATATATATAAAATATAATATAATATAATATAATATAATATAATATAATAACGCCATAATTGTTGCAAAGAATGTGCTTGCAAAGTGGGTTCAGTTTTGCATGAAATACAAGTACCCTCTCTTGAAGATGTATAAAAAACCCGAGTCAGAAGATCAGGTACTCAATGGTGGTAATAATGTACTAATAATATACTAATAATGTACTAAAAATAAAATAAGCAAGATCTGGTCTTATCTACTGATTATTGAACCCGCATAGTTTTGAACTAATTGCCATTACATTTCATTAAAAATTTAACCCTAGTTACTAGCGGCATAGTGATTAGAGTGTCAACCTCGAATGCGGGTTTGAACCGCAGCTAAGTCACACCAAAGACTTTTAAAAATGGTACTAACAGCTACCTCGCTTGGTGCTCACCATTAGGAGGTTAGTGTTAGGACTGGTCGGCCTGGTGTCGGGATAATGTGACTGGGTGCCCCAGTGCTAGACATCACTATAAACTCTTATTGCAGACATCATAGCAGTATGACTGGAAAAAATTAAAGCTACATTAAAAATCTAAATCACTTAAACACACACCCACACATAGGAAAGAGGAATGAAGAAATTTCAATAAATTCTACATATACACACGTTTATAATGTCTCGGGTATGTTCACCTACATCCATTTTGATTTCCAGGTTGGCTGTATCATACAGTTGACCAGTTTGGTGACAAGAATACACGAGTGGGCTTAGCTGTGCATTTTCTTCAAAAATCAGCAGAAATAGACGGCACCAACGGGCAGACCTGGTATTTACTTGGAAGGTATGTTCTACCCAGATAGCTGCATTCTTTAGTGCAGCAGAATGAGATGTTTGTAGATTTTCAGAATAGAGATAACATAAGTTCTTTAAAATGGCATACATGCCCAACTGTTTTCCACAGAATTACTAGCGTATCCCATAGAGTGCAAGAATAAGTGTCAAAATCCTCTTGGTGGACTTTTTTCCTGGATCTGTTGACATTTGCATCATTGAACAAATTGTCTGCAGTAATACTTAAGCTGTTTTTTTTTTTGTTTGTATTGCCATTACTTTAGCAGTTTCAACCACTGTTCTTTGAATGCTGATATACATTTAAAAATGTATAGTTTACTGTAAACCTAACTTTTTACACTATCTTCAGATGAGAAATGTTTTAGTTTAAACCAAGCGTTTTACACTTTGTTGACTGTTTTGGTGGTGCCTACCTTGGATGCAGGAGGTTGCAGGTTTGAACTGAGTTATACCAAAGACTTAAAAAGAAGGCACTAGCAGCTGCTTCACTTGGAAGGAGAGTATTGTATATTATTGAACATTTAGGACTTTGGACTTATCTTCATTTGCATGTAAACTGAATATGAAATTTGACATGTATATTAGTAACTCTAATTTTTATAGGGCACCAATTTGTGTGCATTTGTTGTTGCCTTGAACCATGAATTTAAAGACCCAATGAAAAATCAGCCCTACATGATAGTGAAGCCCTTTAAAAAGCAGAATTATACTGCATTTTTAGGACAGCTCCGGTGGCGCAGTGGTTAGAGCGTCTGCCTTGGATGCGGGAGATCGTGGGTTTTAACCCTGGTCGAGTTGTACCAAAGACTTATATAAATGGTACTAACAGCTTCCTCGCTTGGCACTCAGCATTAAGAGGTTATTGTTTGGACTGGTCAGGCCTGGTGTCAGGATAATGTGACCGTGTGGGACATCATCCTACATGTCTGTGACATAATACCCCAGTGCTAGACAGCCCTATAAACTGCCACACTGCAGACATCATCACAATATGACTGAAAAATTATTAAAACTACGTTAAAAATCATAATCATATCACACATATACTGCATTTTATATGATTTCAATACTGTATCCTGTAACTGTATTATCCACTAACTGCCATAAATCGATGCAGTGACATACTTGTAACGGGTAGGTAAGGATAGAGACAAATGAGATAAAGCTGTTGGTATTAAAAGAACAGTATTACTAAAATTGAAAGAATAATGATACTAGTTTATTGTTACATGACAAGGGCTCGTACTCAGTAACAAAGAAAAGAGTGAAAGCCAACAAGCTTTGTAAAATTTAACAAAACAATTTATTTCCCTAGACAACAATGTAAAAATTGGTAAATAGGACCTGCAGTTGGTGAATATAATCCAAATATGATTCTAAGAAAACACAAGTTCTATTACTAAATAGTCCTATAAGAATCCAGGTTCGAGTCCCAACGACATACGAATATGGAGGGCGATGACGTCAGATGTAGTTCAATGTATGAATAACATTAATTCCAGAATAAATTTTCTTGAATATCTTTCAGAATTTTTTAACAAAGTCAACTGGTTGAGTGTCCAGGAGAATAAATTATTGGATTCAAAAAAATTTGACAAAGAATAAAATATTCTGGTAACAAATTTAAAAACACCTTGTTCCTTTAAGGTATTGAATGACTGGCCAAACCAATATTAAGAATGAGTCTATACACTCAAAACATCACTTAAAATCTCGCAAGATTGGTTCTATTTATTCTAGTTGATTCGTCTGTTACAGCAAAAATGTTTCTCAAATAGTTTCAAAGATGGATTAGAAAAAAACTGGAAAAAACTAGATGAACACACAAATAATACAATACAGTGCCATTCTAGGGTAGCAGGTACTTCTTTTCTATAGCAGAACTAAATTGTGGAAACAAATTTTATAAATGCAGTGGCGTTATTTACGGAGTTCTTAATAGAACACTTGACTACCACTGGTGGTAGAATACAACTTTGGTCTTTGTTCAAACAGATGTTATTGTTATTGTAGGGTTTAACGCCATTTTTCAGCACAAGATAAGCTATACATGGCGGCCAGTATAAATGTTGGAAGAAGAACCCTGGAAGAACCACTGACCCACGAGAAGCTACTGGCAAGCTTTCTCACTTACCTGCGTTATCTGAGTCTGGACTCGAACTCACACAGAGGTGAGATGGAAGTGATCCGTAACAGTCAGCGCTTTAGACCACTCTGCCACTCGGGGGCCCTTCAAACAGATGCTTCCTGACACCAAAATTGCAGAAAATATGCACATTTTGTACATACACGCATTGAATTTTGTTATGTGGATTATGCTTTTTCTTCTCCGACTACTCCTTTTGTCTACTTGGATTACGCTTTTTCCTCGCCAGGGTTTGGCATGTATGGTTTTACCTCACTTCTGAACTTCATCAACATGTTTGCTAAAATGCATAAATGCACATTTTTTAAAGCATGAATTACTGCCATTTTGAATATTGTTTGTCCCAAAGTTATACATGCAATCATGGCATTAGGACATAATTTGATCTATGATCATTTGGTTACATTTTGGAAATTAGATAGGAATAGGTAACATTCAAAGTATGGGATTTTTTTGATAGAAGAACACATCTGAAACATTAAAAGTGGAATTAATGGATTATTATGAAATTATAGAAAATATCTTCTTTTGCAGGTGTTTTTCTAACCTTGGAAAAGTCCATGATGCTTTCGTTTCATACAGAAACTCCATTGATAAATCAGAGGCCAGTGCTGACACGTGGTGTTCAATAGGGTAAGTGTAAATCAATAAGAATGGTGCATGAAGTAAAGTCTTCTCTAACATACAAGATATTGAATACTATGGATTGCTTGGACTAGTAGAACCTACCAAAATTGCTTAAACAAAATATTTAGTGAACGTTTAGCTTTTTTAATCTGTATGCTGTCTCATGATGGTATTCTACTGAGAAAATTTCAGGTCTTGTAAAACACCGATTTAGACAAAATTTCAGGCCTTATAAACGACCAATTTAGACAGAAAATTTTGGGCCTTTTAAAAGACCAATTTTGACAGAAAATTTTTGTTCATTTAAAAGACCAATTTAGACAGAATATTTCTGGTCTGTTATAAGACCAATTAAAACATATTGTTGTTAAGATTATTTACCCTTTCTTTGTTTTGTATATTTTTTGGGAGAGTTTTTGCAGCATCTTTTTATAGTCTGTCTCATTCATTGTGGATATTTCCTCTTGGTTGGAAATGTTTGCCTTCCTAGATATTTGGCAAGCTGACCTTACTTTTGCTGACACCCTATAGTCACGATTGTCCTCATTTTCCTTTTCCACCCACCCACCCCTTACATTACCCACCCACCTACCTGACTACCTAGACTGAGGTGGTTAATGGGGCCCTGGGTGGGCAAGTGGTTGAAGGCACTTGGATTTATAGATCAACTCAGTTGGTGTTGGTTCAAGTCTTGGCTTTCCCAGTTTGCTATGTGAGAAAGCTTGCCAGTAGCTTCCCATGGGTCTGTGGTTCTTCTTGGTTTTTTCCTTAACTAAATGTTAGCCACCATAGCCTATCATGTACTGAAAAATGGTGTTAAACCCACAAAACCAAACCAAACTGAGGTAGTTCTATTATGTTCTGTAGGAATGTAATGCAACAACATTGATAATTTAGCCTTATATATTATTTAAATTGTATACCTGTTGAATTTTTCAGGGTTCTGTACCAGCAGCAGAACCAGCCTATGGATGCGCTGCAGGCATACATTTGTGCAGTTCAGCTGGACAAATCGCATACTGCAGCCTGGACTGATCTAGGAATTCTTTATGAGACATGTAATCAACCCAGAGATGCACTCACCTGCTATATGAATGCTGTTAAAACTAAAGGTAGACTGACATTGAATTTCAGAATTTTCATTCCCAAGAATGCAGTTTAAAAAGAGTATCTTTTTCATAGCAACAGTATACTACCTGCTTCGATTGAATTGCTTTCCATTTCCAGGACTCCTTTTCCCAGTCCAAGCTAATTATTGCTCCAAAATTAGTTTTGGAGGGTCAGCATTGAAACAAAAGCAGACCCAGTCTAACTCTAGACACAGCCAACATCTGGATAACCAGTCTCTTTCTTCTTCAGATGATGTACACATTGCATGTATGTAATATCATGCATTAACATTTACCTTCATTTTCTGCTCTGAACATTTGATATTATTTGAGTGTTTGTATTCAATTGGTATATTTTATAGGTTTTTATTTTTTGACAATGTATAACAAGTGGTACTTCATTAAATTATGTCCCTCTTTATTGTTCTGGTGCTAGTATTGTCTTCCTATAATTTGGTTCCAAAGTTTTGTATTTGCATGAATGTTTTTATCGTCTTGAGTTTATAAAGTTGCACTTTGTGGGCAATAATGGACACAGGAAGACTGTGTATACGTTCCATTCCACACTTGCTTAGCATGCATATGCATAGAATATGCACACAGACTGGTGCCCAGTTTGTTGTCTTTTATTCAAACCATGCATACAGACTGGTGCCCAGTTTGTTGTCTTTTATTCAAACCATGCACACAGACTGGTGTCCAGTTTGTTTTTTATTCAAACCAGGTGTGAGACCTTAAGTAGCATCACACATAAAGGTTGATGAAGAAGGGTTTCTCTTCCTCATCTTCAGTGTACATCCCCATTCACTCCTAGGAGGGGTCCTAATCTCTTAGTGTGAACATGAGACTACAGCCTCAGTGGGGTAAGAACAATCTGTGATAATCTGTGAGATCACTGAAGGGCCAAGTATACCTAATTCCAGTTATGATGCTATCAGTGCTGGTAAGGTATCAATCCTTAGCCCTTCTCAAGAGAGTAAAATATAACTGAGACTGAGTCACACCTCCCATTTAGAGATGATTGGTGCCAACCCAGGCTCCTATTAGGGAATCATGCCTGCTTGAGAGGGAAAAGCAGTGATCTAATTGGGATAGATCTGATATGAGTGGTTCCATTGGACCTTGCTATGAGAATGAACAACAAGCTCCTGTTAAGTCTTCTCTGTACCAGATCAGAGATCATTGGCTTGGATGCTGTCTTCACTTTTATGCTTAGCTCATCTGAATCAATCAGAGATCATTAGCTTGGATGCTGTCTTCACTTTCATGCTTAGCTCATCTGAATCAGTCAGATCATTGGCTTGGATGCTGTCTTCACTTTCATGCTTAGCTCATCTGAATCAGAGATCATTAGCTTGGATGCTGTCTTTACTTTCATGCTTAGCTCATCTGAATCAGTCAGATCATTAGCTTGGATGCTGTCTTCACTTTCATGCTTAGCTCATCTGAATCAGAGATCATTAGCTTGGATGCTGTCTTCACTTTCATGCTTAGCTCATCTGAATCAATCAGCAGGACCAGTTTTCAAGAAGGAAACAAGTTGATCCCAATGTTCCCCTTTGAGTGCAGTTGCTTTTTACTTCTTTTTTTTTCAAGGAAAGAGAATGTCCAGTATCCAGAATTAAGATCTACATAACAGTCCTTTCTAACGCACTCTGCTTCTTTACGAGTTTATTCATTGGGTTTGAGCCTTGTCATTGTTTTGATCTTCAGAGACCAGTATCTCACTCGGTAATAACTAGGTGGTATCTTTTGTGTTCTTTGGGCATTGTTAAAACCCCATTTTGAACCTTCAGTGAACTTTTTACCAGATTTTGATACCGCTCTGGTGGCCTAGTGTCCACCTTGGAAGCGGGAGATTGCAGATTTGAACCATGGGTGAATTATACCAAATACTTTTGAAAATTGTAGTTGCAGCTGGCTCGCTAGGCACTCGGCATTAAGAGGATAGTGTTAGGACTGGTTAGCCGGGTGTCAGTTTAATTGGGTGGGACATCATGCTACATGTCTGCTGAAAGATACTCCAATGCCAGGTATCTATGAACTGTCAAACTGCAAACATTGTACTGATATAACTGAAAATAATGTTAAATTTCCAAATCACACAATCTTTGCAGATTTTTCCTGCTCTCCTTAGTGTCATTGGGGAGTAAGAGTGCCATTCATGTCTTTTCAGTGGAAAAATTTTGTTTACAAGTAAGCAATAATTATGATTCGGTTTCTCATTTGTACTGACCGGAATTTCTAACCACTTTCACTAGTTCTACTTCTGTAGAAATCCCCAGTCTCTATTGTATCTACTGTGGATGATCCAGATCAGGTTGGGTTTTTTTTGCCCTGTAAGAGCCTTCATTTTGCTTTATTTTGCTTCTAAAGGTAAAATGAAACGATTGGAGCACCTCTTCCAACATGATATGGGTTCCTTTGATATTTTGGGAGCTTGTATTTCCAGATTAAAGGCTACAAAATTTGGGCTGTTGCTACATTTTGTGCCTATTTGTATCACTCCTCTTTAAATGAATTTGAGAGCCATCTTCAGTTGGTCTTGCATTACATTCCTTGTTTGCCTTCAGTCTTTGTCAAATCAGAGAAAGGGTTCTTATGATGTCATAACACATGGACCATTCATTGCCAGCTTACATTACTGAATGCTCCTATTGTGTTGGAGCAAGAACAGTAATTCTTTCTGCCAGATTTGTTGAGGCAATCATCTTCAATCCTAACTGGTTAATTCAGCAGACATCTTGATTTGTTTGTCCTTCCTGAGATGCTCTTGGGTAAGATGTTGTCATCCTGTGTCAGTGAAATTTTATAAGCATATTGACCTGTTTAGGTTTTGTGGCTATTACTTTTATTATTATTCCTTTGGAAATTTTGATACACATTTAATATTTATTAGGCATCAACAAATTAAATTTTATTTATGTATGCGAAGATGACATGGCTTGATTTTCAGATTGATGCAGCAATTGTTTAATATTTAAATCCTTTTTTTATCACTTTCTGTTCTGCAAAAGTCATCAGTGTTACATGCATACATGCCAAGGCTTTTGACTAATCATTTTGCTTTTTTCCAAAAAATTACTTTATATTTGTAAACATATTCGGACTATACATTTTAGGTATATCCCTCTCTCCAAAGAATTAATTTGTTTTCTCAATTTGTATTAACATCCCACAAACAGTATTCTAGAAAAGACAGCTTCTACATAACTGTGACATAGGAGTACGCTTGTCCATATACTTGTATGCTCTTTCCTAGCAGTAATATGTTCTGTTTATAGCAGCTGTCCTATTTTCAAGAAACGTGCTGGTTTCTGCTTTTGACCTCTGTTTCTATTTATAGCAGCTGTATGGCTTAGGAGAGAACAAACTTGTTGATTTTTTTTGTTCTAATTCATATCTGGTACAGAACCAGTCTGGAGGTATTTGACTCTAAAAGTCATGAGATTTATTATGGTCGATGCGTGTTAGACCAAAATTGTTTTTCAGATAATTTCACTGATGGATTAGAAAAAGACAAGACAATTCTGAGATGAAGACATGAATTACATAATTCAGAGTTTCATTCTAGGGCAGCTTCACACCCATTGCAGGCTGTGTGGAAAGGATTTTAATATTGTTCATTGTGGTAAAACAAACTCCAATACTAAGAAAACTTCTTTTTTTACAACAGAACTCAATTGTGAACATGAATTTTATAAATGCAGAGGCGTTATAAGGAACTTATGAGTTCTTAATAGAACACTATGCCTATCACTATAGTAGTAGAAGATTGCGTTTGTCCTTTATTCAAAGAAATATTTATTACAAAATTGCAGAAAAAATGCATGTGCAAGAAGAAAATCATCTAATATTGTTTAGTGTTTAGCAGAAGATTTTTTTTTTTTACTTAAAATTGCAGAAGCCAAATTGGGTCGTTTAGTATTGCCACAGATATGGTAGTGATTATGATGACATAAAAGTTGTACTCAATCTGTGTAAGAGACTTTGACAATGAAAAGGGCAAAGTCAAAGTGTAGATTCTACTTGAGAAAGCATTTTTGATTGCTTGATCATGCCTTGAATAAGTAGTTGGCAGAATTGTTTTCATCTGATAATGCATCAGTGATGACTGGAAGTAATAAAGATAAAGGAGTTGCATTCTTCATTTTAAAAAATGTCTCCATCGTTGTACATATCAGGTTGTCCCTGTCATGAGATTCACCTTCTTCAGGAAAGGCTGAAGGTAAATTAGAACTCCTGAAGTATCAAGTTGGCATTTTACCTGACAAATCATGCTTTGAATATTTTTTATGTTATATGTGGATTATGACTGTTTCAGTGAAACATATATCCTCCCTGTTGACAGCACTTTATATAAATTTTGTAGGAGGTTGTGTTTCAAACTGTTTTGATTCTGACCATGGAAGGTTGATAAAAATAAATCACTTCTGTTGTGGGTTGTGTTGACAAAATCAGAAATCTCATGCATCTAACACCCTCTTAACGGTCTAACGGGAATAAAAAGGTGGTTTGGAAAATGATGCCAGTACATGTAAATGTACCTAATTTGTACGAATTTGCGTACTTTTCTGCAAATTACATTGACATTGCTTTGCGCAGTATGCAAGTTTTATTCAATTTTAAAAGTGCATATTGCAACGTAATTCGCGCTGCCAGTAACAGTGTAGCAGCACTTAATGCAACAAAATTCAGGAAGGCAAACATTAAAATACAGTAGCTGGATACTTCTTCGACATGAATGGCTGTTAAACTAACTTTGATTGGTTCATTGGCCCTGGAACAAGCATTTATGGGAGTTTTAACCTTACATGGCTGAATCACAACAGGGTTTGTTGTCAGACGTTAAGTGGCAAATACTGGCTGGTGATAGCTATGATGACAATGAATTTCATGTATATGTCTGTAGGACATTGGGAAAATGTCACTGGAAATACCAGTGTGTGATTTTGATGTTGAGCTTGAGTCCGATGTAAATGTTGGATCACAGAATGCGGGTTATATTTATTAAAGATAATCATGTCAGAACAAGAAGATTATGGGAATGTTAGACTTAAAACCCTAATACAGCATTATGGAAAAGAGGCAGCAAAGCATTGATTCATGGAAGTGAATCTTTGGCAGAGTTCCAGTTAGTGAAAACTATTTTTTGGAACAGATATTGAAGAGAATATCAATGGGATCAACCTGTGAGATATTGAAAATTGCACAACCATAAAGAACTTCTTCAAGCTAGTTATGCTTCTGCACTTAAGACAGCCGACAGTGAAAGGGAGTTCTCAGCACAGAATAATATTCATACACGGAGGATCATATTCAGGATCAACATATTAATGCTCATAGTGTACATCAGAGAACCCCCATACAACATAATTGTGTGTAAATCTATAGTTGGCAGAAACACTAATGCAACAAAAGAATAATGAGACTAACTTTCACATCTTGCAGATGTATTACCAAATGAAGTACATGCTCTCTATGTGCAAAAATTAAATGACATTAAGCGTAAGAACTCAACTATGTAAACTCAAAGCAAGATGGATAAAATTTGTCCTGTTTGCATTTGGCTATTCCTATGTATATTTTGAGGATGATGATATTTTCTGCAGACCATGTGGCACTAAGTTCCAAGCCATCATTTGGTATTTGTATTACAAATTGGATTACTGTTATGTGGTACATAACATTTTGAAGCAGTGTCATTAACTAATGATGAAAAAAAATACTTGATGTCATTCTTTAATTACAATCTAAATATTTGTGATCATTATTAAAGGTGTGATAAAAGTAAAATGTGAAACCTAATAATTAGTAAAACCTAATAATTAGTAAAACCTAATAATTAGCAAAAGACTAAAGTATAAAGTGGGTCAACTTCATGTATGCAAAAGTTGTTGCCATATTACAGTGTGTTGATAGAAACCACAGAATAGTTGCACAAGATATATTTTGCAAAGTTGTATGACCCCTACTCATATTGTAACCTCATATTTTTTTAAATAATACTATCATTATTTCTGCATATTCCTATCAGCTTTTCCAAAGTGGTATCAATTTCCTGTGCTGATGTTGTTCATTTATTTTGAAATTTTTACATGTCTATAATTCTGAATATCATTAAAAAACAATATAATCTGCACCAAATTGACTTGTTTGGGAAGAAATTTATTTTTTAACCCCCAAATCACTAAATCTGAGTTCTGGCATTAAAGTCTCGCATTAAATTGAATGAATTTCACATTTTGTCTATTCACATCTTGAATGTGATGGAGGGGACATGGCTACAAAATAAACACATCAATTTTAGAGCCTATTCATTGACTATGAATCTGGTATATAATCCATCCCAACTTAATTGTTAGAAAAATTTTAATTCTTTTGACAACATCCTAATTGTCAAATATGGAGTAAGCCTATGGTCTTCTGCCATACCAACCAAGACCCCACCACAATCATGTGACCATGCCCAATGAAATCACAGTAATAATCAGCATACAACTAGAGATTTCATTAGAGCCTCAATAGACTGGAACAGTAAGAAAGAGTGACATATTTAAGTGTTAGATATTTAACAATGACTATGCTACCACTTCCTCATTGGAGATCACACACATACATACACAAAACTTTGAATAATTCCTGAAATCCTGGCTGCATCTCTGCAGGGTAGATAACTTGACCATTTTATTTTATTTTATTGGTCTCTGGTTATCCCATGGTATTTCTGTTAATTGAATATTATCTTCGATTGTCCAGTCAGAATGGTCGAAAAAGGTATACAACCATTGAGAGTTGTTGAAAGATAGCATTGCATTACTACAGGTATGAAAGAACGAAAACCATACTATAAATCAGTGAAAATAAAATAGAGTATACATGTTTTGACTATCCCTGACTGGTTGATAGTGAATGTAAGATTTTAATGAAAAGAATCTTTTGAGTTCTTGTCCTACATGTAACTGATAAAAATCAGAGACATTGTTTTATTAACATAATTTCTGTCATTTTACAGACCTGAGTTTGGAAGACTCGTTACTGAAATCAGCAGCTGACGTTTCTGTGTAGTATTGAGAGCACACATTTCAAATTTGTGTCAATCCAGAAAATGGTACAGCTGTTATGGTTTTCTTTTCAAAAAGCTGTCTTCATAGATGTGTCTATACTGATACAAATGTGATCATGAGTTCTCAAAATTTTAAGTTATTGAATTTTAATAATTTTAATATGGTGTTTGCACATGTTTACAATGGGAACTGATTTAGTGCAGAAACATGGAATCCGAGCAGAAAAAATTTGAACTTTAGAGGTTTTCTATTTTGGATTTAGTCTCGCCATTGCATTTCACATTAATATGCATATTCACAAACAGTATAATTGTAGGAAAAGTAAGTGACAAATTTAGATACATATCATAAACAAGACAAACAGTATGTGGGGGGACAAGATCTTAAGAACAGGCTGGAATGGAGAAGTATAACAACAGTAATGAGTAGAAGTGTGCCTCTTTTTTGATGTGTGCAACATTATTTTCTCAGCTGCAGTAAGAAATTACATCAAAGGGAAGACAATATGGGGTGTACAGTTAACTAAACCACATGAATTTAGGTACTCAAATTGATTTTAACCTTCTAGTTATATCTTTCAGTCTCTTTCTGTCCATTCTGATGATTATGTCCACTGAATCAGTATGATTGGAAAAAATCGTCAGATTTTAAAATTGAAAATATGTGAATAATTTCATTTCTTGGTTTGTTGATTTTGGTTGTGGCTCAGTTCAAATGCATCATTGAAAAAACTTTGATGCATTTTCATACATTTGTTAAAAATATTTCTTACAGATGCATATCCCCAGTCTAGATATCAGTAAATATAGCTAGAATTAGTAATAAGTTCTGATTGGAACAATGGACATTGCTAAGGAAACTATAAGTGAGCTAAAATGCAAAATTTTTGGCAGCTTATGATGCAGGATTGCTCAAGACTTCTCCATCTCGTATGTTTACCATGAAAAATCCATTTGTACCAACTGATGAAGATTTTTAGGTAACTGTCAGAAAGGCATAATTGACAATATTCAAAGTCTACAAAAATTACTAGTCAAACTCGTACAGCTGTGGCTGTGACAAAAATTATGTGAGATGTGCAAGTAATCCATAAAAGCAAGCACCTTAGTACACTTGGACCTCAGTTGATTTGATGTTTTATCTCAACAGCATCAGTCATCTAGACAAGAGATCTCAGGTTTTGATCATTATGATCTTGACACCATTTTTAGAAGAAGAAAATCTATATATGGCAGCCAATTTTACTGCTCAAGAAACTTTTGAGACACCAAACACCACCAGAGATCTCTGAAATGCTTAATTGCACATAATTTGGAATCAAATTTTTTATTTGGGATGCAGAAAATCACCTACATAAGAATCCTCCATACGCACATTTTTGTTGCATGGAGGAAACTTTTGTGGCAAAATAAATATGTTCTAATCACTATGAAAACTGAAGCAATGGTTTTATTTTAGTTTGTTGCTGACTTTTTTGATCAAAGGTTGCCGGCTTGCTTTGATGAAGGTGCATGTGTTATTGAAGGCACTGCTAAAAGCTTTCTTTGACGGACAAAACAAACACCCATTTGCGGCAACATCAAATAAATTGTAGAACATTGACAGAAATTTTAAAAAATTTAGTATATATTGGGACTTTAAAGGTAATCAGTTTTCATAGAAGTTGCAACAAAACTATTTATCTGGGTTTTTTAAATTGCTGTCTTGTGGTCGATTGTATTTATTTCACGTTTCCACCCACAGAGATTGTATCTAGTCAGTTGCATGACTAGTTTGATTATATTACAGCATACAAGTATCAAGGCCAGATATCAGCATAAGTGAATTATGACATAACAATTAACTATAGGGTTACAGGGGTTTTGTTATCAAAAAAATTGAGTATAACTATATATTTTCAGAATTGTCTTTGAAATAAAACCCCTGTGGTCAATATGAAATAAGGAATTATGTAACAATTGATTTTAGTGTATTTTTATATCCAAATTTGCGGCTTCTTGTAATGGTGCCTTTAAATTTCGCCACTCCAAATTCAAGACTGTATATACCATTTTTATCATCCAAAAATGCTGTATCCAAAAATATGGCCAGAATATTATATCAGCAATATGTAAAACATAATTGCAATCTGCGACATTGGCGAAGCCCAGCACAATCACAATTATTGATTTCAATTCCAGTTGTTGCCGTATAAATATTGCCTGCAAACTCAAAGTCAAGAGACTTGGACAAAATGCTGTTTGCAAATTTAAACAAGTGTTTTGTAGTTAAACAGAAAAATGAAGATTTAAAAGAGATTAAGAACTGTGCTAAAGTTGCTATAACTGATAGTTCAGATGCAACCGTATCCAAGTTTAATAAAGTACATGATTTCTGGCTTTGTTAGGACTGCAACTTTTGCTTTTTGGACTGCAACTTTTGCTGGTGGGACTCATATTTTTACCAAGTCCTGGACTCCTAGTTTTAAAATTCTAGCAAGACCTTAGGACCACTTAAGTAGAACGACTGACCTTCCACAAGTAACTAGCAACATTCTCATTTGCGCATTGGAGACAAGTAATCACATGACAAGCATCTTGTACCACTCTGCCTTGGAAGCTCCTCAGATCTGCATCACAAGACAAGCATCTTATACTCTGCCAAGAAAGTATGTATAAGTCTCATATGAAAGACTAGAAGTGGGAAATAGAACCTGTGTCAGCTGGATTAAAAGTGCAGAATGTTACTGCTAGAACATCAGTGATGAATTTATGATGCGGTTGACAATACAGTTTACTGCAATGACACTGATTTTTTCTAGGTTAGGGTTAATTAGATATCATTTGGTCAAACCTTTGATTTTAAATCCTCAGTTATGCGAAAGCAAATGCCATCTTTAAGAAAAGCAACAAAGATTTAAATATAATTATGTCTTTTCAATGTAAATTCATTTTCTAGTTTTTAATCTCTTTTTTCTTTAGGTGGACGTGTTAGCTCAAGTCTAACTGCAAAAATAAAGTTCCTTCAAGAACATTTAGCCAACATTCCAATGCATCATCATCAAAACAAGTGAGTCTTGGACCATTCAGTTTGGGCATAACTACATTTGAGATTTTTTTTATTTTTAGACCATAATATATTTTTCATGTAGACATATTGTGTTGCATACTACTTGAGTTATCTTATATGTTTTAATTTTTATGATTATAGATTGTAAAGGCATTACATAGCTTCAAGATTATGAATTTGTACTTTACGATGAGGTCATTTTGTTGCCTTTTGGATATAGAAGCTATAGAAGAAATTTTGTTGGTAAAATTGATGGAATTTAAGTTCAGGTCTTGGGATTCCCCCTTGGAAAACTAGGCGACCTATTGTATGATTATTTAGCTCCTCAATGACCTAATTCTTAAGTAGAATATTCTGGAAATAATTATTTAACCCTTGTTCTGGTTTCAAAACTGCATCTTAGTTTTTATTTCTATCATAAACATCGGTTTTGGTGTTGTGATGTTAGATTTTTAATTATTCATTGGAACTAAAAGTTACTGATAAACTTTGGATTAAAAAGCTGTGTTGGAATTATGTGAATTTATTTAAAGTCATATTGGATTATGACTTGTTAGCACATCAAACCATTCCAGACTGTTGGCATCAGCACAATAATTTGACTTCATTCAGAACACCATTGGAACTCATTTGGAATACTTCATACTTTTGGACTTGTGATACAAGATAAAGGACTATTTAAGATTTCATTGATAGTGCTGTAAGTTTTTTAACTTTTGGCTTTGTAAATTATGTTTCCTTCTAGATTTTCACTCTTTTTCTGTCAGTTTAAGACCATGTAGCAATATATTAATGACTCATATTTAAAGTAAATGTAATTTTTGATGATCTTTCAAAAATCCAAGTTACATCCTTTCAGACCAAAGACGCTTCCAAGTATTGAGGAAGCTTGGGCTTTGCCGATACCTGCCGAGCTTACATCACGTCAGGGAAGTAACATCCCACAGTACCAGCAAAAATCCCCATTAATGCCAGGGCCTCCTCATCCTGCTCATGGAATGCCCCCTAACAGTATGTCCCCAGTACCCCCAGGGATCAGTTTGCCATACGGTGCTCAGAATGGTATGGATGAATCTCAAATGAAGAAGAAAAAGAGCCAGTCTCGGAAAAGAGTAAGCACATTTTTCTGGTAGATACCTGAATTTGTGACAAAAAATGAAAAAATTGATTCTCCAAGGCTTATATAGTAATACTATTTCATTAGCAGAGCATTTTTCATCCTGTCCAGCTTTGTCATTAGCAGATATTAAGATTTTGTATTGCAGTTATTGGAAAATATGGAGAATTGTAATGTGCCTGTAACAGTTGAGACTTGCTTATTATCTTGTTAAATTGATTACTAAATAAATTTGACCACTTTGGTGACCTGGTGGTTAGAGCATCCATTTCAGATGCAGGATGTTGGTTCAAACCCCAGCTGAGACATATCAAAGACACATAAAAATGATACTAACATCCACCTTGCTTGGCGCTCCGCTTTAAGAGGTTAATGTTAAGACTGGTTGACCTGGTACCAGGATAATGTGCCTGGGTGGGACATGATGCTGCATTTCTGTGGCATGATGCCTCAGTGCTAGACATCACTAGAAATTGCTACACTGCAGATATTGTTGCAATATGACTGAAAAATTGTTAAAGCTATGTTAAAAATCCAGATCACACACATTAAATAAAACATTAATAAATTACAGAAAGAAACCTGAAGAAAAACTGTTAATTAAATGGCATATGCAGCCAATGTCAGAATCACTGACATCAAATTAGCTAGAACCTTTTGAACTGCACCACTGAAATCAGCATTTACTTTCTTCAAGTAGAACTATTAATACCAATTCAATATTTTTTTAACTTTCCAGGTGTATGTGATCTTTAAAGTTAAAAGTGTAATTTAGTGTAATTTAATGATTAAACGAATTTAGCCTTTATAAGCACTACTATTGTCCAAACTCTATATTATGAATACTATTATGAATATCCTTAGATTTTAACATTAAAAAAAATTCAGTTTAGACTTACGAAGTCAATTGCTACATTTTATTTTTTTAGCCGACTTTTAACTGACCGTGGTTCAGAGATTTGTAAACACTGTGAAAACAATTGGTCACGTTCAAGGTCATAACTTGCGTGATCACTCTATTTTGTAAACAACTTTTTTCACCATTAAATCTTGTATTATATATTATTATATATATGTTAAATCTTACAGTAAGATTTGTTTTGTGCAATTGAACCCATATAGCCTACATGCAAAATAGCATTTTAATTTTTACTGCGCTGTTCATATTAACTGACCAACTGAACCATCATGTGATCTAAAATCGCAGGTTAAAACAGACCTTCTCTAGTGGCTTTTTTAGTCGTAAATATATACCTTTTGAGCTCAAGGTGTTTTGTTTTGTTGTTACCATTTGAGTTGAATTCTGTATTTAAAATAATTCATTCACCATGGAAAATTCAAGTCCTCATCAAATTCTTGGACAAAGACATTCAGTGAAAATTATTAAAAATGCTAAAACAGGAATATTATTCTTGATTCATAAAGTTCAACAAGGAACTGTTGATACAACAGCACAAAACAGGTTCTAAAAGACGTCATCGCCATCCATATTGGAACTTCACTGGGATTCAAATTTGGATTTATTTAGAACTTTGTAGTGATAGGACTTATATTTTTATATTCCATGATATATTTTTGGATTATATTCACAAACCAAGTCCTTTTTCATACTTTTACCTTGTTTTCTAGGGTAATAAATTTATTTGTTAAAATTTACAAAGCTTGTTGGCTTCACTCTTTTCTTTGTTACTTTGTACAAGCCTAGTCACATAACACTAGTACATATTGCAAATTACACATGATGGAGGGCATCGTCTTTGTGCACATTTCATTGAGCTTTTTCATTAGGGAGATTGTTTAAATATTAATTTTATAAGCATACTATGGTTATTATATACAATCTAGTAATTCCTACTGGTACACGTTGCCTAACAATGCATGATTCAGTTTCAGCCTAATTTTTTTGTCAATAATTAAATTTGCAGTCCTCTTCCGAAGGCTTGATGGAGCTCCCTCCCCCACTCCCTGGCCCACCTCTCCAACCAATAACACCTCAACAGTTACAATTGCTTCACAGTCTACAACAGAATCAGGTATGAATTCTTTATTTGTCTGTCTTTCTGTCTGTCTTTTTTCTATATTAGGATATGGCTGAATATGCCCCAAAAAGAAAAGGAAAGCAACAATATTCTGCTCAATGTAAAATTGATTACTGTTAAGTATATTTGGATGCAATTTATCTGATTTAGTGCTTGTTCTGAAATTTTACAAATTTAAATTGTTTCAAATTTTAGTTGCCGTTTATTACTGAATTTATTTTGAGAAAATCCAAGTGAAATTTGTCTCAACCTGTTAATTGCAAGACCAGGTGCCATCATTGTCATCAATGCTTAGGTTGTGTGTTGATAATTTTGATAGACCTATGTTGCCTACCTTAGCTACCATTTTAAACTATGTTTAAAATTTCTGTTATATTATGCATGAATTTTTATCTGCCCTGCAAAATCAGAAATTTATGTAATTGTAAAACATTTTATATACATTGTTCATATCTCTGTATGCTTCTGGATGTATGATCAAACTTCCTAGATGGATTTGGACTGGACATTGAATGGACTTCTTTAGTACAATGTCAGACTCAAGGTGAGGTCTCTAAATACGTTAGACTTGAGGTAGAGATATTGTGCTAAGACAGTCTTTAATTAAAGTGATCTTGCATCAGATTAGCCGAGATTGTTACCAGTCTGGACTCGTTGCTGATCTGAATTAATCAAAATTGAAATTTAAATTTATATGGGCTTGTGCATGAGAAAACATGACTGTATAAAAGTGAAGAAAAACTGGCTTTCTATTGTTTGTATTTTTTCATTGGTTCCCAATCTGCCCTTTTCCCCATTTTTTTAATGTTTGCTTTAATTTTAAATTGTCCACCATTCCTGACACTCAAGCTTCTAATTTTTTTTCTTCTGATCCTTCACAACCCAACAGAGGACCATAGTAATTTTGTTTTTGTGTCACTGTTGTGAACCACTGGTTTAGACAGATGAAAGAAAGCCATTTCGCTGTTTGAATTACTGTAAAATCTTGGGTGTAATACACACACATATAATATGCACCCAGACTTTCTCCTTTCACTGTAATGCAAAAATTAACACACACACACACACACACATACATACCTGGAGTTCTTGGTTTTGTGTGTGTAGATACTTGAGAAAGCCAGCGCTTAATTGGCACATAATTAATCAAAGTCAGCACTATAGCCAATAGAACATTCCTAAAAATCATTCTGATGATCTTTTGGAGGATGGAACAGTACCAGTATTTATCACTAAAATATTGCTACCAGTATTTGGTTTAATAATGTGTATGGTGCCCTACAATAAAAGTTACATCTAGGTATAATATGCACCCAGAGTTTAGAAAGAAAATTTTCATCAAAAAATTGTATTATACGCAAGATTTTATGGGGGTTTTTTTGCATTATAAAATATTATAGTCCCAGGGAGGCAGTTAAAAGCTACTTGGTATGACATGAAAATCCTGATCCATAATCACATGACCTGTGATTGACATTGTCACCAATATTGCATAATTCAAACATTTGACATGGTATATGCTCAGTTCATTGGATAATTAACATTTAATTACCCCTGTAGTACTGTCAATAAAGCCATAATGAGTATGGAGCAAAGTTGCATAATACATTTTTGGTCATATAAATGCTGTTGGTTAAAAATTGGTAAAGTACAGTGTATTCTTAGTCCTTTTCATAAGGTCTCACAATGATACTGTTTTCTTGGAATTGATCTTCTCTTGCTTAGTTGGCCTAAGTAGTTAGTGCATCTGCTTCGGAGGTTGCTGGTTTGAACCCAGGCTGAGTCATACAAAAGATTTATAAAAATGGTACTAACAGCTGTCTTGCTTGGTACTTGGCATTAAGAGGTCAGTGTTACCACTGGTCAAACCTGGTACTAGGTGGGACATCATGCTACATGTCTGCGGTATGATGCCCCAGTGCTAGACATCTCTATAAACTGCCACACTGTAGACATTGTAGCAATATGACTGAAAAATTGTTAAAGGTACATAAAAAAAATCATACATCACATCACATTAAAAATCCAAATCACACACATTTTTGCCTGCAAGCTACAATAACCCATTCTATCCTGAGAAGCAATTCTAAATACACTATGGTAAAACGAGCATCACACAGCAGCAAAAGAAATTGTGATGACCTTGACCATGTTTACAAAAAATGTAACATTGTTATTTATTTTTTAAAGTATATAAAACTATGTATCTCTGAAAAGGTAATAAAATTGGCAACACAGTGATATATGTTTTGTTAAAATTTATTGATGTACAAGCTCACAACTGTATTTTGAAATAGGGATTTTAAAAAAATTACCATGAACTTCAGTGAATCTTTTCTCCATGAAGTTGAATGAAATGCTCCAAATAGTATGGAGTAAAATAAAGATAATTCTATTTCTAATATTTTGGTCCAAATTTGAAGTTTATAGCACTGTTAGTTCAAAGGTTATAATAATTTTACCAAAACTGCACAACTAAATACTAAGAACAATTTGTTGAGTTCACAATCTAGAACATGTACTTCAGCCTGCAGTTTCTCGGGGGGGGGGGACTCTTCCACAAATTAATCCTGGAAATCTTTAAACTGAATCATTAAAAGTTTTGAAGTCCACATCATCACTAGGTCAGTATTCTTCTGGGTGTTGAACATTTGCCCTTCAATCAATTTAAATCCTGGATGCAATTGAGGAGAAAAAATTACTCGGACATAATCATATTAAATCCTTCAAAGTTAGCGTAATTGTCCGAATAACTGTCGAAAAGTGGATGCAGTCATGCACCATCTATTTCATCAACTTCATTTATATCTAAACCATCAATTACGTCAATATTATCTTCATAATCATCAAAATCTTCAACTTCAATATCACTACCTTCGCTATAAATATTCATGTTCACATCTGAGTTTTTGTCCATCATTTTATAGATCGATTTTCAAAACATCTGTTATGTTTTTAACCACGTTTTTTTCAAATTTTTCTGCGCATGCATGCTTTAACCATTTCCTGTTGTCTGTGAAGAAGTACAGAAGTATTTGTGATGTATAACACTTGTTTCTAGATGCTACATAAACACCTAGTGAAACTGCGACTGAAGGTGTATTCCACATAAAATGGTAGTCTACGACCAGAGATGTTGTCAGGATAGAATGGGTTAAAAATCCAAATCACACAAGCAGACACTTGCCTGCAAGCAACATTAAAAATCCAAATCATACATGCACACACTTGCCTGCAAGCTACATTAAAAATCTAAATCACACACACACACACACTTACCTGCAAGCTACATTAAAAATCCAAGTCATACATGCACATACTTGCCCATTGGTGTAGGTCAGAACATGTTTATTGTAATTGGGTATTACAACAAGCATGTTTTTACATATAGTCTGTATGCTTTGGTGGAAATTCTAGCAGCGATATCTCATGGCTTGAGTCGTTGACTATATTTGAGAAGACAGGCTGCATTTTCATCATTCTCTAGTCTTGATAGAAAATGCAAACTACATTTTGAAGATAGCTAGTTTGCTGATCAGATTTTGTTTCCAGTGGCCATCAGGACACATTTAATGAATAGTGGCGGTACCTGTATGGCATGATTTTTTTTTTTTATGTATGCAGCACCAATGATCAGTTTTACAATTGTCGATAATGTTCTTTCATCAGAAAGTAATCGACAACTTCCAGTTGGTTGCCATGCAGGTTTTATAAATTGGAAGTGACACAAAAACTTAAGAAAAAGATTTCATAAAGAAATGGAGATGTGTGCAGCTGGTAGTAGAAAGATAGTAATGAAAAAATAGCTAAGCTAAGCCAGTTCAGAAATCCTTGAACCCAGCAGCTTAATTAGCACACCAACTACCAGGGTTGCAACTAATATTATGAAAATCCCACCAAAATAAAAGATGACACATCTCTATGCAGGCAAAATCACGTCATACAATTAGAATTGTGCATATTTTTTTTAATAATGTGCTTTTTGATTAAATTTTTTTCCCTGTAGAATTCCTGGTTGCCACTTGGTGGATATATATTATACACCTGTAGTTATAAAATATTAACATATTTCTGTGTCTCGCATGCTCAATTCTGATTAGTTACTAAGAATGATTATGGGATATTGTTTGATGCCGAGGCTAACATGGTGGGATAACGTGTTAAATAGCAAAATCAGTCTAAATGGGCACTTTTTCATTATTTTAGCAGTAACAGTTCTAATCACACTCAGAGTACCGATGTTCCTGTCAGTAGGCATGGGGACAGCAAACAAATACTTTATGATGGCATATACTTGTCCTGATGTTGGGATCTTGATGTATAAATCAGCTTGAAAAATGATTGATGCCTCCTTTGCCTTTATTCTATTACACGTGTCCTCCAACAACAGAAACTTTAAAAAATGCATCAGTAACCTCTTGTGACAGGAGTAGTGCAGTGATTATTGATGAGAACAGATCAACTACCCTCAGCATGAGTGTCGATCATAGATGGTATTCCAATGAAAAGTAATTTATCCTGTATAACAAAATTTTATGTCAACACTTGTAAGGTGGGATATTCACCAGAAAACAACTGTCCATTTTGACATTTAATACCATGGATTTAATCTCTTGGTTCTCCAAGAAAATATGGTAATCATGTATGTTTTTTTTTATTGCATAACATATTTGACCATTATCAGATGACAAACTATTTGACCGATTTATTATAATAATATAGATTTTAAGAAAATATTGATTCCATTTGAGAACATGGGGATATGGCCATATTTGGAAACTATTATATTCATGGGTGCATTTTTCAAGTAATGTACTTGACAGCAATTCTGATATTTTCCAAAAATCTGGTGATGCAATACTAGCAACTTAAATGTAAATAAGTACAATAATAGGTGGCACTATGCTGAAAAATCCTAAAGCCACAATACCATAGAATCCATGATGTCATAGGAACCTGCCATATATGGGTTAATCATTTTTTTTGGGTAGAATAAAGAAGTTAAAAAAAATAAGTTGTGTTTGTCATTTTTATTATCTCTTTAATTCCACTCATAAATTTGAGAATATTCTAAAAACATCAGAATAACTTTAGAATTCTGTAATTCTGGTATGTAATATATAAATTATGCTTTTTTATGCCCCAAGTGCTTTAGCCACCTAATATAAGTTAAGGGAGTGTCACATTTATGTGCATGACAGCTATCAGCAAGAAATCTTAATAACTCACAATTATTGTCCTTATTACTTGGCATAGGGGAGCATTGCTTCTGTACAATATGGCTCAGTACCAGACTTTGTTGACTTTCTGGTGATGTTGGAAACTACATATTCATCAATGGCTTCTGTAGATGATTTTCTTTACAGCTTTTTAAGATTGGGCAGAGGAATGACACTGTAGTCCACACTTTGTTCTATAATGGTTAGTGTATAGGTAAAACACTTATTAAAAAACAAGACTGATTTCGGTTTTAAGAGCTATTGTTCTTTTTGAATCCATTGAAGTATAGAATACCCCCTCACAGCTAAGTTGCCCCCACCCCTTTTTCAAATTCACTGGGTGCAAATACCCACATTTATCAAATCCTAGACACGACCACTACCATGTCTCCCTTACCAGAATCTTGAATGTTGCCTTGGATCAACATGGTAGCTTCTGATAGTCCCTTAGAACCCTGTCATTAGGTCTTCCATATTGTCTTGTTCTTATTCTTAAATTTATGGTGAGGTTAATTGCATTCAAAATTTTATTTCCATACTTTGTTATTAAATGTTATAACATGGTTGTAAAGGTTGCTTACTTGCATGTGCTTAAGTCTCTTTTATGTGCTTTGTTAAATAGTAATGTTACAAGTGTATAAACCTGAACACACTTCACAATAATATTTACATCTTTTAAAAAAAATAATAGTATTTTGATACATATTTAAGAAAAGAAAATAACTTTGATTTGCATTGAATTATCTGTCTGTTTCATGTTCAAGGGGATTTATGGCTGCATTACTATTCAAAAAAAAGATGTTCTAAAATTTTACAATCATTTTAGGACCTGGACTTTTTGTGAATATAGATTGTTTAAATACTTCAGATTGTGTATTTTGTCTAAATAATGTTTTCATGTGAAAAAGAAGAGATTTTACTTTAATTTGCATATTTCTTGTGCAGATTGATGTTTTGATTTCATTATGGCACAGCAGCACAGGTAGGTTATTTACCGTTGAGGCAATTGGAGGAAAGTGTACCATGGTAGACAACTTGTGGTGGTCTGATGGTATACTTTAAACCCATACCTTTTCGATCATAAGTCCAGCCATTTATTCATTGAACCAACGTGGCTTCCTATTGAACATTGATGGGGATATGTTGTTATAGCAACATGATAGACTGCTCCAACAGGGTTCAGAGTGTAATATTATTAAACAAATTTGAATGATTTCCTAAGCTTACTTGTAAGGACTTAGGCTGCAATTTTTGTTTATTCTGCATTCATGCATGAATTTTGTATCTTGGCAGGTTTGAAGTATATTTTGGTAATGCTGCACAGTTTGTCATTTAATTTTGATCTTTGGTCCAATTGTCAGTGCCCCATTTCTGTTTTCAGACATGATTCTGACTAAAACCATTTTATTATTATATGTAATCAAGAGGGGATTTTTTTTTAATTTAATGGGATTCATTTTTGTGATTTCTTTAATGATAATAATATTCTAATCTGTTTTTCACAAGTTACATGAGAATTTCTGAAATTTACTGTTACTACAGCTTGATGTACTCAAATAATGTGTTAATCTGACACTCTTGTCAAGGCATATATAAACAGGATCTTGAACATATTTACATCCGAATCATTAATAAAATTTTGTAATAGACTGCTTGTACAATTGTCACTCAGTTGGGGCATGTATTGTATGCTGTTTAAATGTCTTGTTGCATATTATTTTTTCTCCCTTGATTCATACTTGTGATTTACATACAAGAAAAACTTGTATCCTTGGTAAATATTATGTAAACTCATTGGATTTGATTTGGAGGAATTTTAGGTCTACCATGCTGTACATAGTATTGATTCACTATTTATTACACATACTAAAAAAAAAAGTACAAATTCACCATACTCAACAGTTTGTTAAGGGATGCAAATCAAATGAGTAGATGACTGAATCTTGTAATAGTTATCTCCCTTTGATATTTTTCCCTTGTATTGGTACAAATTGAAACAACAGTAGAATATGCATTAAATAAAGAACAAATTTAGTAATTTCTCTAATAATGTTAATATAAATTCTCACATGAATTGTAAAGAAGATTTGGACAATACTATGAAGGTTAATTAGAACATTCTGTTCAGAAAAATTTAAAGGATCCAGAAAAACAATATCTCTTGAGTTAGGTTTTTTTCATCTGTCACTTCAACCCTCTAAGCCACCAGGGATAAAGTTTCCAGAATGTAATTTTATAGTTTACTTCGGAGACAGCATGAGAAATACTTTTGTCAAACAGCCATAGAAAATAATGTTAATATTTTACTGTAGTTAAATAGTTGCAGAATCTGATGAAAGTAAAGACAAACAAGAGATATCCTCTTTTAACTCATTAACCCCTGATACCCGGTTTAAGACTTGGGAGGTAGTACTTACTTCCAAGCTCTGTAGCAGCAGGGTAATTTAAGATACAATAAAGTGGATGGTATTACAGAAAATTAGATGTAGCGCTCCAATAGTACTAAATAATCTGGACTTTCATATTACTACATATAGTGGGTAAAATATTTTTTTAAATCTAATCTCTTTTAACACCCAAAATTCGCATATGTTCAGTTTGCAATTTTGTGTCTAGATTTTAGACTTTTTGGCCTTAGATTTAAGGCAGACCAGTCTGAACTGCACACAGAAGGAGAACTGTTGCAAAAAGTGGGATAATATTGAGTTTGGTAGTAAAAAGGAGCCAGGATGGACATGAAAATGATGGATCCAAAAAACTAAATAGCCAATGAAAAATATTTGTAACACAACTGGGATGCAGGCTAATCTGAAATCTCTTGCAACCCAATTTTCATATATTCAGAAGTATGCCTCAAAATGTGTTTCCTGCTCGCATTTCAGGCTAAAGTGTCAATAATCTCCAGGGATTAATGAATTAAAACATCTTGGGTGAAATGTATTAAAGACTGAAACAAATAGGAACCTGCTGTCAGTTGGAAACTTTTTATGTACTTTTGCATTCAGTGTTGGTTGTCAGATGGTTTTTGAAATCACTTTTAATACAGTATTTGTAACATCCTTTTAATGAAGCTAAGCACCAAGGATGTGCCAAAGCAGTAGACCCAGCCTTGCTTGGGTGGGTATTGAACCTGTGACTCTGGCATTACAAGTCCAATGCTCTACCGGCTGAGATGCCTTGACTCATATGCCACCAAGTTCTGTATATACTCGATTGTCAGTCACTGCACATTTCACCAACCCATAATGCACCAGCAGCTCTGGGTCTGTGCAGATTGTTAGGAGTAATCAGTAGAACAAACAGTATGCACCCTTATCTGCAGGCACATTATGCTATGGCAGACAAGGATTTTTGTTGTTTGCAGTTTAACACAACTTATATGTATGGTATGTCCTTGAAGAATGGGAAAGTGACTAACTTACTTAATCAATGTAGCAAAGCATAAACATTTTTTTATGGCACTAAACTAGCATACAATGTGTTCTTGTGAAATATTGCATTGTAACTACAAGTCTTATTTAGGATGTACCTAATGCTTACAAACATTAATGATCCTATTCCTCAGTTATGTAATAAATTCATTTCATTTCACATCATTGTTTAGTAACTTCTCCTGGGTTGGTGGTTCTTTCCGCGGATTTCCCGCTTTCTTCTTCCACCATTATTTCTGACCGCCATGTATAGCTTATCGTTTGCTGGATAAAGGTGTTAAGCCCCACAACAACTTTGTTTATGTTGATACCAATACATATCATGAAATTGAAGAATAAGTTACTGTATCCCATTAGCAAATTATTCACTTTTCGTTTTAAAATAAACATGTGGTTCTTTACCATTATAAATCACTGTATTTTATACTCCTGTATGACGGTGTTCATTGCTTCATTTTTACTCCTGTGTTTTTTAAAGTAACTGGTTAAAGCTTTGATGTACAGAACATAATTAGTCCTAATTTTCGCTTATTTCAGAGATGTCATATCATTATAGTCTATATAAGTTATAAATACTGGATGAGAACTTGAATGTCGCATCTTTTGTATCCTCCTCAATCTGAATGAATATAGTAGCACAGAATATCAGTTTGGCTGGCTGTGTAAGAATCTCTTATTAGAAAGACACACTGACCATCCTGGTCGCTCTTCAAGTATAAGCTCTGACAGAGAAAAGGAATATTTTTCTTTTAAACAAACTGAACATCACGTAAGAAAGGATGAAGTGTAGTAATCAAAATGACAGAATGGTGTTTACGATTATAATGCAGCAGTCATCAGAACTTTGAAAAAACAGGATATCGCATGTACATGATATGCCAGAACAATGTTTTTCGCATTGTACTGGATTGATAGACACACAATGTGTGGATTCTTCTACAGTGTTTAATACAAACACTCAGAAATCAGCATTTTTCAAACAATGTCTTGCACATAAAATATAAGGAAGAGAAACATAATTTAAAAATTTATCAACTTGCATTGATTTAATCCCCTAAAAAGTGACACACACAAGTCTTTCATGCTCATACTGCTTATTTTTTAATATAGTGCAAAAAATTTAACAACAAAAAAAAACAGAAGAAAAAGGATATAATTTCAATGATGGTTTTGACTATAATAGTGATGTCATGTCACAAGATAGGTTTTCTCATGCATGGACTTGTATCATCAGGATCATAGTGAGCTTGGAAATGAGATTTTCATCCGATTGTCTGTGCTTGTTAAAATTTGGTCATATTTCCAAAATGAGTGTGATTATGAGAATGTAAGTATATATTAAGCAAAAGCTACATGTATTAAAGATTGAACTTGCCAGCGCTCCATTGACTGTTTAATCCAGTTTTGATGAAATGTTTTAAGTCTTGTATTGTCAAGTTGAGTTTGATTATGAATGTGATCTACTGTTATATGCATTCATGTGACATCTAGATTTTCCATGAGATAATTAGTAAATATTCAGATTTCTTGACCAGATGACCAAATCCCCCTTTTTATACATTTAATACTTTTTTGAAGATTTATAAACAATGGCAAAGCAATAAAAAAAATCTAGGGTCAGTTGTGCACTCCAGAAGTTCATGAGGAAAGTTGGCAACCTTACTGATTGAAAGCCTGTTTTTTAATATCAGAAAAACAATGTTGCCTGTGTAGCTCATTTGGTCAAATAGACCTGAAACTAAATCAGAGATAACATGTCTTTGCAAATAATTTGCAGATCTGTGAATTTTGATAAAGATCTACATTATTTTTCTGTTTGTCATATGATGTGTGAAAGATTGAGAGACCTGTTGCAATGTTTGTTAAGCAAAGGTTTGTATAATGATGCATTAGAATAAACCAGTTACGGTGTATAGGAACCTTCTAAAAGAGGTATTACAGTCATGGTGAATATATTGGAACTATTATTGAGTATTATATTGCATTCACTTGTACTCGTTATACATTGAGCCTGATTTCTTATATTTCATCAAATCATTTAGTATTTACTTTGTGTGGATTGAACCAGATATACTGTAATAGTATATATACTAGTCAATTATGACATGCCACATAAAAAAACAAATTTTTGGAACTACTAAATCTCCACTCCAACACAAAAACTAAGTTTCAAAAATGCATCCATTACAGAATGGGATAGGAGGGGCATGGACATATTTTAAAAGACATACAGTTGCCTCATTCAAATGAATATCCTGAATTTTGAAAGTTTTAGAGAATATTAACATATGCCACATGGTATAAACAAAAATGATGGCTGAGATAGAACTGCAATTAATAAAAGCACAATAAATAGTTGGTTTCTTGTGATATTTTCTGTAGTCAGTTTCAAAAATTTTAAAATTGATAAATGAAGGGAAGTTTTGTGTGGTGTTTTTTTTATATGGTTGATACTTTTTAGGTTTAGAATTAGTAGGGCTGTAAAAGCTGCAGGGAGGGTTGATTAATACTATAGAATGATGCTCATTGCAGAAATGATAAACTTCATTACTCTAGAAAGCTCTGCAACTATACAGCTGAAATAATAAACTGCACTTATCTACTACATATATTACAGAGCACTACCCCAGAATGCAAATCTACTCTATTACAAAAAATAAACTGCACATTCCTAGAATGCTCCCCTACTGTATGACAGAAATAATAAACTGCACTACCCCAGAATGCAAATCTACTCTATTACAAAAAATAAACTGCACATTCCTAGAATGCTCCCCTACTGTATGACAGAAATAATAAACTGCACTACCCCCCCGAATGCAAATCTACTCTATTACAAAAAATAAACTGCACATTCCTAGAATGCTCCCCTACTGTATGACAGAAATAATAAACTGCACTACCCCAGAATGCAAATCTACTCTATTACAAAAAATAAACTGCACATTCCTAGAATGCTCCCCTACTGTATGACAGAAATAATAAACTGCACTACCCCCCCCGAATGCAAATCTACTCTATTACAAAAAATAAACTGCACATTCCTAGAATGCTCCCCTACTGTATGACAGAAATAATAAACTGCACTACCCCAGAATGCAAATCTACTCTATTACAAAAAATAAACTGCACATTCCTAGAATGCTCCCCTACTGTATGACAGAAATAATAAACTGCACTACCCCAGAATGCAAATCTACTCTATTACAAAAAATAAACTGCACATTCCTAGAATGCTCCCCTACTGTATGACAGAAATAATAAACTGCACTACCCCAGAATGCAAATCTACTTTATTACAAAAAATAAACTGCACATTCCTAGAATACTCCCCTACTGTATGACAGAAATAATAAACTGCACTACCCCAGAATGCAAATCTACTCTATTACAAAAAATAAACTGCACATTCCTAGAATGCTCCCCTACTGTATGACAGAAATAATAAAATGCACTACCCCAGAATGCACCCCTACTATATTACAAAAATAATAAACTGCACTTTCCTTAAATGCTCCCCTACTTTATGACAGAAATAATAAACTGCATTACCATGGTCTTTTAACTTTAGAAACTTTTCATACCTTCTGAGGGCTGGTTGGGTGGATATTCAGGTGAGCTGGCAATAACCAGCATCATGCAGACCAAGTTGTGGTGATAAAGTTCTTGTAGTGATGCTAAAAGCTTTTACATGAACTGATAAACAAAACACCATACCATCATATAGACAAAACACCATCATATAGACAAAACACCATACCATCAAATAGACAAAACACCATACCATTAAATAGACAAAACACCATACCATCATATAGACAAAACATCATGCACACTAGACATGTGAATGATAACAAAAGTAGATGCTACATGCTTGTTCCTTAATTTCTGTGGTTACTTTTTTGGCTTTATTTTATTGCTTGACTTGTTAGAGTAACTGAGCTTAGTTTGACATGTAATCTTGACAGTAATTTGACAAAATGGCAGCATTGTTGAATTGTTTATGTTCTTACAGTGATAAATGTTGTTATCTTTCCTCTTTTAATGCCTATGAAAGGTAAATATACAACCATTGGCCCTGGACTGCAGAAGTTTTTTCAAAATTTCTATTGAAAGTGAGTATTATAGGTGTCAGAGATCAAATTATATGTCAGTTTTGAACTCTTCTCTAAACAGCATGGTTCAATCATACAAGCTAATCATTGACATCTACAGCTGCCTGAGAAACCCAAGCCAAGAAGTTGAGCTAATTATGTAGGTATATTGTATTATACACTCACACAAAGGGGGTACTTTTTAAGTTAAATTTGTTGAACAAGTACAGTTGTTAAGAGGAGCTTGATATACTTCATCCTGAAGAAGAATATTCAATCAATGTATCAACTGTGTTAAAATCTCAGCAGTTTTCTTTTAATTCTTTGTAAGATGTACATATACAGCTGTCTTGTTACAATGAACCTCGTTATAATGTGGTACTACTATAGACCTCATAACCCAAATCAACAAAAAAACAAAATCTTTGGCTTACATTTCCTCATCAAAACACCATTACTTAACAAATTTTGACAGTGCATGCTATTTTATGCTTCCATATATTACACTGTTGTCAAGGTTTTGTATATATCATGGTTCTTTGTTCAACACATTTTTGGTACAAAATATGGTCATCAGTTCCCAAATACCATGTTGCAAGAGAAAGCTGTATATTGTTGTCTTCAGTAAAATATCACCATTTAATGAGAATGCCAATCAGTACTTTGATTAATATATTTTCATATTGTTTATATTTGCTTACATTCACTGATACCTTCTTGGGTCAAAGAAATGGACAAAGTTATCTTGTACATTGATATTGTTGACATCCCTGTCTTAAACAATGCATCATGTATCATTGAGCCAAATAAAAATGTTTATACCAAAACTTCTGAACCATTTAGGGGATATGTCAATATGTCAGCGAAAAAATCAATATTGGACTTGCAGATTACCTGCATTTTCATATGTATGTACACATATTTGAGGTACTGTTGTATTTCATTGTCAATGTGAGATTTTCTAATGTTCAAACCATTATGTAATTCTATGATGATTGCAAATAATGTTCAGACCAATGTGTAATACTCTGATGTTTGCAAATGTTCACATAAATGTGTTATACTGTGATGTTTACAATTACTGTACAAACCAATATGTAATTCACTGATGTTTGCAAATAATGTTCAGACCAATGTGTAATTCTGATGGACTTTTCAAAACAAAACAGCTTAGATCTGCCAAGGTCATGACCACATCACATTTGGAATGCCATTCACATGGCTGAGTCTTCTACCAGACCTCTTAAGAAGAAATTACATATATTAATCTGTAAATTCATTGATGGTGTATTTTATTTTTATGTCAATAAAATGTTTACTATTATTTTTATTTCATTTTTTTGCCCTAATTGTTAGAAAAATTGTATTTACAGACATGTAAAATAGGCAAAATTGACATAAACATTTGGAGATTGCTTAGTTAAATGGTGAACTGTTACATTATTTGAAACTGGTTAGAGATCAAGCCGACTTTAGCCTGTTGTTATTACCATATTTTAGCCCCAGGGATATTATATCATCTGTCGCACCATCCATCTGACCATTTTTTTTATACCTTAATCACCTCCATAATCTCATTGGAAA
This sequence comes from Potamilus streckersoni, assembly GCA_016746295.1. Lineage (NCBI taxonomy): Eukaryota > Metazoa > Mollusca > Bivalvia > Unionida > Unionidae > Potamilus > Potamilus streckersoni. The sequence continues at coordinate 2,727,901 of JAEAOA010000333.1, read as the reverse complement.
TTGCAAAACTTATTGATAGGATGCCCATTGGACAATCTTGTGTAAGAATGTTATAATACTGGCCACATCCAGCTGTCCTTGGAGTAAAAGATTAAAAACACAAAATTGCAGTTGGATTTTTGAATGTTTTGCCCAAACTTATAGTCATGGCAGGAGGACACTTAATATAATAGAGCTGGAGTTATGGGCCCCTGTCTTCGTTGAGCAGGGGTTGTGGTGGTAAGAATAAGTAATAAAGAGCTTAGAAATTTGTCACAGCAAACCCCAAAATTAGCTCTTATATCTGTCATAATTGGTTCTGAAAAGCTTATTTTAGTGTTCTGTTACAGGCCAGCCTGAATCCACAACAACGACAACTGATGCAGAGATTACAGAATCAGTTAAATCTACAGCGGCAGCATGCACATTGGCAAGCTTTACACCAGCAGCAGGTAAGAGCAGTCATGTAATTCATTAGATTTTTCTGTACCTATTTATTAGATGTACATTTCTTTGGTTTATATAAATGAATATAAATATAGTTTTTTTATGTCATGGCAATATTGCTGGTTTTCTTACAACTTTACATATTGCAGGTTTTGTTACAACTTTAATGCAGGTTTTGTTACAACTTTAAATATTGCAGGTTTTGTTACAACTTTACATACTGCAGGTTTTGTTACAACTTTCCATATTGCAGGTTTTATTACAACTTTACATATTGCCAGTTTTGTTACAACTTTCCATATTGCAAATTTTGTTACAACTTTACATATTGCCAGTTTTGTTACAACTTTACATACTGCAGGTTTTGTTACAACTTGACATATTGCAGGTTTTATTACAGCTTTACATATTGCAGGTTTTATTACAACTTTACATATTGGAAATTTTGTCATAAGTTAATATGTTACATTTTACCGCAGATTTAATTCTACATATTAGAATTGTCACAGACTCTCCATGTGCTACAATTGTGTTAACATGTCAAGTTACGGTGCTGCACAGTAAGAATTGACACCAAAGAGCTCTATGCCTAGGATACTAGTCATAAAATTTGTGCTTTGTTATGTTAGTTGAGAGTGCATACAAATTATGTCCATCTTGAAAAGAAAAGAAAAATTAATATCTTTGTAATGGGGCATTCACAGTTGTACTGTCATGTGCAGATCTATTGAAGGATAGATTTTTATAGTTTACGTTTGCTGGTATGGAGTTAATGGTTATTGTGGTGTCAAGAGTTTGCATTGCACAGTTTGAAAGTTATATGACATGGATCTTAGGCAAGACATACATTGACCACTTTTATTGCAGAACTCATCTACTAGTTGATTTGTTACATACTAATTGTTCATAGTTTTATATCATTTCTTTTAGTTACTTTAAATTTTGATAATGATAAACTTTTTTATACCTGTCATTAAGATTATATTTCATCAGTCAGTATAGTTTTCCTACAGTGTGTGCAGTTTCATATTTTTTATATAACATGTGAGCATACCACTATATGTGATTCCAAATGAGCTCATGTGCAAGATCTTCTTTACTGATAGGCTGGGAACATGGGAAAACGTTTTTAATCCCACTTTCTGGAATGTTTTGTTTTGAATGAATATTTTTGGCAGCCATTTTTTAACTCTATTTGCGAAAGGAAATTGAGTTATAATTATCTTGGCTGTTTTGATTATGGATACGTTACCCCCATAAGGGTTTGTTATGTCATGTTTAACAGTACTGTCATAAGAAAAATGGTATAAAACTAAAAGACAAGAATGACAATAAGGATTAAAACTAAAGGATAGCAGGGGGTTGGGTGTGTATTAGTAACATAGATATAAAATCCCCCCATATATAGAAGCTTGGTTTAATGTTAACTTAAAGAAGTAAACAAACTCATCTCAGTTCACAGAATAATCTAGACATGAATGTGAGAAAGCCTGCCAGTAGCTTCTCGTGGGTCGGTGGTTCTTCCCGGGGTTTTTCCTCCACCATTAATACTGGCCGCCATGTATATAGCCTATCTTGTGCTGAAAAATAGCGTTAAACTGTACAACAACTAGACATGAATGGGTCTCCTGACAGAATTTTATCCAACCACAGCATCTTTATGAAGCATGTATGGGATGTAAATCAGATACGAAAATAAATTTCTTGACATCTTTGGTACTGAATAGTCTATTGTTCCAAATCAAACACTGGAAATATTCTGTCACAAATGCACTGCAGTAAGTGTGGGAATTTTTGCATCCGGGAATCCTGTTTCATATAAAAATCGCAACAATGTAATGTTTGGTTCTGAGTTACATTGTATGGTAAATGTATACTGTGCTGTCGGCCTACTGTACTGAGTAATGTATCAAACAATGTGGCAGCATCATATTGCATTGATCATTCTTGTTTTGAAAAATGATTTTGTCTTTATAAAATGTTTTGTTTATTTGGATGGAAGCTTTTTATTTGATTTATAGTTTGTAAAACGGTGCAATCAACTTTTACCAGTTCAGCTTTGATTGGGACTTTATGCACAACAAATGAAAAGGTGCACTGTCTGTCAGAATCAACAAAATTATTCTATGTAAATAATTTCCACTGAAATAAAAAAAATTAAAATGAATCACAAATGGTAACGATTTAATATTAAATTTATGAAACTTGTTGAATCCAGCGTTTGCTTGCCAAGGCTTGCTAAATGTGGACATTATTCAACTTGTTTCATAAATTCAATATTAAATTGTTACCCATTTGAGATCCTCTATATATGTCAGTACCACTACAAGGAAATATGCAATTCTTTTGACTTCTGTTCTCACTCTTAGCATAACTTCTGGACAACTGAAGAAACTGTAATGAAATGGTAGATAATTATATCTCAGGCATAGACATTCTCAAATACCATTTGCCAAAGTTAATGTCACAGCATGGAAAATATAATGGTATGACTTGAATCCTTGTGTGGAAATAGCTTTTATTCACTCTCACCCACTGCTTAAAGGTATACAACATTGTTTGAATCGCAGGCATCATGACACTGAATTTTAATGTCTTTGAAAATGATAGTCAAGTTGCAAAAATGATGCTTTAAAAAAAATGTAGTGTACATATTGTTCTACTGTAAGGGACCTTAAGATTTGACATGTATAGTACCACTATTGTGTTTTACTGATCAGATCAGTTCAAGTTACTTGGTGGCTACATTTGATTTCATTAGTCCTTGATTTCTGGTGGAAAAAAAAAAACATGTCACTACAAGTCCACTTAAGATTTTAAAACCTTCCCCTCCATTTTTAAGGAGTATTACAGTTTATTGACTTCGTAATTGAACAAGAACTGGTGATTATTCAAATTATGTCAGATTTTGTCATTCTTGTTGTGACACTTGGATTGTTGTAGTGACATGAATTTTTAAATAAAAAAAATTGTCCTGTTCCTAGACTTGTATCAGTTATGGTATTTACATTGACAGGGAGGACAGATGGGTCCAAACCAACCAAATCAAGTGCCAGGAAACTTAGCAAGTCAGCACTCAGGAAACTCTTCACCCCAGAACCCTGGACAGCTTGGTCCACGGTTTCCAATGCAGCCTCCACTTCCTCCTCAGGGATCAAATCAGCTCAGTGTTTTCCCCATGTTTCCCCATGGTCTAGGAAACAGTCCAGAAACACGAGGCCCCCCGCCCTCACATACACAGAGATCTCCCACCTCAAATCCAGAACATTTTCCATCATTTGTAAATTCCTCTTCATCTCAAACTGGGGTGGGTTCAGGTCAAGGACTGCAAAGTGCCGCGTCCAATCAGTTTGTCGGAAGACAGTTTCCCCCTGGAGTTGACCCCACACATCAAGGTCATCTCCAAGGTCAGAGGTCAAATTTGATGGAAGGAGTGCCTTTGCCATCTCAGCATCCCTCAGCTCAGATACCTCACTCACGACATATGAACATTCCAAGTGATTCTGTTAATCTTCTGTCTCAGGGCCCTGGCATACATGGCCATGTCAGTGCACCAAATCAGCCAGGTCAAAGCAATCTTACATCTCAAAAAATGCTTGCAGATTCAGGTTTGCCAAAAGACTTGTTAGGAGTAAATCCATCAGACATGAGTGAACATGAATTGACTGCTTTGTTATCGCGGCCTGAAATAGCTACCTCCATCGCCGAAGATTTACTCAAACAATTTTCTCCAGGTCAAGGTAATGAAAACAAAGACAGTGTAGGAGGACAGTCTAGTCATATGACTCAAGTATCTGTGAACAATAGACTTGCAGCCACTAGTACAAGCTCGGTGATAACAGCTCAATGTTCTAGTCCAAGTGGCAAACAACATTCCACAAGTTTATCTCAGGATAATTCTCACACAGATTCAGGGATTCTAAGGAAGAGCAAAGACTCAGAAAGCAAATTATGTGATAAAGAATTGTCTTTAATTCCAAGTGAAGTTCCAGCTGGATTGGGTACACCCAAGATTCAGTTCTACATTCATATGACGGCAGAACAGGTTTTGGATGCCTGCAAAGGACATGGTAAGATGTTGTTGGTGTACTGTGCTTTAAGTATGTAACAGTGATCTACAAGATATCAAGAAATTGTTCTTTAATAATTGGTGGCTTTTGTGTACAGGTTAGTATGTATTATGAAAGAAATTAAAGGGGCTTGTTGAACTTAGGTGTTATGTTGATATGACAGTGTCACTGTTAAGACCTTACTTCCTTAGATGTAGTTATACATTTCCTGTAATCTGCTGCTGTCATTAAGTGTAATTCCATGAGTCCTATGGACTGTAGAAAATAAATGCAGTGAAAACATCATAAATAGCTACTTGTAGTTAATGGGTGAACATTGTTTAGTTGGTGCTAAATGGAGTGTATGCATTTATGTGTGTATATTTGTGCGTGGGTGCATGTGTTTATAGAGAATGTATGTATGTGAATGTATTGAAAATCCTAGAAAATAATTGTAATCATGACGCCATGGAAATAAAATTTCCTGTAGAATATTTATCTTTTCAGTCATGTTAATCAAATTATTACTGTGTATACAAGGTAGCCTTTTTATCATAATTAGGTTTGTGTAGGAACCTTCCTGTACACTTTAGCTTAGTATCCATTTCCATACACAAATACTGTTGCATGATTTATTTATTGAATTGACAGTCTTGTATTAGTAATTTTGAGCTCTCTGCTTCAAAGATAATGAAAAAGCTCTGAGTCAGTTTTGTTAAAAAGACCACAGAAAGGTGCTGTATGAGATAGGTTACTGACAGTATTATATGCATCAATTATAATCCTCATGCAAAATATTTTCTTGACCTTGTACAAGAGTTTCATTGATTTGTATACAAAAGATTTTGAATGAAGGCAGAGATGGAAGATATCAAAATGAAAATGTAAAAAATAAGAAAGCAAAAATGGATGCCAAATCTGTAAACTTGTGGAAAGAGTAAACTTTGAGAAGGATTCCTTAATTTATGTTTCAGGAAAGCATGGAATAACAATAAGTATGTGGAATGAACGATGTCCACCCCGACCACCCAGTCCTCCATTTCCACCGCTTCCCAAGGATAGCCTCAACCCACCTACACCCAGTGTATATGTAAGTTGTTGCAAAGCCTACCAGCGAGTTTGGGTTTGTTGAAGGCCAAGCTTCAGTGTGATAACGTGTATGAACATGCGTAGATATCAGTCAGGCAAGAGAGGGAAATACCTGAATTTGTTGGATTTTTACATGTAACACACTGAAGATATACATTTGTTCTAACATGACTAAACTGGTGTTCATTTTATCCAACATGACTAAATTGAATGTGTCAGTTTTCTTCAGAATTAACTACAGTGAGGTACATGTATGTTTTTATTGGGTTCTCAATATTGAAATTTTGTTTTAACTTTTCAGATTTTAATATATGCAACTTCCACATGCCTGATTTATAAATGTATTTTCTTTTGAAAGTTTCTTTGGCAATTTTTATGTCCACTATAATAGTTTTTTTTAAAAAAAAAAGATTCAAGTATACTGGATTACATCTTGCCATTTTGATATCACAGTAACACCCAATTGTATCTCTTCTAATATCTTGTAATGACTTTATACTTAAAATCCTGAATTTTGATGTTCATTTTGTACTAGATGTATCAGGCAGTGACATCATCAATGATTTTGTTCCTGTTGCAGGCATTTGTGTTCATATCACAGTCGGTATTGTTTTCCTACAGTGCGTGCATGTTCATATTTTTGATATTATACGTGTGAAATATCACTTTATGTGATTCTGATTGGTCCAGATGAGATCATGAAATTATTGTGCATTAGTGTCTTTAATGATTGGCTGTGAACGGGTTAAAACATTTTTAACCCCACCTTCTGGAAGGTTTGATCTGAATCAACATTTTTTAGCGGCCATTTTTTAACTCGACTCGCAAATGGAAATTGAGGAAATATCATATCAGCTGTCTCAATATGGATATGCTACTCCCACAGGGGTTCATTATGTCATGTGTAACAATATCATCATAAGAAAAAAAGGCATAAAACTACAAGACAAGAACGATAATTAAAAATAAAACTAAGGGATAGCGGGGTGGGTGGGTGTGGTGCGTATATTAGTAACATATAGAATCCACCATATATACAAGCGTGGTTTAAATGTTAAATTAACAAAGTAAACCATCTCATCTCTGTTCGGAGAATAATCTGGACATGAATGGGTCTCCTAAAAGATCTTTATCAGACTACAGCATCTTTACATAGCATATATGGGATGTAACAAATTTATTGACATCTTCTGTAAGTCTATTTTTCAAATCAAGCGCTACAAATATCAGGTCACAAATGCATTGCAGTAAATGTGGGACTTTTTGTATCCGGTAATCCATTTCACATGAAAATCGCAACAATGTAACGTTTTTAAATGCACATTTTAGGGTCCACATATATTCTACTATCGGCCTGCTATGACTGCTTACCGTAAAACAATGTGACAGCATCACATCACATTTATAATTTTGAAATTTTTTTTTATAAATAATTTTGTTTTCAAAAATGATTTTGTGGTTACAAAATGTTCTGCTTATTCGGATGGAAGCTTTTTCTTTGATTTATAGTTTGTAAAACAGTACAATCTAATTTTACTAGTTCAACTTTCTTTGGGACTATATTTTATGCACAACAAATGAAATGTACACCGTCTGTCAGAATGAACGAAATTATTTGTTCTTCTTTCAATCTAAATTTCCACTGAAATAAAAACTGATAAAAAGAATCTCAAATGGGTAACGATTTAATATTAAGTTTATGAAACTCATTGAATAATGTCCAGCTTTTGCGAGCCTTGTTTCATAAATTCAATATTAAATCGTTACCCATTTGAGATCCTCTATTAATGTTGCATGTAAACATCAAACTAGATTTTCATCTTTTGGAGTTGGTAGACTGAGATCATAAGTAGAGTACAGTGTCCAAACTTTTAACACCTTTGTGACATCAAGTGCTTGAATATTGTAGGCAATAACGTCTAACATTCAGAAAAATTCTTACACTTGAGTAAATTGAATCATTATTTGTCAGTTATTTTTTAAAAACTGATAATGCTGTGAAGAAAATAAGAATGTAAAATTTTTGTGACTGTACATTGTAATAACTGGTTGAATCAATTATATGAAGTTTCTAATAAGATATTTGTGATTTAATTTTGATGTATACAGATTGTTTTGAAAATATGAGTATGTCAAACTATTTTCATAATGCAGTATTTCGATTCTGTTCATTCCAGTTAGAAAGTAAGAAGGATGCATTTTCCCCAGAGCTACAGCAATATTGCCAATCTCAACCAGTTGTTGTCATAAGGGGACTGGCAGGTGCCCTGAAACTAGGTCAGACAATAAACTGCTTTCTTTTTGCAAAATGTGTAATTTATAACACATGGATACAATAGTGTACTAAATTTACTGTATATTCCAACATGTAAACTGCACAGATCTAGATCTGCAGTTGCATAATGCACCAGCAGATCTGGGTATGTACAGTTTGTTAGGAGTACTCCAAAGAATAAACAGAGACCTGATCTGCAGCCACAACGTTTTGCCTCAGCAGATCAGGACCCTTGTTGTTAGCAGTATGACTGGACTTAAGTGAGTATATATGGTAAACATGTTCTTGTAATGAATTCAAATTTTAAACTTGAATATTTGCTGCTCATTGTTTACTTTAAAAACTGCATTGTCCATAAACAAGAAATTGTGACCATTTAGCACGTCATTCTGATTTTTGAAAACTGATCAAAGCACAAAATTTGAATGCTTCAGAGCAGCTGTTTGAAAAATGATTTTGTTTATTTTTAAATTTGAAAGGGGGAAAACATTTTTTTTATAAACATATGCTCATGGTTGTATGGATAAGTAAACAATCGCAGGTGGAAGTATTTGTCATTTTACTTTACTCTTTGACCCCGGTTTTCTGTGTTACAGTTCTTTGCTCAGAAACATTCATTTCTTTCATAATTCTGTGTCTTGTTTCTGTTTTACTTTTCTTTAAAAAAAAAGGTGAATATTATTAGGCCAATCCATTACTCAGTAGCATGGATGTAATATGGTGTCTTCCAAAAAGTAGGCAGAGTAAATGAATATTTTTCCTAAATGACAAAGTTTTGTAGAATATTTATCTGCTTTTGCTTAAAAAAAAAAAAAAGTTCAAAATTTACTATACACCTGACATAAGTTTGGCATTTTATGGCATTGTTTCCCATTCATCCATCAACATTTTCTTCTCTATTTTGTTTGAGGAGAAATTCATGAAACTTTGTCTAGATATATATTAGAGTAGATGAAGTTCATGTTCCATAGCCAAGCCCCTTTTTTTTGACCCTTTTGCTGTGACTACCGCAACTGTAAATAACTCCTGAAGCCCACTGACGCTAAGCCTTGTTTACTACCCCAGTGTCACTCATATGCACATAGTTTAGCAGTACTTGAAACTCAAGTGTCGCATCTATGAGGACGTGATCACTGTGTTAACTAAACAGTGGTTGGTTGAAAGTATAGAAGTTTACAAATATTTGATTATCATAACCAATTAGAGGACTGGTTACTTAACATTTTAATCCAAATTTGAAAGCTGAGAGGTTACATTTAGACAAAAGGAAGTAGTTTCCTGCACTTTACGAAACACGTGTAGTTGAGAGAAACAAAGATGGATTCTTCCGATTCAGATATGAACGACTTTGAAGGGTTCTGTGCAGCCAATATCGAAGAGTTTAATGGATCTTTGTTAGAAAATGGATTAGATATTGACATTAGTCCCATTTCATAACCAGATGTGATTTTGAATCTGATGACGAGGAGGACACAGCCACACTTGCCGTGTTGGAGATCAATCATTTTAATTCTCATGTTGGTTCATCAATTGAGCTTGAATCACTTAGCCGTGAGAAAGATTTTTTTTCTCAAGTTTTTCCCTGAATGTCTGGTGGAAAAGCTTGTGAAAGAAACAAATGATTGTGCCAAAAAAATGGGGGATGCAAAGCCAGACCCGAAATGGTATTAAACCAGCATCACCGAGATGTTGGCATATCTTGGAATATACATCGTTATGAGTATTATGCAGATATCCAAATATTCCATTGCCTGGATGACATCTGTATATTTTGGGATCCCAGGAATACCAGAAATCATGACTTGAGAAAGATTTGAAAAAAAAGGAAAATATTTCTTATGTCAATCACGCAAGCGTCAACACACTGTGGCAAACTAGGACAGACAAGATTTTCCACAAAATCTTTCTACGACAAAGTCTTGCATAAATGCATGGAAAACTATGACCTTCCCCAAAACCAGTCAATTGATGAAGGCATGATTGCTTTTAAAGGAAGACTATCATTTAAGCAATATCTGCAGACCAAACCCACAAAATTTGGCATTAAAGTCTGGGAAAGAGCCCATCTCCAAACTGGCTACCTCCATGAATTTCAAGTTTATGTTGGAAAGTTTGATGGACAGAGAGTGAGAGTGACAGAAGGATTAGGATCTAGAGTGGTGAAAGACCTTACCAGAAAGATAATAAATAAAAATCACCATATATACGGTTATTATCACATCACAAAAGCCTATGTTTGCGGGAAATTGGGTGAGCAGTGTTGTGATAGAGCCTTAGTGGATTTTCTTTTTTAATTGACAATTATGACGAGACATTTTTAATTGTCAAGATCATATTAAGGTCAGATAGAAAATGGGTCAGCAGTGTTTTGATAGCGCTTTGTGCTTTACACAGCATGGTTTATTTTTATTTTTTTATTGTAATTGTCAAGATTTTTAGATCATGTTCAGAGATGCTAAAAATAGATTTTGTGGATTAACACACACACACACAGACAAACAACTATTTTTAAACAAAACAGTGTCCCAGATAGAGAAAAAAAAATCATGTGACATTGCAAGTATCATTTCCTGTATAAGGCATTTTATTTCCTGTTTTGTCTTAAAAATTAAAATTGCAGTATTGTACAATTTCATGGGACTAAATCATTAGAAAACTTTTAATATGTCATCACATAAAAGAAGAAATAATACTTTAGATTAGAAATAAGATATTCAACTTGACGACAATGGGGAGAGTTCACTTGCCAAACAATTTGTTTGGAAGACTCAAATAAACGAGTGTAATATAAGAACATCAGCAGCAGTAGGAAAATGGAGTAGATGGAAAGAATTATTTTAAATATGAAACAGCATATGTACCAAGACTCAAATAACATTTTTAAATGTTTTTGTAATACACATGCCAGCAATACCCCTTTCATATTTCACATCTAAGAATATGAATTATTAATTTATGTTGCCTTTCAATGAATCTGTTTTTAAGACCAGAAAATTTTAATAATTAATGCTACTTTTAAATGATAATAACTGCTTTAACCCTTTCATCACTATGAACCGAAAAATCGGTCATGGGGAAGTCTATAAACACTATGGACCGACTTTTCGGTCTGGGGCAGTATTCTTCTTTAACGTTATAGTACCTGACTAAATAACTTTAGGATACTTTTAATAACTTTCATCTTGTAATGTAGATGTTATATTTGGATGATATCATGAAATACAATTAGAAATATCGAACAAAATAGGAACTTTTAACATGTTTTCCGAATGCTGAAAATTGTATCCAAAATGGCGGAGTTTGAAGAAATTTCAGAGAAGAGTTATCGGAGAATTTTAATAATTTTGATGTAAATTTGGATGAAATTGAGAGAAGAGGTCTGGAGAGACAATGGAATGCACTTGTGGTGACAGTGATGACGATGAAGAGCAATCTCTAGGTTTTGAACCAGTGGAATAGTACGCTCCACGTGATTTTGTTTCGACAAAACTGGAAAACCAAAGAGATTAGTAAAACTGACAGAGTTGGGCACACCCGAGTGTTAGATGGCTCCAGGAAAGCTTCGGAATATTTTCAAATATGTTATTCAGATGAAGATTTTGGAAAATTTGTCTGTTTAACGAACGTCAATACGACGATCTAATGTGGCAGAGACGATTTAGGTGTGTGGCCAGATCTTACCTTGGATGAAATCAAGGCATTTTATAGAATTTTAATTATTATGGACACCATGAAAGAAAGACTTGTGTTGCTACTGTGATTATTCACTAGTACATCTAGGTTAAATTGAATAAGTTTTGGGAACTTTCTAAGTTTTCTAAGAGCTAATGAAATAATTACTTGTATTTTACCTGTTATATTACCTGTTTTCACCTGTATTTTTACAGTTATAATATATATGCACATTTTAATGAATTAGTCATAAAATTGATTTTTAACCTTGATTTTGACACACAATTCAGCCAGATATCTTTAACATTGGCAAAGTTTCAAAGTCCACAAGTCATTTTCCTTTACAACTCCAAAGTTACTTAGTGTTGAGGACTCTATGCCTACAAAGTTACTTAGTGATGAAAGGGTTAAGTTACATGTAACTTTCCTACTGTATACACATACACATACAAATTTCACAAATATAGTCCCTCTCTGGAAAGGAAATCAGTCTTATAAGGTCACTTTCCCAGTGCAGAAGTGGTGGCTGTATATTGGGAGACCACTGTGTGTGTATTTGTGTGTGTGTGTGTATGTATATATATATATATATATATATATATATATATATATATATATATATATATATATATATACATACATACATACATACATACATACATACATACATACATACATACACAGCTACAACAGTAATTGACATATCCTCATGGGGTCAAGGTCATGGCAAGGGAAAATGAAATCTGTGACATTTTCTGTTCTATAGGCATTGAACAAGTTCAGATAATAAAACATTGCCCACATATAGCTATTATGGTCAGTGTCACATACCATAGCCTTGTATCCAACCTCAAGGTCAAGGCAAGAGAAAATATAATTATTTGATTTGTATTCATGTGTATAGTGTAACTTTTGACCCACTATAGATATTTTGATGAAACTTTTTCTAGATATGTAGGTTGGCTTAACAGTATCTCACTTATATAATCATACCCCTCGTCTCATGATCACTTTTTTGTATCATATCTACTCTTTAAAGGTAAGAGATGAGAAAAAAAATCATGAGACAAGTGTACAATGCCATTTACAACTCATGTTATCACAAAATGTTAACTGGTGCCATAATTTAAAGGAATTAACCCTTCAGCCAAAACGACCAACACCAACAAAAAAGTTGTCTACAACAACAAATAAAACAAAACATGCCACTCAAGGCAATCAGTTCATTTACTCTAAATCTTATTGTTAATTTGACATTCCTTTAATGTCCCAATTCTTCCCAATGAATAAATGATCTGATTGTTTGACCTGGATAAATTATTCATACCAATGGTTGTCATGGACTGCCAAAGCTCCCCATCAGTCACTTATTTCTGAATAGAAGATTTCATATACTGACTATACAAACTGGCATCTATTGTATGCTTGGGAAATATTTGGAATAAAACCTGTGATCAAGCTTTTTAACATTAAGCCCACTATGGGATAGTGGCACTTGTATAAATGAGATGAGATGGTATTGCGCTCTTCACAAACAGGCCAGGTATGACCATCTTGTGCATATTTTCTGATGGCTAATCTTTGACCATTATATACATAGTGTCTATGTCCCCTTACAAAGGAATACACTCCTGTCAAGTGGATCATTTCCAAGATATTGTATTATTAAAACTTGATGTTATTGGCCTAATGTTTTGGAGCTTGACTCCCCAGTATGTACTGGACAAATTGTTGTGCTCATACAGATAGTGGACACAAAATGATGTTTGTATTGTATTCTTTCTGTCTTCTTTCAGACTTGGGTCTGTTCTCAACCAAGAGTTTGGTAGAGGCCAATGCGGATCATGCAGTTGAAGTGAGAACACAGGTTGTTTGCTTTTTCCTTCAGATATTCTGTTGCAGTGTTTTATAGCATATGCTTATGATCACCTTTGAAAAATTTACTGTATCTATGCCAACAAAATGAAATCCCAAACCTTCTAGAGTCTCATATATACTGTACATACTTGCTTATAAGAGGAGTCAGTCTTATGAAAAACAAAGATCCTGATCTGCCATAGCATAAAGCACCTGCTCATCAGAATCTATGTTATTAGTTCTAATTAGTACTTCAAACAAACTGTACCAACCCTGATCTTCCAGTATTATATGACAGCAGATCTAGTTCTGTGCAATTTATATTTGGACAAGCAAGTACACAAAGTATGGATTGTATATTTTATCAGACTTTTGATTGAGATTGTGCATACTGCAAATCATCAACTACAGTATGACCATAATGCCTGCTCTAATTGGTGATTTAACAGGTTATATTGTTTTTAGTCATGAAATCTAATCTTGTTGGTAGTAATAAAAACAAAAATTGAATGTATTTTGTATAATACTAGCAGGCAAATCTATCTGGAAGGATTGATTATTATAGTTATGCATGCAATTCAAAAGTACATTGCTATTTCATTCATGGTTACTTATTTTTCATTCAATTACAGTGAAGAATGTAGTATTTAATGGACAGAAATAGATGATGCATTGTAGGGTATTTGTATTGACTGTAAAAATGTTCATGTATGAAACTTCGGGAAAAATATTTATTACCAGTATTCATATTGAGGCATTTATTTGTAATTAAATATAATGGTAGCCAACATGTAGGCATGACTTGCTCAAAGTCTGTGTAAAAATCAGATATCTTCTCTTTTCACTCCATATAATGATATCAACTTAATTTAATTTGTTTAATATATTCCTCATGACACATAATTCCCTATTTCCCAGGAAGCATTTTAATCACAATTATGATAATTCCGGATTTCCTAGAAAAAGTTTCAATCATGATTCCAGTTGTTTGGTTTTTTTTCAATTAAATTATTTATCCATGGAAAAAAATTTGCTTTTACAATAATAGCATCGTTCACTAGTGCAACTAGAAAGCAGAAGTGTTCTGTTATTGAGCATGTCTCATATTAGAACTAATAATAAGTTATTTATTACAACTTAATCAAAAGCTTATTATTGACACCAGTTATTAATTTGTTTTATTTGATTTATAAATGTAAATATATTCATAACTTATCAGATCATTGCAGTAAATCATCCATTGTAATTTTGATTTTAGATATATTCAGCAGTGTTCACCATATGTAAGCTAAAATTGTATTGGTTCAATTGCTTACATGATTAGGAAATGGCTTAAAATCAACCAATGGATTGTGATGATTTAACTAGTTGTGTGGGATATAAGCAAAGCTAAATACTGCCACTCAAACTTGGTGCCCAGGATACAAGCTAGGTGAACTCTGCCACGCTATCGAGGCAGTCTGGAGATGAGGGAGGAAAAGTGACGAGTTATCGGGGCACCAGGGGTTAATGAGTTAAACAAGCTTAACATTTCCAGAACACAACCAGCAACATTCTCTGCCTATTGGTCTTAGGGAATATCACTGGTCCACATTACTAGGGTTCTGACACAACTGATTCAGAGTTAAATATTAAATGATTCAAATATGGTTTGCAGTATAAATTAGGAAATGCTTGTTATAAATCAATTATCTGTTAACATTTTCATGCAAAGATGTTTCAGACATAGTATACAGTATCATTTTTTTTCTGTGTCCCAAGTGATGAATTCATTTAACTGTTACTGCTTTTTACATTACGATTGCAGAAACAACAGGCCCCAGATGAGAACAGAGACCAGTTTGGCAACATGGTGTGGCGCTGTGAGAGTAGCCGTAGTCATACAAGTATTGCCAGATACGCTCAGTACCAAGCCTCCTCATTCCAGGAATCACTTAAGGTACTACAGTGCAACCTCCCTTAAGTCTTCAGCAAAAATTTTTAACCAGAGCCTGATGTTCACGTTTCATACACATTTTATCTTTCCTCACCAAATACATCCTTAGCTAATCAAAGTTGTTCCATCCCACAGATGGATGCATAAGAGTGGTTGAATAAATCGCTCAAGGTACTAATTCCCAGCATAAATCACTCAATGTACTAGTTCTTACAAGAATAATTCAAGGTACTGGTTCACAGAATAAATCACTTTAAGTAGTAGTTCCTGGAATGTTATTCAATGTACTGGTACGTTGAATAAATCAATGTAGTTGGGTCACAAAATAAATCACTCAAGATACTAGTTCTTGCAAGAAATAATTCAAGGTACTAGTTCAGAGAATAAATCAATTAAGGTACTATTTCCTGGAATGTGATTCAATGTAGCGGTACATTGAATAAATCAGGGTTGTAGTTTCTAGAAAAAATGCAGAGTTCTAGTTAGTACAATAAATCACTCCTGGTAATAGTTTCCACCATTAATCACCTCCCACAATTATTCATTTAATAATTCACTAAAGTTACTGCTTCATAGAATTTTTTAAAAACACCTAACTTTATTAGTAGAATGTTAATATGTAAGTATGTCAGATGTTACAATTTTGGCAAATTCATTTTTTTTTTAATCTGTCTGGTTGTAATTCCTTTGTGAAATCATGCATTAGCTTTTTTATAATAATAGTATCTGAACACTAACCATCCAAAAATCATGTCACCTTAGGGCTCTAATTTATCAGAGAAAGATTTGAATTGAAAGGTAGCTGATGAGAAATATTCTTTTGTTGTGTGCTAAAGAAATTAAAAACAGGATATGTACGGCATCTACACTGGATGAATACAGTGTCGTTGCATTCTTTTTCTCCATGGAATTATATATGACACAAGATCATAGTCAGCATTTTGAATAAGTTTTTCAGTTTTTCTTGGTACTTACAAATTTGAAGTATTCCGTTTTTCATACGCAGATTCTGAATTTTTGCTCACCTGTCCAAATGAGCTTGTTGGGTGAATCTGTTGTGTGTCACCCATTTCTCATGAACAGTTCCTTGTTGCCAGTCTGGAGTGCTTATTATTTGATTTTAGTCATACTTCCGAAATGGGTTTAGATCATAAAAATCTCTGCCCAATTCATTAATGTGTGAGATCAATATGTAGTAATGAGGTAATTTTCAACACATAGTAATGAGGTAATTTTCAACGCGTAGTAATGAGGTAATTTTCAACACATGACAATGAGGTAATTTTGCATCTGATTAGCTAAGATTCTTGAACCTTTGGAAGCTGTATGTTTTATTTTTGACAGAGCTTGGAATGTATGCCATATAATGTCTTGGATAAATGCTTACATCAGGACTTTGGGCGAGTTTGATCTTCTACCGGAAACATGCATACAAATAAGATTTGCACCTGATTGGCTGGGCTTGTTACTAGGCTAGGAACCATATTACTGATCCATCTTTGATCAAATTTGAAATAAATGCTTAAGTGATTGATGTCTTGGACATGTTCACAGACTAGTAAGATTCAAGCATATTAATGATTTTAATCTTGCTATTTATGCCTGTTACAACTTGGGAAATATTTATTTCTGATGCAGTTTGTAAAAAAGTAGACATTTTACATGGGCATGTATCAATTTG
Organism: Potamilus streckersoni; assembly: GCA_016746295.1. NCBI lineage: Eukaryota > Metazoa > Mollusca > Bivalvia > Unionida > Unionidae > Potamilus > Potamilus streckersoni. Next base: position 2,710,916 of record JAEAOA010000333.1, on the reverse strand, counting down.
ACCTTGTATGTGATAGCAAGATGCATGCATACTAATAAAGTAAGCTTGAATCTGATTGGCTGAGCATGTTAGCGCTATAGAAATTGATCTACTTTTGAATATATCATATATCAATCAGAAGTTGGATATTTTCAGTAATAAGCAAGATCGAAGGTGATCTTGCATCAGTTTTACCAAACTTGTTACCACAAAAATGTATTCATTACGAGCAGGCTTCGATTGAATTTGGAATAAGAGCTCTTGGATGAATTTTTATATGGATCTCATGATTCCCCAGTGTTAGACGTCACTATAAACTGTCCACTGCAGTCATCGTAGCGATATGACTGCAAAACGTTAAAAATCGAAATCTAAATCACATTTTTTCTTTCCTGTTATTGCAGGAGGAAAGTGACAAAGCCAAGGGAATTTTCAAAGATTCAGACAGTGATTCTAATTCTTCAACCACTGCAAAGTCGTAAGTATGCAACAGCTTACAGAAATATATATCCTAATTCTAGATTTGTAGCATATTTAAAATCCATATTGGTTGCCAAACAGCTTTGCTGTTAATGGTATTTTGTATTAATTAAAATCACATGCTGAAGAGTTTTAGGATGCATTCAAATATGTTGCCCAGAAACACATTCAACTTAAAAATCAGTAAATGCTTATCTGCAGATGTGAAGATGTTCAAGGGACCCCAGATTTATATTTTATACCTGATTTTCACCAAATACAAACATATTTCCTTTTCCAAAAGACAAAGAGGTATAGCATTTTTGCCAGAAGCATCTCATACATTTTGCCGGCATCAAAGCTGTGGAATGTTCATTTAGGGAAACTGGTATTTCACAAATTTAAAAATTCTGTTACTGGTAGTTACCAAAACTGTTGGAATTTATTAATTTGCATTAAATAGGGATGACATCAGTTCATTGGTTTCAGATTTAAAACTAAGCATTTGGGAAAAGGAAAATTTCAGTTACTAGGTGATTTTATTTTTATAATAAGCCCTAGGTTATATGATGACATTTCACATTATTAAAATAGCATGGGTCCTGTGTATTTTCTCTAGTTGTATGCAGTATACTGGATAATATGATAAACATTAAAATAACATGTAATTGTTAGATTCCGTCGAGTATATGGAGAATTGGCTTCCCTCTAAAATTGTAAAATTAATTTTTAGTCATACCCCATCTTCTTAACATATGGGTAAGAAGATCAGATTTCAAATCATCTCCCCTTTGGATATATCAGTATTTTTTCTTTATTTTAGGAAGAAGAAGTTCAAGACCATAAAGTTTGGAACAAATGTAGATCTTTCTGATGAAAAGAAATGGCTGCCTCAGCTTCAGGAACTTGCCAAGCTTCCATCATTCACACGAGTCATTTCTGCCAATAACTTATTGAGCCATGTTGGTCACACGATACTGGGAATGAATACTGTCCAACTTTACATGAAAGTACCCGGCTCAAGAACACCAGGTGAAGTATCCTGTACCCTTTTATGCTCCATGGTTTTCATTGGGATACTAAATTGGGCCTATCCATCAATTCTTTAAACTTTACATCCATTCCTTTGGGTTCTGCACAGCAATTCTGATAATTATTTGATTTCAACCATATTTTACAGTTTGATTTTGATGAGACCTTGGCTGGATTTGATTGTGAGACCCATTCATTGTATTAATATTATCCTTAAACAATTTGGAAAGTGGTTTGAATTTTTCATGAGACCATGGTCAAGTTCGTCAGCATTTCAAATTCTTGATTGATTTCAACTGCTCCTGTGGCCTAGTGGTTAGAGCGTCTGTCTCTGATGCGGTAGGTCGTGGGTTCGATCCCCTGTTGAGGCATACCAGAGACTTACAAAAATGGTACTAATAGCTGCCTTGCTTGACGCTCAGCATTAAGAGGTTAGTGTTAGGACTGGTTGGCATGGTGTCAGGATAATGTGACTGGGTGGGACATCATGCTGCATGTCTGCGGCATGATGCCCCAGTGCTAGACATATCTATAAACTGCCACACTGCAGACATCATAGCAATATTACAGAAAAATTGTTAAAGCTATGTTAAAAATCACATCATATAATCATATCACAAATTCTTGATTAGAGAAGTTGTATTCCCATAATCACAGATCCTCCCACATCTGTTTTTACTCCCAATTATTATAGCATGCCGTCCATATTTAGTGCATGTTTTGCTGCTTGATATCATTCAAACCTCGGTGGAGTTTGGATGTTGGTTTCTGTCATTGTTAAGCTGGATTAAAGCACTGGATTATCAACAGACCATGTTTCTTTACACATAATAACAAACTTAGTTTTTTCCATTTCCACTAGGTTTGTTATGCAGTTTGATCTTGACATGTCATTGAGTTTATTGTCAGATTTCTGTATCACTGTTTAGTGAATTTAAAGCGTTAGATTGTCAAAGTTTCAACACAGTACCTCTTTTAATTATGCCACACATAATTTCTTCACCATCAGAATTGTTGGAATTTCTTAAGTCAAGCTAAATTGATTAGGGCTGTCATCGGTTACCCGGGTACCCGACCATATAGAAAAACACGGGTATTGAAATGTAAATGCGGGTACCCGTAAAAGAAAAATTGCCACATTCGCCAACCACTTAAAACAGGTGTGACAGCTATAGCTCTAATTAGAAACCAGATCTCTGCTTAATATAAATAAACAATACGTCAGACCATCGGTTTGGATTAATAAAATGCATTGGTGTTGTGCAACCAGACCAACCGTTATCCCCTAGGCATTATATACCAAGGTTAAAACATTTGTTCCTCAGATAATAAACCTCTTTGTAGACGATAACTATTGAATGTGGGTGCTAAATGATCGGTAAATTGCGTGCTTTTTTAATAAAATCCAGATGGATACCTTTGGGATACCTTTGATTTCCCACAATTTATATTATGAACAATCATCACCTAGACACCTTGAAATCTTCGTAATGCCTCAAAGTAATCTTTGCTCGTTGTTTTTCTACTAGCTCTGTGAATTTTGAAAATTAGCCATCATACATATATCGATATTTCTATTTTCGATACTACATTTTTACCATAACTATTTTAAGAATTATATAATTCCAAAATAATAACACTTATGCGACTGCATGGTCACCTGGTATAACTGAGGCACGCATGCATGGGTAATTCAAATCTGCGGTCAAAAGCAGATGAATAAACGTGGACTGTTCTAACAAGGACTTGTACTTTAAAAAATGCGAGTGTTCTAAAGCTTTTAACAAGGCTGATCAGTGATCATTAAAAGTTGGATTATACCTACCATCTGTGTACAAAGGTCATTCTAAATAAATTTATTAATTAACAGCATGCGGACAGACAATTCGCAGCTACGTCGGTGTGGACAAATCAGATGAGTAGTACATGGTTAGTGTCTTTCGCCATTAAAAAACAATATTAAAGAAATGTGCTGACGGGTACCCGTTAAAATTTGCAACGGGTACCGGGGTTGGTTTTTTCATGATTTTTGACAGCCCTAAAATTGATATATAGATATGCTTTTTGATACTTAAATCTTGTGGACTTGTCACTTGAACAATGCCTGGCAAAGTGCTCTTTTAAACCAAATGGGTTGAGAAGTTAGATTGTTTAAAAATGACCTCAGTACAGATGAATACATAGTATTTTGCTCTGTTTGTAAGAGAAGCTTTAAAGCAGCTGCAGTTATTACTATGTATTCAACAAATAACTAACAAGCATTTTATAGGTAGGAATAATGTGCATGACTTTATAATTTTTATTCAACAAGTAACTAATTGGGATTTTATGATCAATGACTGAAAAACGTAGTGGTAGGATTTTCTTCAAATCTGAGTGATTTAGTTCCAAGAGGAGTTGTATCTTATTTATTGACACTAGAGTGTTGTGTACAACTTTCTGTATCTGAAGACTTCATAATTTGGACAGTGTTTAGTTTTAATTTATAAATCTGTTGATCAATCAAGGATCCATTTCTTCCGGCATTATAAATACCTGCAGGGCTTAGTGAGGAAAATGGTGTGCATAACACTAAAATGGCAATTATAACATTGCAGTAAATTTGGATAATTATTATTCACCTTTCAATTGGCATAAATTTTGCTTGTCATGAAGTTTTTAAAAATTGTCAGTGATTGTTATTGTTAAGGAATTTTTAATGCTAGCCTCAGTATTGTTACAGTAAAACATATCCTTGGGACTCATGGAAGTCACTGTTAATATGGTGTACTTAACCATGGATGCAATTTACAGTTGTTATAATTTTAACATGAACTAAGTGAAATAAAATTACTCTGGCATATATTTTCAAAACAAACAATTACCTGAGTACCATAGTTGTTGGTAGTACAAGGGTGTGCCAAATAAATTTGGTGGCTAATGCATTGAGACAAGATAACCTTAGTAGTTAGAAAGGAATATATAAAGAATTAGACTTTTGAAAAGTTACTGATAGATATCAGTAAGGGTGAACAGGTCTGTATCAGATTTACTTCAGATTTTAATCCTACCCAATTTCTGCACAAAGATGTTGATGAATTTTATAGTCTTTGTTGCTTAGGTACATCTTCAGCATGCAGCAGAATCATTTTAATAGAGTTATGGCCCCTGACAAAACTAGCTGATTTTCCTTTCAGTGCAATATCTTTTTTAAATCCTATTGACTTGGTATACAAGTTTGTTAATGACACCTAGACTTAGTTTTGACTTTTCATTGTTCATTCAGATTGTTTGGAAGAGATGTCCCCTTGATTGTTGGACCCACTACTTTTAGTATCCACCCTAATTTTCATCATTCCTGGATTACAAGCAACTATATATGCAGCTTTTCGTTTTTTAACATGGTCTGAGTGGCAATGTTCTGTGTTATCAGTAGCCTCTTCCTTTACAAATGTACCTGGTCTTGTTTACTTAATTATCACTGTCACCTAGCCCTTTAAACATTATATTCTTCTGCTTCTAATGAAAATATGAGACACCAGATTCTGAAATATTCTTGGTTTTTAAAATGCAGAAATACTTGACAAACTAGAACATCAAATCTCAACTTCTGAACTTGAGCACAGTTTACAATAAGTGAATGATTAGCAACTAAACCTTTCCACCTGTATACCTAATATAATATTCATGTCATACAGAGCTCAATTTGCAAATGGATTTATTTTGTGTACCATTTTTATATCTTACTATGACAGGATTTGGTTTGTAAGAAATGTCTTTGTTCAGCATCAATTTCAATAAAACATTCACGAGGTGGTTCTAAGTTTAATCATTAAGTTGCTTATTCATGCATGATAAAAAAATAACAATTGCATGTACAACCTGGACAGCATATAGGTTGCTTTTGTGTGATTAGCAATTACCAAGAAACTAAACAATGGCTTGCAAATATGAAACAATCAAAATTAAAGTTAAACTGTTACTAATCAAAGGCTCGTTTACTATATATATGATTCAGATGTTAAATAAATGTAGTTCAAAGACATTTTCCTAAGTAAATCAACTTTTTATGTAATGTGCATGGTAACAGCTTTGACATATTCTCCTCCTGAATGGAAAATCATATCATTATCGATTTTTCACTAAAAGACTTGTTAGAACATTTTGTTAACCTTTAAATAAATGGTTCTGATCTGATATCTAATTTTTTTGGTCATCTTGGAAACCTTTTTTTCTTCTGCTTCACTTAATTGGAAAGTCATGTTGACATGGAGTTTTTATCAGAGTTTGTGTGGTGTCTGTTGGAAATGACTAACCCTTAATATGTCCACTGTGGTAGCTCACTTGAAAATATTGTATTGTTTGAAATGGCTGGTTATATAAACATGAGGTTTCCATCATTAGACTTATATGTTACCATACTGCTTCAGTGGCCTACATTGTTAGAGCATCATCCCTCTAATGTGGGAGGTCATAGTTTCAAACCTTGTCTACGTCGTACGAAAGACTTATTAAAATGGTACCAACAGCAGCCTCGCTTTGCACTTAGAATTAAAAGGTTGGTGTTGGGACTGATCTGTCTGGCGTTAGGATAATGTGACTGGGTGGGACATGATGCTATGGCATGTAGACAACAATATAAACTTCCACACTGCAGACATTGTAGTGATATGACTCAGAAATTGTATAAGCTGTGTTAAAAATCCAATACACACACATTCTTATGTTGGTTATAATGGTGCCAATTGTAAATCCAGTATGGATGCCATGAAAATCTTGTCACTACTCCCCTTAATAGATGATTATTATGCCTTGGGGTTTTGTCTACTTTGTCTTAAATGAAAATGGTGCCAAATTGACACCCAATATGTGCACCACAGCATCTAATTTGAAAATCTTGTTGCTGATGAATATTGGAGATGGTTTCAATTCTAACCAGTTAAAGGTCTAATCTAAAAATTCCTGACAATTTTTTTTTTAACCAGTAGAGCGTCAGTAACTCTGAGGGACTCTTGTTTTAGGGCTGTGGCATAGTTGGTACTATCAGTGTAAAAAAAAGGATGGAAGATGGTTTGCATAGGGAAATATTCTTGCAATACTACACATATCTGCCAAGTGAAATAGATAACTGTTATGTCTCATTATCAGGCCTATTTGGTTATCATTAGAGATATCAGGCCTTTTTGGTTATCATTAGAGATATCAGGCCTATTTGGTTCTCATGCTTGTGTTCATATTTTTTATTGTCCATAGTTGTCAGAGTATATGATTGCTTTGTTTGCTTGAAGCTTTGTAAATAATTTTAATGTACTTTTGTTTATACATCCAGGACATCAAGAGAACAACAACTTCTGCTCAGTAAACATCAACATTGGGCCTGGTGATTGTGAATGGTTTGGAGTACCTGACAGATACTGGGGTGTCATTCAACACATGTGTGAAAGGTACAAAAGCTACTTTTCAGCTTGTTTCATTTATTAAAATCAAGTGCGTTGATATAATCCATTATATATACAGTTGTGTAGGATTTCCCTGTTCCATATGACAATATGTGAGGGATTATTTTTCAAAAAAGATTTTTCATTGAAAAGATGAACTTATTTGTTGTAAACAGAATTTATTATATTAAATCTCATCTTAGTAATACTACTAATGTCAGAAATATATTGGATATCAGGGATGTAATACACATGATAACATCATACTACTAATGCCAGAAATATATCGGATATCAGGGATGTAATACACATGATAACATCATACTACTAATGCCAGGAATATATCAGATATCAGGGACATAATACACATGATAACCTCATACTACTAATGCCAGAAATATATTGGATATCAGGGATGTAATACACATGATAACATCATACTACTAATGCCAGAAATATATCGGATATCAGGGATGTAATACACATGATAACATCATACTACTAATGCCAGAAATTTATCGGATATCAGGGATGTAATACACATGATAACATCATACTACTAATGCCAGGAATATATCAGATATCAGGGATGTAATACACATGATAATATCATACTTCTAATGCCAGAAATTAGCAGATATCAGTAATGCAGTACATGTGAACAACATGCAGTGTCATCTACATGTCTTGTTTTAAATTTAATTTGAAAAAAAAATTCTTAAAAGAAGCTGTTTAAAAACATGCAATTTTTTTTTTTCATTTAAAATTAAAAACAAGACCACTTGATAACACTATATGGTATTATCATACATTTTTTAAATACTTTTATTTTAGTTATCTTAACAATGTAGTTTTCAAAAGATCTTTAGGATGTTTAAATCTCATGGTAAAAAGTAATACAGTAAAACCTGTCTTGAGAGACCACTCTTTTGTGAGACCACCTGTCTTGAGAGACCATATTTTTCTGGCAGAAGGGGTGGTCTTTCAAGAGAGGTTCTACTATGAAATTGTATGTTTTAAAAAATGTTAGTAATAATTTCATATTTTGTCGAGTACTCTCAAGATCATGGCAGATAAGAGGCAGACATCTGGCTAATCACCAGATGTCATTGTGTAATGGTGCTGACAATTAAGAGGCATTCTATCTGACAAATAACATGTGGGATGTTAATGGTGCTGTTGACAAGAAAACCTTTTGCATCCAGGTACATTTTGGATGTTATACATAAAACGAAAGATTACATAAATCAATTACATGATACAAACCTAAAATCAGAAGGTTCTTGTATGTGAATTTACAGAAAAAAACACCCGGAATTTGATCATTAATCCAGATGTTGTTTCGTGAATCAAATGTACACTAAAGGTCAATCATAATACACTGTAAAGTTTGCTTTCTATAGGAATGGCGTGAACTACCTGACAGGTTCATGGTGGCCGGTGTTGGAAGACCTTTATGAGGAGAATGTTCCAGTGTACAGATTTATTCAGAAGCCAGGAGATCTTGTTTGGGTTGGAGCAGCAACAGTACATTGGGTCCAAGCAATTGTGAGTAACAGATACCTAAAGTCATTTGACTTTTATGTTAGGTCCGGGCAGATGTGAGTAACAGATACCTAAAGTCATTTGACTTTTATGTTAGGTCCAGGCAGATGTGAGTAACAGATACCTAAAGACATTTGACTTTTATGTTAGGTCCGGGCAGTTGTGAGTAACAGATACCTAAAGTCATTTGACTTTTATGTTAGGTCCGGGCAGATGTGAGTAACAGATACCTAAAGTCATTTGACTTTTATGTTAGGTCCAGGCAGATGTGAGTAACAGATACCTAAAGACATTTGACTTTTATTTTAGGTCTGGGCAGTTGTGAGTAACAGATGCCTAAAGTCATTTGACTTTTATGTTAGGTCCGGGCAGATGTAAGTAACAGATACCTAAAGACATTTGACTTTTATGTTAGGTCCAGGCAGATGTGAGTAACAGATACCTAAGGTCATTTGACTTTTATGTTAGATCCGGGCAGATGTGAGTAACAGATACCTAAAGTCATTTGACTTTTATGTTAGGTCTGGGCAGATGTGAGTAACAGATACCTAAAGACATTTGACTTTTATTTTAGGTCCGGGCAGATGTGAGTAACAGATGCCTAAAGTCATTTGACTTTTATGTTAGGTCTGGGCAGATGTGAGTAACAGATACCTAAAGACATTTGACTTTTATTTTAGGTCCGGGCACTCTGGCTTTACAGCGAGAACAGGCAGTTGTGAATAATAGTGGAATGATAAATAGCTCAAGACGGTTAGACCATATACATTAGGTCCAGGAATTTGTAACACTGGACATAAAAATAGCTGAAGATAGTTGAACTTTACAATGGTTCCAGGCTTGTGAACAACAGGGCACTAAAAAATAGCTCAAGACAATCAGACTACAATGAGTCCTGTTACTCTTGAGTAACAGTCGGCTAATAGCCAAAGATGGTTGGACTTTTCTACTAACAATGGACTAATAAAAAGCTAAAGACTTCTGGACTTTTTAGTAACATTGGATTACTAAATAGCTAAAGACTGTTTTCTATTAACAGTGGACTAATAAATACAACCCTTAAAATCTGTACAGTATTACTGTCCATAAGTATGTTTAAATAAAACTTACTTTAATTAGTAAGAGTTTATTTTAGCTGTGGATGCATTATGATAATTTCCATCAACCGATCCATCCATCGTTAATTTGCTTGTAGCGAAAATTCTGTCAACACTGTTCAAGGAAAAGTGATTATATTTGGACTGATGTGTTAGGAAGATGAATAGATGGCAATGAATATTTCATATCAAGTGTGTAGTCCAAATGCAGGATAGGGTAGCAGGTCAGAAGTCACATTTTCATTGGAAATAGACTTTCTTGTAGCTTCCAGCTACACAAATTAAGGTCATATTTTGTAGTAGGAGTAGATGACAAGGAAGGTTTAGGTATTGAGGTTAGATAGGAGTTTTATTTGGGAGAAATTTAAGACTTTGTTTTAAAGGGTGGATATTTGTGGTGGCTTGACTCCAGATTTTAGCTTATATGGTGATGAGGCCAAGTAAGTCCATGGCATGGCACTATGTCTGCCAGGCGTTGTCATTAAATGTGTCATACATATGTAAAACATTTCTTGTTACCGCTCTGGAGGTCATATTTCTGTTTAAATTCAATCGATCAATGAGATTGGGGTTTGATCTTACATGTATTTGAGGATGACTGAGATCTAGGCACATCTAGTAAGCAGACCTTTCACCACTCTGGAGACCATATTTCTGATCCAGCTTTTAGCAGACCTGAGTATATGGCTTACATCATTAAGATCTTGGAGAACTTAAGTAATGAGCAGGGCATACCAATAAAGACATCTAGCAGAGTATTAGCAGAGCTTATTACGCAGCCACATTTTTAACAGGATTTGGATAGAATTTTGAATATTGGCTTATATGATTGAGCTCTCACAAGTTTAATAATGTGAGGGATGCACACACATTAATTAATATTTCATGTGTTGAACATTTTACCATTTTGAAAGACTGCATTTTGGTCAAGTTTTGATCAAACTTGGTGCATAGGCTTAAATCAATGAGAATTTGGACATGACCATGATCCAAATATACATTAATAACATGATCTTGCATCAGATTATTTAAGCTTGTCAGCACTTTATTGACTCGATTTCTGATTATTTTTTTATCAAACTTTCCTAAATAAGCTTATATCATGATATTGTATTTTTTAAAAAAGGTCAAGATATAAAATTTTTAGAGATAAATAACCTATGTAAACTGTTCTTACAACACCAATTTTATTAAAAGTTACTCAAAGTAAATGGGGATAGTGTGCTTGTCCTACAGTGAATTGTCTTATCTGTATATACATGCCATATATGGTGTTAATATTTCTAGGGGTTCAGAGATGTACTATTGTAGGTATTCACAAGGTTAGCCAAAACTGCTATAACGGAATAGAGTTGAGAAAAATTGTCAATGAAGTTGTTCGTTATTCCCTATAAATTAAATATATTTTCAAAATGAAAGATCAGTAACATGATTCTAACTTGTTTCATCACCAAACATAGTATGCAAAAACATTACATCAGGTTTTTTTTGTTATTGATTAGTCTGGTTCCCAGAGTGATGTGTAATAGTATATTGCAAAACTTGGAGTCCATGAAGCAGGGAACCAGACTGACTGTTGATACTCTACCGAACAAGAAAACTTTTTATCAGAAACTTGGAAAATTTATTTCGTGAGATAATTATCTACATCAAAACTCAATTTTTGTTGTTTTCAGTTAGTAAAATATTGATGCTGTGATTTTATTGCTACTAATAGTGAAATTTCTCATCTTTGAGGATGTCGGTACGTGCAAATTCAGGACTCTATTTTTTGCCATCATGGTCCATATCTATGAAACATTGCTCTTTATTTTATGAAGTATTCATTTCATTTGGTTGCCTTGCTATCTTTAATTACAGTTATGATTGTGTAAGTTAATCTTAGTTTGTTTAAATAGATTACATACATAATAAACAGTGCTTGACTGATCAACTGAAATGAGTTACCCGACATACGACCAGGGCCACTTCTTAAGCATGTAGAATATTTGTATGCATTTTTTACCTTTTTTTTCTTTTTTTTTATTCCACTTTCTTTGTTTGATTCAAAAGATGTCATTAACGTGATAATACAAAAGGAGGCCAGCTTTTTAGTTAGTGCATCAATACAGCAAATGCTTCCGCTAGTCCAATAACAAAACACAATGGGCACTTAATTAGGTTCTCAAAGAAATTCTCACAGAGATAGCTGTTACAGTAGATTGACATATTTAGTTTTAATTACAAGAGGACACATTGCATTTATGATATATTACACTTAAAAGAAACTAAATGATAGAACTAGAACACAAATTTCAATTGAAAAAATTATTCAATTGATGTTTATTTCTTAATGTACTGCCTCCACTAGGTGTGACATTTTCATTGATTGAAATTATCCTTGAATATCGTTAATTGTGGTGTACTAAGAAGGTTGTTTAAAAGGAAAATTTAACAAATTTTATGACTTATTAAAGGTTGATATTTTATAATGTTGATTAAAATTTCCAGGTCTTATCTACCATTTTCAACCATAAAATAAGCGATATATGAAAGCTTCGATTGTGAATTGCAATAGTAATTTTCTTCAAGTTCAACAAATAGGAACCAGTTTTTGGGTATCTTTTGGTTTATAAATGGGATCCATGCAAGATCACGCATTATAAGCTGGTTTGCGAGTTATAAGGACACATGTTCTTGAGGGAGTAGTGTACTCATAAGCTGAATCCAACAGCAAACATGATCTATCTAGTTCTCCTGATTACTCTCCACAAAAATGAATAGATCTAGAACTGCCAGTGTACAGTATAAGATGCATTAGATATGAAACTTGGAATATTAAGTGATAGATGCACAGATGTACAGGGCTTCTGTTAATAATACAGAGAGACCAATATTGTTCTGAAAAGCAAGTTCAAGAGTATAATATGTATTGCAGGGTTGGTGTAATAACATTGCGTGGAATGTTGGTCCACTGACAGCACGACAGTTCCAGTTGGGAATGGAGAGGTACGAGTGGAACAAACTGCAGAGTTACAAGTCTATCGTTCCCATGGTGCATCTGGCATGGAACATGGCCAAGAACATCACCATCTCGGATCCTAAGTTCTTTGAAATGGTCAAGTAAGTGGGGACTTGATTTCATTAGGGAGGGATGATGTATGTTTGACATAGAGTGGGTACTCGATTTAATTGGGAAGGGATGATGCATATTTGGAGTAGAGAGTTGAGCTTGATCTTTACTTGGGGAGGGATGATGTATGTTTGGAGTAGATTGTGGGGACTTCATTTAATTGTGGAGGGATGATATGTTTGGAGTAGAGAAAAATACTAAGAACAGAAGTTATTGTACATGTGAATTTTAAATTTTAAATTTAATTTAAATTTTAAATTTTAAATAAATTTCTATGGAAAGATCAACAAGGAAATAAGGAGTGAAATTAATTGCATGTTAACATCAGAGAGAATCAAGGTATTCTTATCTACAGAGGCTTGTTAATTTTAGATCTATTTTGGAAAGGAAGACTGCCACTTTGTTTAAATCAGTCTTTTACAAACATAATAAGAAAGGAAACCCTCACAATTTCTCCCAGTCAGTTTTTACCTTAACATGTTACATGTTGGACTTTGATAGAACTTTTCTAGCTGAAGCAACGGCGTTGACATTTGCATTTTAAGTTTAAGTCTATTACATGAGCATTTTATTGGTCATTATTGTTACAACTTTAATTGAGTAGCAGAAAGAATTGTAACCTATAACCATCAATTTAAGTATAAAAAAAAAAAAATTTATTTCTCTACAGTACAAAGTGAAAATTGAAGGAAAAAAAAGAGAAAATTAAAATATTGTGAACTAAATCCCAAATAATCTTAAATGTCCTATCATAAGACCAAAAATACAGAATGTTCCAAATGAAATCCAATAGTCCTGATATAACATAGTGATTCAGAATGCTTTCAAATGAATTCACAAAAGTGCAAAGTAATGTATTAATTTTAAAGTCATTAAGTGCTTTTGTAATTCCAATGAATAATTTTAAAAAATCATCACAAATTATACCTGACAGACTGATTTAGAACAGGAATGAATTGTTTCTTTATCAAGTCCCTATTTTTACATGACTTAGATATGAGTCATTCCAAAGGAAGATTCCAATCAAATCTTTGTTTAGAATGGCATGAACTCAAAAAGCTGTGTGAGTGTTATTTACAACTTACTGTCATGGACAGAAGATAGCTTCGTAAACATGTTTACATAATATGCAGTTATAGTAATAATGGACAAACATATACAGATAGTCATAAGTCATGCAAGTCTAAGAAAATGTATGGGTGGTGCAAGTCCAAGTAAACAAGATTTACATCAGTGAGTGGATCATGCAAGTTAGGTATAAGAGAGTTACATCATTACATGGTTCATGAAAGTTGAGTACAGGAGGGATTTGTCCATATGGTTTGTGCATGGCTGGTACAAGGGGGATATATCATTGTATTAGTCATGCAGGTCAGTTTCAAGAGGGATACATCATTGTTTAGCTTGTGCAAAATTCTGCTTGACAGATATTAAGTACTTCTGAAAATGTAATAGGTATGTTGGCATACCTCTATGCTGCTTCAGTGTAATGTGATTAAAATTTCTTTCGATATGGTTTTAAGGAAATAATGCACTGCCTAAAGCAGGCAGCTGACCAGAATGGTTGATACCATTTTCTGAAGAAATTAACTAGTCAAAGTGTCATTTTTAAAATAGTAAAGATGAATTTTGCTGAAGTAGAAAATACTAATTTCTTATTTTAAAATATACATAGAACAAAAGGAATTAAATTAAGTTAATAACAACTAAGATATACAAGGTTTTTTTTAAATAGCCTAGAAAACCTGGGAAATGATTTTCTTCAGAAATCAAAGCCTGTGCAAAATATTGAACTGTTGAGCAGCACCAAGTCACGTGCAAGAGTTATATAATTGTGTGGATCGCGAAAGTCTGTTATAAAAGACATGAATGTAAGTTATTGAATTGAAATATAAAATTAAGAGGTTTTAAATTCTCTTTCACATAGGTCAGTATTACTGAACTCCTTGCGTCAGATTCAGTACACATTAGATTTTGTGGAGGAACTGGGTTTGGAGGTCAAGTGGCAAGGACGTGTCGAGAATGAGGCTGCACATTATTGCAATATATGTGAGGTAAATTATTTAGTATAGCACTTCATCTCAGTCTCATTGGCATTGTATTCCTAATAAATTTTTGAGCACAAGAATGTAACACAGACTCCATTAAAAGATGGTAATTAGCTTGTCTCTGACCCTACTATAACACCCTTCATTATAACACAAATTCAGATATGGCATGGCTCCCAAATATTTCATATACATGCATTTTTCTTGTACATGAAAAATTCTTTCTTAAAAGTAGAGAAATAAAGTGTAATAAAAATAAAATGAAAAAAGTTTATCATTTTGTGGAATGGTTCATGAATTCAATGTACATTTATTTTTCTCTTTCATGAAATTTTTATAAGTATGAAAATTGTAAAAACTTTATTCCGAAATTGCACTAGTTGACAAAATATACCATCTGGCACTTTTTGGAGGCAATTTTATTGGCTGTTTAAAATTTTAAAAGAAGCTTGGTTTGTCAATCAAACTCTGGTCCAGTTTCAAGTGTTAGTGAATTTATGAAATCATAATTAAATTGTAATATTCTGTCCTGCATGCTGTGATTCTTATGTAGATTTATGATATCATCTATCTTTACACAAATATTGATATTCCACATACTTACAGCAATTTTCCTACCGTTTTACATATCAATTTTTTTTTTTCCCGTCAATGCCAGCATTAAAAGCTGTCTTAAAATTAATGAAGGTTAAGTACATGTATGAATCATCAGAGTGCAAGTGCCTTGTGGTCAGTCTTTCAGCACGAGTGAAATCTTTTAACTGGTTAAGTTTGATTTTCTGCAGGTGGAGGTATTTAACCTGCTATTTGTGATGGAGCAGGAGCGGAAATTTGTTGTACACTGCCAGGACTGTGCTAGGAAGATCAGCAGCCGCCTGGAAGGTTTTGTTGCCCTTAACCAGTACCACCTCAGTGATCTCATGGAAATCTACGATAACTTCCAAATCAAGTCTGTAAGTCTTAGTTACTTGGATCGGCAGGCTTTAGTTGTTTATAACACTTGGATCAACAGGCCTTAGTTGTTTATAACACTTGGATCAACAGGTTTTAGTTGCTTATAACACTTGGGTCAGCAGGCCTTAGTTGCTTATAACACTTGGATCAACAGGTCTTAGTTGCTTATAACATTTGGATCAACAGGTTTTAGTTGCTTATAACACTTGGATCAGCAGGCCATAATTGCTTATAACACTTGGATCAGCAGGCTTTAGTTGCTTATAACACTTGGATCAGCAGGCCATAGTTGCTTATAACACTTGGATCAGCAGGCTTTAGTTGCTTATAACACTTGGATCAGCAGGCCATAGTTGCTTATAACACTTGGATCAGCAGGCCATCATTGCTTAAAACACTTGGATCAGCGGGCTTTAGTTGCTTATAACACTTGGATCAGCAGGCCATAGTTGCTTATAACACTTGGATCAGCAGGCTATAAGTTGCTTATAACACTTGGATCAGCAGGCCATAGTTGCATAAAACACTTGGATCAGCAGGCTTTAGTTGCTTATAACACTTGGATTAGCAGGCTTTAGTTGCTTATAACAATTGGATCAGCAGGCCATAGTTGCTTAAAACACTAGGATCAGCAGGCTTTAGTTGCTTATAACACTTGGATCAGCAGGCTTTAGTTGTTTATAACACTTGGATAAGCAGGCTTTAGTTGATTATAACACTTGGATCAGCAGGCCTCCCAACATTTGTAATGTTGACAATGATGGATGAGAAGGGCACTCCAAAAGCTGCTAATGATAAGGAGAGGGGGGACATGGATAAAAAGACCTGTTTTCAACCATGCAATTTACTCAAAATGTTTAGCTCAAGTCTTTTGTGAGATAATTTCAGAGAAATAGATTTTTTTATAATTAGTGTCAATTCATAGGAGATACCAAAAATATCTAGATTAGATGTAGAACAGGTGCCTTTAATGGCATTGTTTGCCACATTAATGATAACTTTATAGCTTTTGTAGAATCTGATATTGTGACATTAATATGATGAGTACAAAATAAGTATCAGAATTAATATCAAACTGGAAAGAACTTGTTTGATATTACATATGAGGTCATCAAGCCCAAATTTATCCCATGCACCATATGTGATTAAGAATAAAATAGATAGACATCTTGTATATGTTGCATATACATTCATGTGTATCTTGTATATATGTTACATGTATGTTGTGTCTTGTATATACATTTACATTAATTTGTATCTATATGTTACATGTACATTTCTGTGTGCCTTGTATATGTTACATATACATTGATGTGTGCCTTATATAATGTTACATATATGTTAATGTGTGCCTTGTATATATGTTACATGTACATTAATGTGTATCTGTTCCTTTTTCAGCAGGCCTCTGGCAGCATGAGTTGATCCAGCCTAAATTCCAAGTATTACAACACATTACAGATGCTGAAAAAATGGCCCAAGATCTATGCAACATCATCAGAACTCAATTTTGATTACTCTGATTTCATTCTACTCATAGTGACCTCATTGAAATACTCGTAAATTGTTTTTTTTCTTTATCCCTCAAAGTGTTGAGTGACCATGAAAACTTTTATAAGTTTCTCTTAGAAAAATAATGTATCAGAAAAGATGTGTTTTCCTTACATAGTGTTTTTCAAAAGAAATTAGCTTGTTACAGAATAAGCTACTTTGGAAAATTTAAATTGCTTCATTTTTTTATTACACAAGTACTTTAGACATGTATGAACTTAGTTACTTTAATCTTCTTTTGGTCTATGCAGACCAGATGATCTTTAGTTTTGAACATGGGCAAGTTTTTTTTTTTTTGTCAACAGTGATGATAGCTTGACCACAGTATGTGAAGTAGAATATGATTATTTTATGTTTATGAAGAACATATACTGCTAAAAATAAGTACAATAATGTACATGTGTCTTTGCCTACAGCAGTTTACATGCATGATTCAAAGGTACATGACTGCACAAGCATTGCAAAGTCGGCATTTGGATGCATACAGCAAAGCAGTGGACCTTTTCCAACATCATAGCATTATTTACTGACATAATTATTTTGAATCAACCTCATGTACCACCACTTCTCAGTTTTAACATTTTCTTTCATACAAAAAATAGGTTATGGGGATGTATTTTCCTTTTTTTTTAAATTTCTTTTTTTTATGGCACATCAACACTGGAAGGTTATTTCTGGCCAAGGCAGTTCAAGTACTATACCCATGGAAAATTGCAGTAGCTGATCTGGGCGGTGATGATGATGGAAATGGAACATGCATTCTTTCAACCATAAGTCTATGGCTGTGAACTCGGTTACTGTAGTTAATATTTTTAAAAATTGGGGTATAGATAATCATCGTCATTGGTCACTGTGTATAACTTTGAAATCTGGGTGGTCTTGAGATCTTCAGAGCCATCCGCAAAAAGAATTCAGGGAATCATAAGTATTTATAAGATCTCATTATCATGGTACATGCGTGTTACTTGCTTATTCATGACATCACCAAACTGTGTGATTGAGTGACATATCTTATGTTTTATAACAAAGGAGAGGTGATATTCAAAATGGAAGTATAAATGTGTAGTCATAATCATTGAGAGTTTATTTAAATGTTCAAAGAACATGAGCTGAATTATTTACATTTGTCTGGCATGCTAATCCAGGTTTTCATACTGCTAACAAATTGTCACATTTCATTTTATTTTTATAACATCACATACATTATCATATCAGTAGAAAACTTTAGCTGGAAAGGAGACAAAATTATTTGCTTGGAGATTATTTTCGTAGGTCTCTGATTCAATATTGAAAGCTTCCAAATCCCATGAATCATTGGCCTAAGCTTTTTACACTTAACTGCCAGTCCGATACAGTAGACGATGGATGAAATTCTGTTTTTGAACATAAAGGTAAATATACATAAATAACTTTTAAATTTTTTCTTCTGTACAGTGGATGTGGAATCCTTTTATTGTGTTCTTTGTTTTGTTTAATGAGGGAATATTGTAAATATTTTCACAGATGGGAGATTGTTGAAAGGAAGCTGGAACGTATTGATGAGCAGTGTGGATATTTTAAAGTGAAAATCATTTCACTATTAGAAAGCATGGATATGCTCAAAATTGTTGATCGTAAACAAATGTCATTAAAAACACTGATTACAGTTTGAGAGAAATAGTTGCAAGATTTCTAATCAGCATTAAGTCCTTGATGAACAAGATACATTTGACATTAATTTCACAGGTTGATGGGAAAAAAAAAACATACTTGAGATGTAAATTGCCCAACCTACCCATCCCAAGGTAAAAGTCCACAAACAACTTAGGACACTGATGTTAAATAGCATATTGATTATATTTTTTAACATCACATCATTTATTGCTGGTAAAAGTTTTTTAATCAAAACTTTCCCTTGTGATGAGCTATGGAAAGCAATTAGATTTTCATAAGGCTGAAAGCTTTTTGGATTTTACTACAACTAGGTTATAAATATCACAAGTGAAATCAAGGAAGTATAAATGTTCATCTTCTTATTTGAAGTTTTCATAATGTTTATTTGGACCATCTGCAGACAAGAGATTTGCCAGGTTCGTAAATATATATAGGAAAGAGAGAGAGAGGAAAGTATTGGAATGTCAGTTGAAAGAAGCCATAGACAGGAAGATAGAACTAGGACTTTTTCTTGAAATGCCATGCATACTACATTCATGATATATTCATGGGTATTGTGTCAGAAGACTATTTAATCCCTTGTTAAATGTAAAGTTTAGTCATTAAGGCAACCTGCATCATTGTTTATTTGTTTACTGACGTTGATTACCCAACATCTCTCACTAGTGAATCATTGGAAATCACGTTCAAAGAGACATATTTTATGATTAATTACTGAGATTTTTACATTTATACAATATATATACAATGTTATTCATTCATGCTGTATTAGTGACCGTATATATTCAAGTATGAAGTTTGGTCCAACTGCATGAGTTCAGATTTGCTTTTGCAAAATGTACCAGCATATATGGGTCTGTGTACATGTACTTTGTTGGGATTAATCAATAGAATAAATGAATATCCTGATGTGACAGCATGTTATATGAATGCATCTCATGGTCTGTGTTGTTTGCAGTTGGACTCAAATTATATTCGAGTAATGCTGTAATGAGGAGTGAAAATCTAGGATGAAGTTACAGTGAGTTGGTCACTCTTGTAAATATTATATATGTGTATAACTGAGGCTATGTGAATATCCTTCAGATGCTGCTGGAAAGTTGTGTTCTGTTAACCAATACTGACATAGTTTTCATAACTGACATTTATTGGGACATTTTACTAAAACTTTATACTATTTTTTTAAATGTTCATGTCTTTTCTCTGTAAAAGGAAGGAGACTCCAAGAATGTGCATGCATATATATATATATATATATATATATATATATATATATATATATATATATATATATGCACATTCTTGGAGTCTAATCTGAGCTAATTTTTTTTCAGCTAAATGGCACTAGACTGAGATTCACATTCTTGTCTTATAAGCAATCTTTTCTTCCATTTTGTTGATTAACAAGAAATGATCTGCAGACTAAAAATATCTAGTGGTAGCTTTACACGGATTGTATA
Source organism: Potamilus streckersoni (assembly GCA_016746295.1). Lineage (NCBI taxonomy): Eukaryota > Metazoa > Mollusca > Bivalvia > Unionida > Unionidae > Potamilus > Potamilus streckersoni. The sequence continues at coordinate 2,690,609 of JAEAOA010000333.1, read as the reverse complement.
CAATAAACAGGAACCAATTCATATTTAGGTCAGCCAGTTATGGTCTATATTTAGGTCAGCCAGTTATGGTCTAGTCTTGTGAATAAACACCCAGCAACAGATTTCAGCTAGATATATATTTATTATATATCACATTATTGATTTGAGTTTGAACAGAGAAATTCACAGGAAAGGATACATTTGAAACATTCATATGACTTGGAGTGACTATTGGTAAAAATTTTAAACATGAAAAAATAATTCATGCAAAAGATCAGTTTGGCGCATTGGTACAACTCGGTAGTGACTATTGCTTAAAATTTCATTTATATGCTTACACATTGAATTAATCTGCAAACAACCCTGATCTGCTGTTCCTATGTTGAGGTCTACATTGTCTCTACTTTTTATTCCTAACAAAATTTGTAGACCTAGATCTACCATTGCATCATGGCTGTCAGAGTTGGTTCTGTCCAGTTTGCAGCTGGACTTTTAAGAAAGTATGTGTTGTAAATTTTCTCATTGTCTGTGTGACATTTGCTGCAATTTAGTTATTTTTCTTGGGTGTATATGGATGGAAATAAGTTTCAAATAGAAAATGAGTGTATTATTGCAGAAAAAAACTTGAGTATATCATCATACTCTATGCCAGATAATAAAGTAGCATGTTTAGGGAAGCATTTGTCAAGTTTTTCCTCAGATTTATTAATATTTTGATTTAGTTTGACCTTGGATTCAAATATTTGGATGTCCTTTGTTCGTACCCATGATAATTGTGCATCAGACCGTTTTCTTCAACGATTACTACATGTAGAGATACACTGACAGCTTATAAACAAAACGGCTTGTACCATTTTATGATTTTGTGTTCTGTAGCATATAACATTTCTTTCAGTTAATTTGTTTGAAGTGCAACATTTTTTATATATTTGTATTTTTCATTCTTGAGCATAACATGGAAGGTTAATAATAATTTCAAGTACATTTAAGAGAGAATTTCTATATTTATTTGATATTTTTTTATCTATGAACCACTTAACCGTATCTACCGCTTGCCTTGTAAAATAGCTTCCTATTTATCGATAAACTTGGACTTATTTAATATTTTGAAATATTTTGCAAGCTCTACATTTGTGTATTGTTTAATTATTCTTGGAAAGACTCCAAATTTTACTCAAGATATATAACAGGATGTTTGCTTGCGATGTATGAGTAAAATCTACAATTTGAAACTTTTAAATGAAGCCTGGTCAGTACTGTCGAAGTATTAAAAAAATTTTGTAGTTTCGTTTAATTATAACTGTATGAATATGAGAAATGTTAGTCATGAGAAAAAAAAGGTAGATGTTTGTTACCCTGGATGGCACCTAATTTTATTAAGCTTATTTAGACCCTTGGAAGCGAAATCCTTCAAACAGTACAAGTTTTGCTGGTAAATGTTTGTGGAGTAATTAATTACTGAGTTTCCTTATCAACATTCTGCATTCTTGCCAGAATGAAGTGTAGTTCTGAAGATACAGCTGTCAAAAACATTTTTGATACTTTGGGGTTGGGGTGGGAGAGAACAAGTGGGGATATAATGTCATGTAAGCAGGGTAATTAGATATGTAAATGTATATTTGTCCTGAAAGTTAACTCATTTGCATACATAAATGTGACTGTAATGTTATTTTTCAATTGATTTATACATTTGTCTTTGTGACTACTACATTAACAAATGCTTTATACCAGGACAAATTCAGAACAATAAAACATTTCCATTTTCTAACACATTATCGATATAGTAAAATAAGGAGTAAAAATTATTTGCTAGCTGGTTTGTACAAAAACTTATTTTTTGACCTCGTATACACAACTTGAAGCTGCATCCTCTATTGCAAAATTTAAAACAAAAGGAAACATTAACCTTTCTTGGTATGAAATAAAGAGTGTTTTCTGGTTAGTATGGGATCTATGCGGTCAGCAGAGTGATATTCTTTACACTTTGCTTTAGTACTTGCAACTCCTTTGCTGAAAGTCGACAAGATTCAGTATCTTCCCTTACTAAATATTCTTTTATTTCTGACATTATTTCATTTTGAATTGTAGCTTCCGTATATGAGAATATTTTGAAAGAAAAAACTATGGTTATTTGTTTATTATGGGGAAGTGACCATTATATCAAGGTAAAATGTATTAGAAAAGTGACTAGGTATGATGGGCACAGAAGCAACTTGATATGACAGGCAGCTTTCCAAATGAGGTGACTTATATGAGGTTACACTGTAATTGAAAACTTAATGGGGAATTGTCATTATAGCTTAAATTTTTATATACCGTCAGTTTTGAAATTTTGTCTTGAATCCTAAACATGTTCGAGTCATGTCAATTATTTGGTTTTCTTGTATGGTGTTTTGAAGGATTGCTTTCATTCATAATCATAGCACTTTAAATTTGATGCACTCCAACCCTCGCTATATCCTCATGCAAGGTCAGTTCTTTCAAAAATCTTGGCTTAAGCACATTCCAATAAATAGTAAACCAAATGGATACTAATTAGAACATATTCTGTTAACAGCTTTCAAATTGTTAGATTAAAAGAAAAGAAAAATCAACAAAAAAATGTGACATTTTTATATGGTGGTAAATGAAATTACTCATACATTTAAAGCCATCAATAAGATGTATCTTTTTGACACTATTGCTAACAAATGATGGTCACTGAAATTAGAACATTTAAATTGGTCACTGACACTGTCAAAATAATCAGTAATTGTCTAGAATAAAAACAAAATGGAAATGTTTTATATGCAGCTTATTTAATATGTTGTTTCATTAAAGACCAACAATTTAAAGTTATCTAGTTTGGAATCTGCATTGTTAATTCTTTTGGCTTATATTCATTGAAAGAATATATTAAGACTTGGGCCAGGAGTGTTTTTTCTGCATTTGATTAGAATCCTTCTGTGAGAAAACGAGGTTAACCAGCTGTGTAACAGTATACAGTCACAAGTCCCAAATCATGGAAGAGATTTCATGATTAGACTTTGGAAAATGGTACTTCTGCACTTTATGCCCAAACACCCAAATCTTCCAGTGTCACTTGAAAAAGTTCTGGGTCATTCGAAAATCTTACTGAAGTTTTCAGTTAAAGTTTTTGTATGGTCAAAAATCCCAAACGTTGGGAGTGGCATTTGTCATCTGTTGACTGTGGAATCTTGCAGTCTCTCCCCTTTCATATCCATTCACCCAGTCCGTTTCTTAAATCAAGGTCATATCAAAATTTTGTTTTTGATTCGAAAGTTTTATATGGTCACCAGTCCCAGATACAGAAAGGAAAATCTGTTATACTGCAGAATCATCATACTAATGTACAATACTCCTTGCCATCAGCCAAGGTCAAGGTCATTTAAAAATGAAAACATGCAGATATATTTATCAAGCAAAGGTGTTGGCAAGACGGGTAATTCCTTTTTTTCTTTTGTTCTTTTTTTTTTCTTTCTTAAGGAACTGTGGTAAGATTGTTACTGATGTAAATAGTTTTATAAAATCACTGGTGAGTTTAAATTGTGATAGGTCAAATACATGTTGCAATTCACTTAGATAGGGATACATGGTGGTTTTTTTGTCGCAACTTCGTATTGGAGAAAATGAAATGTTAAGAGCAATTGTTGCAGAATATTTGCATTTAGGTGCAGCTTTAGAGTTAATATACAAGGTGTCAAAATGAATGATCTCAACATTGCTGCAGGTAATGTCCTGCATATACTCATCGTCGTTTTGTGGCTGGTTTAGTGATGTTTGTATTTCATTATGTGTATTTGTGCAGTAAATGTGTGATAATTGAGTTTGTTTCTGAGTACATCATCTGTCAGAATTATTAGATTATTCTGAAGATCACCTAGTTTAATTAACATTGTATTTAATTTTTATTCACAAACCAGGGACTTCTTATTGCTGCTATGTTTCATCTTCAGATACTAATATGATTTGACATGTTTCCTGAATAAATCTTCTGCAATTTATTTCATAAATATTCTCTCTCTCTCTCTCTCTCTCTCTCTCTCTCTCTCTCTCTCTCTCTCTCTCTCTCTCTCACACACACACACACACACACACATACATTGGCCATTGTTTTGATATTCATCTTAATATTTTTACACTTGTACAGACTACCATGTCTTCCAAAATTAATAAATACCAGGTATTTTATACTCACTAATAAGACTATATCAACTCTAATCTGCACAGAACCAGACCTAGGTCTGTGCAGTTTGTTGGGAGTATTCAATAAAACATAAACCCTGATATGCTGACTTATGCTAGAGCATACCATAATCTCTGTTGGTGCGGTTGGATTCGACTTAATAAGCGGGCACATATGGTTCTGCAATGTAGATCATTCTGAAGGACTTATATAAACTTTGTGAGTGATTAGGTAAAATTTACACATCGATATATACCCAATCATGATCAATTAAAAGGACTTTAGTTACTTTGTGAATGATTTTGTAAAATTTACACATCGATAAATACCCACAACCATGATAATTTAATCCTTATAATTTCAATTTACTTCCTTTCTAACATCATCAATATATTTAATCAACAAAACATTCACTTTTATGTACTTTAAGTTTTCCTTCATTAGCCTCTTACCTGCGATAAAATACTTAGCCCTATCTTCGCTAACCAATATTCATCAATTCTTTATACTGTGATACCGGGTAGAATGTCATAGCGGGTCATGCCAGTGATATATTGTTACGATCCTTATATTAATATATGTAAAAAATGGTTGTTGCGGTTAAACCAGGAATATTACCTTTATTTGAAAATTACGCTTGCGTATGGCATGTGTTATAGCAACGTCCTTGTTACTTTCTACGCATTTCGATCTTTCAAAAGCAAAATGTGAAATCCCTTTGTTGACATGACCCTGGCCTTTAATAACTACTAATTATAACATATCGTTGTGAAATGCAATAATTTCGGAAGATTGGCTTCTAAACCCTGTCATATGCCTTCTTCGGTAAAAGGGGTGAGTGTTGGATTGCAGGGATGGGTAGGAGCTTGTTATAATTAGTGTAAAGCGTTGATATAGATAAAACTTCAAATGAAACGTTCTGGACACGGGGAATCAAAAGTAGTCCGCAGAATTTATCGATGTGTAAAAATAATAGATCAGTATTACGTGAACGTTTATATCCAATCAGAACGTAAAAAACGCAGTTAATTCATAAAAATTGGAATTATGAAGTTACAACTACATTTTGTTCATGTGTTGGTGTACGTTGTGCTTTTTCATTGTGCATTCATCTGAAGGAATAACTGCTATGTATTGTATTTAAACTTGTTTGTTTATTGCAAGCCGCTGTGCTTGTAAATCATACTGTAATCTGGATCTGTTTTCTGATGTTCGTTGTCAGGGTTGTATCTAAGACGCGTGGTCGTTACCTCTCCACCCCCAATTTAAGATTATTATTATTTTGCAATACTACAAATAATATTTGTGAACCTATAATCATATATTTAATGTAAAAGATATCCTGGCCATGTCCAACTTTGGAAAAAGAATAAAATCCACAAAATTAGAATAAAACCAACAAGTTATGCAAAACGTAGCGAGTAATTAAATTCTCTAAGTTATAAAATGAATATTTAAGATGAATTTGTGAATTAAATCCAAAGCAATCTTGAAAGTTCTATCCCAGTCCAAATGAACAGTGTTCTGAATGAATTGCTGGTCTTAAATGTGCTGAGGTGCCAACAGTCTTGATGCATCAGAATAGCACATTTCATACCGGATTTAACCGAGTTGCTCCGTAATTATCAGAAAAACCTCCCGAGTCACTTTATACTCCAGCCAATCAAACGCTGGTAGGCATCTGTACATAACAAAATGGCATGCATTGTTGTTTAGACGTATCAGATTAAAACAAATTAAGAAATGCCGGCTAAATGCTTGGGACTTATGCAGTTTTACCGTCGAAAAATTTTCCAGGTTTGTTATACTGCGAATTAATACGAAAAATTTCTTTTATTGGTAAACGAAACTCGATTTATGAAATGCGGTGTTATGGTGAAAAAAGGGATTAAATTTTTAACATCGACACCGTTTCCATACTCGCATGTATATGTCCAGATGTAAACAGCTCATAGCTACTCTCTCGTATGGCTATAAAATACAGAAAACGAGACAGGATGGTTCCAATATTAAATTTCGTCAATATCTGGCATCATCGCTGTTGAATAGGCATTTTTCAACTCTATAAACGAAGCTGAAGTAGTTGGAACAGTTGATGCTAATGCTGAATTGTCCGCCTTGTTTTGACCACTAGTCTGGTCCCCTGCTTAGTTTGCTCCCTGCGATGCACTCCGCTATACTATACTAGGGAGCATACTAAGCAGGGGACCAGACTATTTTTGCCTACCAGCTATCGATTGGATATTGCGATCAGTTGACCACCCGCCACGTGATCAAAATTCCGAGCAAATTACGAAGTTCGCCGAAGTCTCCATGAAATGGTCTATGGCATTATCCGAACTCCTGTGATTGATTTCACAATACTTCCAAATTTTGTTTTGCCAAATAGTCGTATAAACACTTTATAATTTCATAAAATACTTCAAATTTATGATTTCTCTCAAATTAATTCTAAACACAACACTATATATTCAGACTGAAAATAAGAACAGTAATATACAGAGAGGGCACCATTTTGCCACTATGCCGCAATACCTCACCTGATTAATTCATACTATGGAGTACTACCCCAAACTGTAAATGGGTTCACTATATATATATATATATATATATATATATATATATATATATATATATATATATATATATATATATATATATATATATATTAATCCCGAACCAAAATGACCTATTTATAGCTCATTATCTTGATAACCTAAACTCGTGAACAAAATTCCCTTTGTAAGATCTTATCAATGATAATTATAATGTAAAGTTATAAAGAAAAATTAAACATAATAATGATAAAGGAATTATGAAATTTTTCTTTAAAGAGAATTTTTGGAGGGGTAGGGATCGAGTGATACATTCATAGGGATTTAAATCGACCATTATAAAGTTAGAAAACTAGTTGTAGAGGAGGTTAGATTTAACATTGCAATTTTCATTCACTCGATTCTGAAATTTCGCTAGTAGTTTATATATTGAAAATTCTTAACCTGTCACATTTATTTTATTTTATCACCAGCTCGCATGGCAGTAGCAGAAGACTAATACTACAATTTATAAATGACTGGACAGTCAGACTTATCCTGTTTCAGTAAGGAAAAATAATTTTAGACAAGGGAGAAACTGGCGAAAGTAGCTTACAAATAAGTTTCTGTAAAATATTGGAACCAATTAAATGGAAATGAAATAAAATCAACTGCATTTAAAGAATGTTTTACCAAGAAAACTGGGGCCCCGAGTGGCCTAGTGGTCACCTATGTCTGTGGGTTCGAGTCTAAGATTCGGCGAATGTGGATATGTAAGGTAGCTTCTGAATAGCTTCTCGTGGATCGGTGGTTCTTAACGTGGATTTCACGGTTTCTTCTCCACCATTAATACTGGCCGCCATATATAGCCTATCGTGTGCTGAGAAATGGCGTAAAGCCCAGCAACAAACAAGAAAACTACTTACATATTACACAATGCAGCGAGAAAAATATCTCCCGACGAAAGAGCTTTAGTCACGTGGATGACCAGTAGCAGACATAGTGATGACCTCCAGGCACATGAACATGACGGAAATGGATACAAGGTATCGTGAATGATAAGACAATCATCGGCAAAGAATGTACAAATAATGAAATTAAAGCTAGCTAATCAGTTCAGTCCACGGAGAAAGTTCAAAGTACCATTCGATTTTCAGATACTCAAATTGTCATTTCAAGCATCAGTTAAATAAAACCAAGAAGTGTTTATTTCATAAGCAACAAAAGCACACAGAAAATATTACCGCAGGTGTTGACTTGTATAACTTGTTGGACGTTGGATACCTAATCCAAGTATAACTTGAACGTTGGAAGCCTAATTCATGTATAACTTGTTGGACGTTGGAAGCCTAATTCATGTATAACTTGTTAGACCTTGGAAGCCTAATTCATGTATAACTTGTTGGACGTTGGAAGCCTAATTCATGTATAACTTGTTGGACGTTGGAAGCCTAATTCATGTATAACTTGTTGGACGTTGGATACCTAATTCATGTATAACTTGTTGGACGTTGGAAGCCTAATTCATGTATAACTTGTTGGACGTTGGAAGCCGAATTTTCGTATAACTTGTTGGATGTTGGAAGCCAAATTCATGTATAACTTGTTGGACGTTGGATACCTAATTCATGTATAACGTGGACATTGGATACCTAATTCATGTATAACTTGTTGGGCGTTGGATACCTAATTCATGTATAACTTGTTGACCGTTTCCCGAAATAAAAGTTGGCTCTTGATCAGATTGAAAGGCCAAAAGGTTTTTTAAAACAACTTTATGAAAGCTTTTACTAAGGTCTTAGTCTTAAAGGAATTGTCAATGGAAATCTTTTGGACGCACACATTTTGGGCAACAAATATTGGTTGCCTAACTTGATCTTAGGTAAAGGACCGACATATTTTACCATTATTCTGCTAAACTGCTTATCAAATGGTTTAAGAGTCTGCAGATGGGCCTTTGGTGTCTTCTGATTGGGTTTTCCTATCATTAGCCAAGTATGACAAGATCTAATATATCAAGAAATATATGATGACAAATTTACATAATGGAGAGGAGACATTTAACAAAGCTTCATCCTACTCACTGAGTAAGAATACTTTTATGAGTATAAGACTTCTCAGACACGGGCAATGTAACTGATAATGAAATACTCCCGTGTCCTTTAATATTTAATATGGATATGTTTGAAAGAGTCTCCAATAAGTGAGACAAAACATTTTTATGTCTCATTTTTACTGCAGAATTAGATGCTCTTTTCTTTATGTTATAGAGAATGGCCAGGCCAATTGTGAGACAAGACATGAGTTATCTGTGTATTGATATTTCAGGTTTATCCCATTAAAGATTAGGGAGATGAAGGACTTGAGGCTTTAGGGAAGTGTCTTCATGACATTATGGGAGGAAACAGCCAGTGACTTTGAAGCCATCGTATTTCTTTTTTTATATATATATATATAAAATTTGGTCACGATAACGGTATCTTCAAAAAGGTCTCGTTTCTTCAGGGCTCCGTCAGCCTTTTTTAAAACTGAGAACAGTATTTCTTACACCATACTGTTATTGAGCCTCTGAGAAGCGTTCCAACAAATAACCATTCAACCTGTCTTCTTGACTATTTTCTTCCTACATAGATTTTCGAGACAATTATATAGATGGAAAGGGTTACAGGGAACTTACATAAGATAGTTCCAGAGTCTACAGCTTTCACAAAATAGCTTGTCAGCTCTATGAAAGCGATAGAGTCACTTTCTGATTTCTGTTTGCTGATGAGACCGAGTGAGCAACTTTTCATGATGGCCTGGTATTTAGGATGGTACTTTGTTTCCGCTGCAATTAGAACGCCAACAATTCAAACAAAAAGCCGTGTGTTCTTTAGGTCCGCGTCAAATGTTGCCACTTGATTAAGCCCATCTCCTTCATGTTTTTGCTCTCAGAAAACACAACACTTTGGAAATGTTTGGCATATTCCCTCTGGACAAGAAATAACTAAAATGCGTATTCCTTCTGGACCCACAACTGTCACTGGAGTTTTTTGCTAGTTTATATTGATACAGTTCTTTAAAAAGTGCAAGGTACACTTTTTCTTACAGATCAAGTCTAGATCATTGATGCCTTCATGTTGTCAAATTCCTTTGCTTTCATTTAGTGTAATATCAACAACACTCAAGTACATATTAGAAACATTGTTTTATTGCAAGAAAGGACAGTAAAGGATAGGCAAACCTTATTTGATCGGTTCGAAGTCTACATATTTCACCATTCATATCCGTGTATGTTATAAGCTCAGAAGCTAAATACCGGAAATCACCGTTACAAATTAAACAATTGAAAAGTGAACACAATTATTGGATAAATCTCAGAAAAAGTTCAACCAACAACGTTCACCTTTTGAATAAATATTTACAAGAAACTATAAACCAATTATTTCATAAATCCGTCATAATAAGCTCTTCGGCCGGTGAATGGATTAACCCAGCCTCTATACCTCGTCATCAGGGAAAAAAATAAAACAGAAACAACATAGCCCATGACGACAATGTTGACCCACAACCGTGTCTCGCTGTAATTGCCCTTCTTACTTTATGTCACAATTTCGCCGTGTGAAATAATAGAATCCCATTTCAAGTTTTGCATTTGTATTCGATTTCCACAAGGTAGACAAGGAATGGAGGGAACTTGTTAGAAATCCGGCATGTTGACAAACCACATCGTGTACACGTGTAATAAGTGGTATGCACACCTCCAACGACTTGTAAAGTGAATGTTTGTTAACGTAGCTTTAACCATTTTTCAGTCATATCGTTACGATGTCTGCGGTGTGGCAGTTTATAGTGATGCCTAGCACTGAGACATCATGCTGCAGACATGTAGCATGATGTCCCACCCAGTCACATTATCCAGACACCAGGCCGACCAGTCCTAACACTAACCTCTTAATGCAGAACGTCAAGCGAGGCAGCTGTTAGTATCATTTTTGTAAGTCTTTGGTACAACTCGACCGGGGTTAAAACCCACGATCTCCCGCATCCGAGGCGGACGCTCTAACCACTAGGCCACCGGAAAAGTTCCTCCAACGACTTGATTTATCCTCCAACATTTGCAAACATCACAATCGATAAAGACAATTCGTACTAGTTAAAATTCGCGGTAGCACAAGTAAATTTAAGGAGAAAGCTATACAAAGAGGAATGCCTAATGTGCTCTCCTCCTTAAATTATTCGTGTTTAGTGTTTATTGTAATTTTCCTCTAATGTTGATTTTGGTTAATGAAGATATTTATGGATAATTTTGTGTACAAATATCGTACATGTATCTGACAAAAAAAAAAAACAAACAGTAGCTATGTCAACATCGAAGAAGCATTGCTTTAATTCGTCAGATAAAGGTAAGTGACCCATTCATCTGTGTTCATCCGGGTTATTCCCATACGTCATATAATATTTCTCCAAGACAACTTCAGAATTTCACTGGGCCAGGAAGATTGAACTTCTTACCTGTCCTTTATTATTTGGTCTTTAAATTTATGTTCACAGTGTCAGCATTCATTCTCTCCAGTTTGCTCTTTAGTGGTCTTTATTTAATGTAGGATACAATAAGAATCCGATTATCCGATACTGACCACAATTGTAGTAAATAAATCAATAAATAAATTATGTATGTATGTATGTATGTATGTATGTATGTATGTATGTATGTATGTATGTATGTATGTATGTATGTATGTATGTATGTATGTATGTATGTATGTATGTATGTATGTATGTATGTATGTATGTATGTATGTATGTATGTATGTAATGTGTCATTGCTGTAGATATGTTTAAAGCAATTGTTGCTGAAATATTTTCCTAATATGAAAGAATACATTGAGTGGGGGATTTTATCTGCAAGACCACACAAAGATCTAGTAGAATACCCTTTGGAATCGTCTTAACTGTCATATCTAATCTTGCTATTTAAACTCTGTCAAATAAAAGGTTTGTGAAAGTATTGTTAGTAAAGAGACAAGGCTTAAAGTTTTCATTGGGATGAAGATTTAGTGCAAGATTGCAAGGGATTGAACGCATAAGGCTAAAAACAGAATGACTAGATATGGAGATAATGTACTCAGTGGCTTAACGCAGGATAGTTGGATACGGCGATGGAACAAACCATAGTTAAGCACCTGGTATTTGGATATGGTGATGGAACGAACCATGGCTAAGGGCAGGATGGTTGGACATTGTAATAGAATGAACAATCGCTACGCACATGATGGCTGTTGAGACGGTAAGGGAATGAACAATGTCTAAGGTGGCAGGGTACAGTTTCGTAAATTAACTTAAGTCTATGGTGTGACTTTTCCAGCATTATTATTTACTAATTAAAGATATGGATATATTTGTGAACTAGGTGTTTCGGGCTTGTGTTGTTCTTGAAATTGATTCCGGCATGTACACTTTCCATAGTTACTCTGCAATATGTTGATAGTGAAATACCAATAGTTGGCTAGGAAGAAGAGCTAGACTCTCATAGCAGTAAACACGTGGGTTTGGGGCAAGTAGAATATCTCAAAAACGGCTTGGATAACAACTATTTTCAACTGCATGAACCTGTTTAGTACACACTGTTTTGCAGAATTGTCATCTAGGAAAAGGGATTGTGTTTGCACTGTGAGCACCACATGGTGTCAAATATGACATTCGGACATTAAAATTGCAGGCATAAATTTGGGGTTGGCGTGCATAAACGTCTTCTGCTATGAACTGCCACTGACTTCTCTGGTCAAGTGGATAATATTGTTATGCTTTGTTTTAATATAGGTATCTCAAAATATGGACCTTCTTGACCTCAGTTGTGTATTTGATTTTTTATGATTTTTTTGTACTAGGTCACTGATTGCGGCATTAAATTTGTACATAGAAACTGGCCCCTGCCCCATAAGCACAGGGCGGCTTAACATATAGAGATAAAATGAATAGAGGCTAACCACAGAATAGCTGAATATGGCGATAAAATGAACAGTTGTTAAGCATAGAGTGGTTGGATATGAAAGTGTGATTTTCTTAGTCTTTGGCAACGGATACAATACATATTGTTTCAATAAAACAAATATGAATCACAATCTATTTTAATGAAACGAGCTAACTGCCTTACATCGACTCATTTGAAATGTAATATTTTTTTTGGTAAGATTTTCATACTTTTCTTTGATATTTATGAACTAACAAATGAACCAGAATTCTGTATGTTGGTATAGTACATTAAGGACCACCTATTCTTTTTGGAAGGTGGGGTGGGTGGGGGCAGGGATACTTTTGTGAAACAATTTCCGGCCACCAAATAGCTTAAGAAATATTCTTGATCAAATTTAAAGAAAATATTTTAGATGAAAAGAAAATTCCATGCTCTATTAAAAATCCAAACTTGAATGGTCGACAAGCACAGCTTAGGATCGGACTTCTATGTAGGCGTATTTCTCCACCCAAATGCCACTTTTACACTTACACACGCACACTTACTTATTCATTCCAATATGTCGACATAATTTCAAATAAGTTGATAGAAGACTTGAAATAAGTGAACACAAGTATAATGTAAGACAACATAATCATTTTTTTATGTCGACTAATAATAAGACGACGTGACCATTGGTCATCTTAGAACCTAGATGTGTCTTCCGTCTTACCGCTTGCGTCATGCCCCAAAAGCCAACATTATGTTGAAAATAGGTAGACATATTTTAAATGTCAACATTAGATTACACTAAAGATTTGCAAACAATAATGTTTGGTGTTTTGATTAATATTAGGCTAATATGCGAAAAATAAGAACATTTACTGACTGAAAATGAAAATCGTTTGTTCCACTAGTAAATACATATATATATATATATATATATATATATATATATATATATATATATATATATATATATATATATATATATATATATATATATATATATATTTTATAAGAAAGAAAACTTATTCGTGGCTGGTAACGGAAATTATTTTGGTAGGCTAGCACGTGGCCTAACGTCGGAGTAGACGAGGACGAGTGCACATAGAAATGTTCGGTCTATCTGAACAATAATTCAATATTATGTTGAACTTTAGCCATATGGGTTTGAGCTTCTAGTAAGACTAAACCAAGTGAAATTTGACAGAGTGTGGATTCACCGTTATCTAAAACTGAATTTGATTCATTTTACTTTTTTGGTCAATCCACTTTTTGGTCTATCCAATTTCTGTTTTTCCACAAGTTCTTGACACAAGTATCATTATTTGCGATAAATCGTAAATCGTATGTTGAGTAACGTTACTGTGACAGAAATAAACTGAGACAAATTTCTATGTCGTTTTCTCAGTGACTAATAAGACATAGTTGTTCAGGGAAATATAGTATTGTAGATAGCAAAAGACTTACTAGTCATTATTAAATAAATACGAATTTTAGAAAAGAAATTCACAAGCAAATGAATGAATAAACAGAAGCTAGCCCAGTAAAGGAGATACACACGCTTGTTAGATCTTTCTTGCTGTTGTTCCTTTTCAAGTTCCCTTCAATGTCTTTGGATTATTCTTCTATCCATTTCTCTTTTGCTTTGTTCATGCTTTTATTGACTTCCCGGTTGACTGCCGTGTACTGCTCTGCCCCTTCTTAATCGTTCTTTTTCGTCTCTTGTCACACAGGTTCAGGACCTCAGCTGCGACCCAGGGTTTCATGTCTGGGCGATGTCTACCAAGGATTTCGCTTGCTGTTTCGGTCGTTGCTGTGATCAAGGTGTCCATGTCTGTATCGTCAGCTTCGAGGACGGTCAGCGGTGCAAATTTCCCACTAATCATTACCCGGAATGCTGCTGATACTTCAGAATCCTTCAGTAGCCTGAAGTTCACCATCACCAGATCATGATCACTTTCAATTTCCGCTCCCCGGAAGCTTCGAGTCTTGGCGATGTTTAAACTTGACCAAGAAAATGAGGAAGTCAGCAGGAGTGGACAACATCCCAGAAGAACTAGTCCAAGCAAGGGGAGAAGCAAAAATTAGCGCTATCACAAATATCTGTAAAAGATCAGGCAGTACAGGAGTATGGCCATCGCCGTGAACCCAATCACTGATCATCACCTTTCCCAAGAAAGGCGTCTTAAATCAGTGTCAAAACCACCGTAAATCAGTCTTATAAGCCATCCAAGCAAAGTCATGTTGAGGATACTGCTGAACAGACTAAAGCCACAGGCTGAAAAGACCGTTGCCGATGAGCAGGCAGGTTTCAGAGCATGATGCATCACAACGGCGCAGATCTTAAACCTCAGGATATTGTATGAGATGTACCGCCAACAACAATAAGATCTGTTCCACGTCTTTGTGGATTTCAAGAACACATTTGAAAAGGTATGGCACGCAGCCTTGTGGGCGAACAAGAGACTATATAACATCAATGTCAGCCTCATTGCAGTAATGGAGCACCTCTATGACAAGTTTTCCAGTGCAGTTTACTTCAACGGCAGCATAGGGGACTGGTTCAGAACGGCAGTGCTCTCTCCCACATTATTCAACATCTTTCTGAAGAAAATCATTGCTTACACGCTTAAAAAGCATGAAGTGGCAGTCAGCATCGGAGGCAGAACAGTCACCAACCTACGTTTTGCCGATGACATTGATGGACTAGCAGGAAATGAAAAAGAACTAGCTAGCTTACTTAGTAGACAGCTTCAACAAAACCTCTGCAGCCTACTGAATGGAAATCAGTGCAGGGAGGACCAAAATGATGACCAACAACGCCAAGTGTATCAACACTGACATCACAGTTCAAGGTACGAAGCTAGAAACAGTCCATAGCTTCATGTATTTGGGGGCAATTGTAACAGATGAAGGATCGAAGCATGAAGTACTCTCCAAGATTTCGCAGACAATAGCAGCGCTGACAAAACTGAAGCCATTCTGGAGAGACAAGAACGACACACTCAGTTCAAAGGTCAGACTGATGTAATCACTGATAAACTCCATAATTATCTACTTCTGTGAATCATGGTCCATAACAGCTGACTTAGAGAAAAGGATACAGGCCACAGAGATGAGATGCTTCCGAAAGATCCTCGGCGTCTGATACAAAGATCGTGTCACCAACGAAGAAATACGGCAAAGGATCAGACAAGCCATTGGGTCTCATGACAACGTCCTGATCACAGTGAATAAACTTAATGATAATGATAATGATGATGATGATGATGATGATGATGATGATGATGATGATGATGATGATGATGACAACGATGATTATGATGATGATGGCTACAATGACGATGCAGACGACGATGACGATGCAGACGACGATGTAGACGACGATATCATCAGTGATTTCAGAATTGTAATAATAGTCCATCAATCGTCCATTATCCTCTAACGTATATCTGTGTACTCATTGCATCCTTTATAATTTGTTTCACTTTTTTACATCTCTCTTTTTTACTTCTCCCTGTTGCAACTGTCACGTTGTACACTTACCATTCATTTGAAAGACATACTATACAATAGAAGAATTAGAAATGGATAAAAGTTACCCGTCATTTTCTACAAGTGCATGGTCTTCGTAATACATTGTACGTCCTATTACGTCGGTTCTGGGCGATGTAACTTATTAATAGACGAGGATGGAGGGTGGAAGTCATCATCCATTTCGCAGCTTTGTGAATAAATACGGTTTGGATAAAAGATCTCATTTGCACGAATTTTCAAGGAAAAGCCTCAAGAAGGGTAATAGACATAGATTGGACATTTTAATTAAGTAGAAGAATCTTCATACTGTCTATAATCATACCCTTCCTTGATGACTTGCAAAGGTAATGAGAGAGAGAGAGAGAGAGAGAGAGAGAGAGAGAGAGAGAGAGAGAGAGAGAGAGAGAGAGAGAGAGAGAGAGAGAGAGAGAGAGAGAGAGAGAGAGAGAGAGAGAGAGAATGATGTCTGGTCCACAATAATTGCTGCACCAGCTATATATGTCTATAACACATATATATATATATATATATATATATATATATATATATATATATATATATATATATATATATATATATATATATATATATATATATAACCAAATAAACCTATCCCATATACTGACGACCTAGTGGACAATTTCAAAGTATGTCTACAATAACACATTTTACACATGGCATCGTTTTTCTTAAATGCCCAAAGCTAGATAGATTCTTTCTCGAGAAAGGAGGAAATATAGTTTCCATCGGAATATTTAGTTTTCCCCCATCATTTGTGTAACATCAACCAAATAATGCTAGTTTTGTTACAATACACCCTTGTTCAACCCTTGTGTGTAGTACTGCATCTATGTTCCATAACATCACAAATGAAAACTAGTTGACCGAAATGAGTTTGATTTCTCACTGAATGCGTATGCCTTCGATTGTTAATAAATCAGACGAACAATAGGATATTCTAAGAGTACTAACATCGGTCTTTAGTACCGAAAGATAAGATTGAAAAACTAAGCTTCTCGAATGCGTCTTGACAAGTACGTGCCATAGTAACACTACGATCAACTTTATGAAAGATGAATTGGTACAACAGATTAGGCAATACGTCCTTGGTGGCACTCTGCATTATGTTTTGTTGTGATAAGTCAATAGACTGTGGACTGAAAGGCATGTTAATTTAAGCGTATCTGACTTATCGATCTCCTCTTCAAATACATTATTTGACAGATTGCATATATGGTTAAAGGCAAATGTCTGGGCTGAACGGGAGCATATCGAGATGAACGGTTAATTTAAAATGCACACGTCTCACTAAAAGAAAGCCGAGTCCTGTATTAGCAAACATGTTTTCTCTCGCTGGCCACGTACATGTTGGGCGAAACTAACTTTATTTGTGCGATTGAGTGTTTTAGATTTAAAACGTAACTATAACAAGTGTAGATACATCGCTACGATATCTGCCGTGCGTCGTATAGCATGATGTCCCACTCTTTTACATTATACTGACACCAGGCCGACCAGTTCTAACACTTACCTCTTAATGCTGAGCGCTAAGCTAGGCATCAACTAGCACCATTTTTAAACGTCTTTGGTATGACTCGGTCGGGGTTCGAACCCGCGACCTTCCGCATTCGAGGCAGGCGCTCTAACAACCTAGGCTGCTGGAGTTGTCAAACTAACTTATTGTATTATATAAAATCTGTAGATGATCAAATTCTAATTAATTTGATTTTGAGGAACCTTGCTGCAAACAAATTTTGTCTTGAACTGATGGTGATGAACTTATATGCACGTAGAATATATATATCTAATATCATGAACTAAGATTGGAACCATCCCCGAGTTTGTGTAATAATTTAGCATGGTCTTTTGTGAAAGTAGAACATTGTCTTTATAGATGTCAGGATCCATTTCAATTTTGCCCAAGGAATTTCTTTCCACTGGACTCTTAAGATTTTGTGTAAAATGAGTACATTTATATGAAACATTATTTTCCCACAAAAGCCAATGCAAGCAATATTCAGGCAGAGTGATAATTAACGTATTAATGGATCGATTGACTGATTGATCACGATCTGGAATTACTATAAATCTTGTACGAGTGGTAAATATTTGCATTTTTGGGGGTTATGTGTTGTAAAACTAAAAAAATCTTTGTTTTAAATATATCACGTCTCTAAAACTATTTTTTATTAGACACAATGACTCTCTCTCTCTCTCTCTCTCTCTCTCTCTCTCTCTCTCTCTCTCTCTCTCTCTCTCTCTCTCTCTCTCTCTCTCTCTCTCTCTCTCTCTCTCAGTTTAGTGTTATGAGTGTGTTTCTTCTTTTGTTTTTATTTCCATGGATACCGGTGTTGTACATACCTATTGAAATTTTAAATGAGCATGGAAACTGAAAAGGTCACTCATAGGATTCAGTACGTAGTATATTTTCTATGCACATTGATTCAGTTTTGAAGGAAAAGCTTGCGACCTATGAACTACTTCACCTGACATGGCGCTTCTTTGTTTGGATTGTGACTATTTCTACGGTAGGAATGGAAATAATGGACTATCAATCTGAAAACATGCATACCACCGTTTTCTGTTTTCTTTAAAGGCTGAGGAGCAAAAATGTCATAGGACGAACCTGTGAAAAGGAATGATTAAATAATATTTGTTTTGTATTATTTGTCTGAAAATAAAACATCATATGGTATTTTTTAATCGGAACAAACATCAACGATAGATTTCTTCAAGTTTATAAAATTTTAGGATCGTAGTCATAACCTTCAGTGAAAATCTAAGATTTTAGTTTTAAAAAATTATTTTCAGTGAAATCTGTGAAAAGAGCAAACGAATGTTTTGCAGAATCTGGTGTTGCACATGGCTCCAAGCATGATGTGTCACCGTATCTAACCTGCTACAGTTTGAACTCGACACTACTCTACAAACGATGACATTGATGGCGCCGCTGCTGTAACTGACACATGTGATGCCTATATTTAAATGTTTATAAATGTATTTCTAACAGAACAAAAAAAAAAGAGTATAAGAAGATCACGTGACTTCTGTGAGTTTTCTCTGTTAGTAAATTGTAACAAAATCAAAGATTTTGAAACAAGGGTAGGGGGTTAGCATTAATGCGATGGGTTAGGACAACTGATATAAGCTGTCATTATTATGACCTTTGGTTAATGTACCCTGTTATTAAGTCGTCATAAAAGATAACCGTTGTGTTGCCAAGTGTTTTAAATTTCTGGTCTTAAGACCATTTGTTTTGTAGTTATACTAACATGTTGAAATGAATAAGTCGGCTAATTGAGGTGGGAAATTCGAAGAAATATATAACCAAGGACTTGTATGAATGTAGTTAGATTGAAGGTAGTTGAGTTATAAATATAAATATCAGCCGTCTCGTATGGTAATATACACGATGGTTCTAAGCCGTCATTTGACTCATTGTTTTCATTTAAAGGTGTGGTATAACAGATGACAAAGAATTAGATGATCTCGTTATAAGGAGAATCCATTAATGATACTTGGATTTTGCATTCAGTGAGGGTACTACCCGAGGCTGTAGAAGGGTAAATGAAAGTCACTGTCATATTTGAAAGAATACTTCGATTGTGATCACTTTCAATGAAGAACGGGACGGATAACATCCTTTTGAATACATTAATCGCGATCTTCACAACCCATGAACGTGAATCTGACGAAGGGGATGTTGCATGGTAAGTCATATATTTTACTACTTTCTTGAGTTTGATGAGAATTGAGACATTTCGTTTTATTGGCTGATGAATATGTGGCCCAGGATGGCCTACTGGTCTAATGCGCTCGCCGTTACCGATTACTACCATCTCACCTCTGTCCGCGTGGGTCAGAATTTCGAGCTCGACCAATGTGGGTGTGTTAGAAAGCTTGTAGTTGCTTCCCGTGGGTCGGTGCTTCTTATTGGAGTTTACCAGGAATTTTCTCTGCATAATGTATACTGGCTTCTATGTAACGCATAAAGTGTGCTGAGAAATGGCGTTAAACCCAAAACAACTACAAGTGATGGATTTTCTTTAACACTCAAAGTATATTATATGAATATATTCAGTAAGAAAAGCACTAAATACTTATAATAATAAAATTTTAATTAGAAGAAAGTGCTTTAACAATTTTTTTAACCATATCGCTACGATGTCTGCAGAATGGCAGTTTATAGTGATGTCTAGCACTGGGCATCATGCCTCAGACATGTAGCATGATGTCCCACCCAGTCACATTATCCTGACACTAGGCCGACCAATCCTAACACTAACCTCTTAATGCTGAGCGCTAAGAGAAGCTGCTGTTAGTACTATTTTTATAAGTCTTTGGTATGACTAGGCCGGGGATCGAACCCACGACCTCCCACATCCGAAGGGACGTACTAGCCACTAGGCCACTGGAGCGGTTTCATAGCAGTAGGCAGTTACTTAAATTATTAGTTGAATATTATATTTGTGATGAAGGTTATTAATTAAAAGGAATAAAGTCCTTGCATATAAATTCTTTGACAATGACTAAATTGTTACTTTTATGAAAATGTTTTGTTATTATTAGATGATATTGACAACAAAAACAACACGACAACAACAACACTAATAATAATAATAATAATAATAATAATAATAATAATAATAATAATAATAATAATAATAATAATAATAATAATAATAATAATAATAATAATAATAATAATAATAATAATAATAATAATAATAATAATAATTATTATTATTATTATTATTATTATTATTATTATTATTATTATTATTATTATTATTATTATTATTATTATTATTATTAAACATATGTCAGTAACAATGTGTAATTACCTGATTCTTTGATGATTACAGCCAAACAGTAATTCAACATGAGAAGTACCATCTTTTTCTTCTAGTACCATCGGTAAGTGATCTAACAACTTCTCGGCGTCTAAACATGAAAAGGTTGTTTGGGAAATTAATCTAGGTTAATTGAAAGTAATAATATCATATAAAGTTTGAACAAAATACTTATTATGCATATACAAAAAACTTTTAGGAAGTGCAGTTTTAGGGTGGTAATGTATTTGTACAAAAGATGGTATATTCCATTGTTTTTCTATAAACTTATTGCAGCATCAGAAATGAAACTTTCTGATGTACTTTCACTAAAGTAACTTAAACGAAATTTGATTTTGCACACAAAATACCTATAAGGTTATACAATTTTTTTTAAAAATTATTTATTTATTTATTTATTCCATGGAATTATCGCAGCTTGCCAATATATTTTCAGTAAGATGTAATTTATGACAGTAGTATTTAGCAGTTTCATTTATTGTACCATTTCAGTTTCAGACTGACATTAACAAACGAAAACTTTTATCGAAAATTTTGAAATAATGTCCAAAAGGAAAATATTATATGACTTCGTAAAATGTTAACACATGCTGTGTAATTAGGAAAGAATGATCGTATTGAGACCTGTTGGTTTATAAGGAGAAAGAGTTGTTCTGTCGACAACTGTTGGATAATCAGAAATGGAGGTGTGATATTGACACCTGTTCCAATTTGTATAAATAGGAACGGATTTATTGTGCTGACCCCTGGTGGAAGTTATTTTGGTGACACGTACTGGATAATTTGGAATGGAGTTATTGTGTTGACACATGAAGGGTAATGGAGTTATTGTGCTGAAACCTGCTGGATAATTAGAAATGGAGTTATTGTGTCGACACATGTTTCTGCTTGTATAATCATGGAGTTATTGTGTTGACACATGAAGGGCAATTGAGTTATTGTGCTGAAACCTGCTGGATAATTAGAAATGGAGTTATTGTGTCGACACACGTTCCTGCTTGTATAATCATGAAGGGAGTTATTTGCTTGACATCTGTTGGGTAATTAGGAAGGGCGTTACTTTGTTGATAACTGATAGGTAATTATCAATGAAATTACTGTGCTGACACCTCTTCCATTATGGGTAATTAGGAAGGGAGTTATTTGGTTGACATCTATTGGGTAATTAGTAAGGGAGTTATTTGGTTGACATCTATTGGGTAATTAGGAAGGAATTTACTTTTTGGATACCTGATAGGCAATTATCAATGAAATTATTGTGCTGACACCTGTTCCTGGTTATATACTCAGGAAAGGAGTTTTTTGGTTGACATCTGTTGCGTAATAAGGAAAGTTATTTGGTTGACAGCTGTTGAGTAGTTAAGAAGGGGGATTATTGTGTTGGTACCTGTTGGAAGTTATTGTGGTGACACTTGGTGAGTAATTAGTTATATTCATCCCATCTTGGACATAAGGCTGCAGCTATCTTTCGCTGTGTTTGTCAGTCTTGAGCATTGACTTGTGTCTCGCCACGAGAATGTCTCATGTCCTCCAGCTCGACCACCACTGTTCGTCACAAGATTATCATTGGACGTACATATTAACGTCAATCTGAAGGCTAGTAACCATTCTTGAGGCATCTTCTTTACGTGTCTGAGCCATCTGATCCTGGTTATTCTGATCTCCAGGGCAATGTTGTTGAATCCCGTATTTTCATATATGTTCACCATGGATATCTTGTCTTGCCAATGGATGTTGCAGATTTTATGGAAGTAAATATTGTGAAATTAATTTCCTTTGTTCATGTCTGTCTTCACCACTCTCCAGCACTCCAAGCAATACAACAGTACTGACTTAATGTAAAGTCTGATCTTTGTCTTTGGGCTATATCTTTTTGATTTCCTTATAATTAGGAATGGAGTTATTGTCTTGACGCCTGTTAGATAATTAGATATGGAGCTAATGTGTTGACACCTGTTCCTGTCTGCATAATCGTGAAGGGAGTTATTTGGTAATTAGGAAGGGAGTTATTTGGTAATTAGAAAAGGAGTTTTTTGGTTGACACCTGTTTCAGCTTGCATAATTATGAATGGAGGCATTGTGTTGACACTCATTGCTGAGAAGGTAATAGGAAAGAGATTGGAGAGGAGATATATTTATAATTTAACAGACATAAATATAATCTCACTGACATCACCATGCAACAATCACGTGTAGTTTCTGGCCATTGCTAAGGTATTTGCCATAATATAATTGTGGAATGAGTTGTAATTTTCTTCCCGTTGACACTATATTATCATGGCCTTTCGTGTTGAATTCTTTCAATTATTTTCTTGGCCATTGTTTTCAGATAACTTCAACTATAATTCTATCATTTACAATGCGGAGGAAATATTCCTTTCTGGGAATTTTGCAAGGACGACCGGGTTTTATTTTGTAAGTACAGCATAAGTACAATATGTTGATCAAACACGGACAGTTATTAGTCACATATTACATGTTACCCGAGCACGATTTAATTATTGAGGTAGTTTTAGTTACTTGACACCTACAATACATACTTAATTGTTTTACACAATATTTTAAGAAATCTGTACATTTTTGTGCATGTAGATATTTTTTACACTTCACTATAGATATTAAGTCATTGTTAAAGTGATTTTCTGCTTTCAAAATTGCATAAAAACGGAGTGAGAAAAGGAAGAATATCTTTTTCTTCTCTCCTGCAATGCTACTATCTTTTATGGCAAGTGATGCTTTACGATTCATGTTTAAAACAGTTTTCTAAAATAGCTATCACAATATATCGTAGCGATCACAATCAAGTATGAAAACTTATTCATTAAGGGTTGAGGATAGATGGAACTTTAAAAATAAAATGAAATAAAATAAAATGCTGCATAATTGATCGGAATCGCGCATCTTAGATCTAGCGGAAAGAATAACACATGTACTTTTATATTCGTATAGACTCTGATTGACGTTAAAATTAATACATGCCCGTGGATTGTTTTGTTTTGTGCTGGTGCTAACGTACTCTTATTTCTTTTCGTTCCAGCCCCATGGACATATTGGGAAGGTCCAACCGGTTCTCTTATGCCGCCGCCTGGGGTTGCATAGCCTTTCTAGTTTCTGACGTCATATTTCAGAAGAAGTACGCCGTGAATCTTCCCGGTCCGTTCTTCCTGAAAGGTGCTTGATACTAACGAGAAATTAATTGGACTTCACAGCTCAGTATCATGAAAGTACTTAGTTAGTCTAATTTGTTAGCTAGCTGCGGAAAATTAAAAATATTTTTAGTTTAGTATTACTTGTAATGTTCTAATTAAACGTGACCTTAAAACATCATTTACATTTTATCGATTCACAGTAACAAGAAAATCGATTGACTAGTGTTACCCAAATACACCAGCCATAGAAAAATATTTCAGAATTTAACCCATTTTATTTTTGTTTTCACAAACACACACAAACACACACAAACACACACACACATACATACATACATACATACATACATACATACATACATACATACATACATACATACATACATACATACATACATACATACATACATACATACATACATACATACATACATACATACATACATACATACATACATACATACATAATTACATACATACATACATAATTACATACATACATACATACAAACGCCTACACGCACATATGCCATGTAGTTTGCAATTTATGACTGTACTATTTTCATACTTTGATTTTCCCAATTTAACCGAGCCATAAAACACGAAATGAATGACAACAATGACAATACTGTAATAAAATTAAAGAATTCTGAATTTGCATCGTTGAGATTAAATAGCCTTAGGGATGAATGCTTTGCTTCTATTTTCAGTGTTTTATGCCCTTTTGTCGATGTTAATTTACGGATTGGATTATCTCCCCCTGTTTGTGTCGCTGTCAGTGGACTGTGTATTTGGATACTTGGTGGGAACCGTCTACGCCTGGCTGTTTACTGGCATCACGATATTTAAGGCTGCAGAGTGCAAGATGACTACAGTAAGTAGTAATAGAAGTTAATGCAATGGTAATGCACTCGCTTCACGACTCTGTAGTCCTAAGTTCGATTCTCTAAGATGGCAAGTGCAAGGAGAGTTACTTCCGATCCTGTCGGCAGGCTTGTTTTACATGATTTTGCAGTTTCCTCCAATATGTGCAAAAGATCGGGATTACTTCAGAGTACTGGGTACCAATTGTCAGAAATTGCACTAAAGAAATAAAAGGAAACAACATAATAAAAGTTTCACTAGCAGAAGAGCAGTCTCTTCTTCTCCTTGAATGAAACAATTTATTTTGTCCATTTGAGTTTTAAAGTATCAATTAATTGTTCCAGTATATTTTAATTGATTTATACAAAGACTAGCCAAAATATTTTAAACAAAATTACTTTTTTCTACCTTTTTAATCCAATATGCTTCAGACAGTTGGATTTATCCTGAATATCTTTCACAACATTGGCCACTAAGTTACTTTGTGTTATTACATTTGTAATAAATAAAAATATACCTTGACAAGTACCACTGAAAGAATACCTTGCCAAGTACCACTGGAAAAATACCTTGCCAAGTACCACTGGAAAAAATACCTTGCCAATTACCACTGAAAAAATACCTTGCCAAGTACCACTGGAAAAAATACCTTGCCAAATACCACTGGAAAAATACCTTGCCAAGTACCACTGGAAAAAATACCTTGCCAAGTACCACTGAAAAAATACCTTGCCAAGTACCACTGGAAAAATACCTTGCCAAGTACCACTGAAAAAATACCTTGCCAAGTACCTCTGAAAAGAATACCTTGCCAAGTACCACTGAAAAAATACCTTGCCAAGTACCTCTGAAAAGAATACCTTGCCAAGTACCACTGAAAAAAATACCTTGCCAAGTACCACTGGAAAAATACCTTGCTAAGAACCACTGGAAAAAATACCGTGGTAAATTGGTACATCGGTAATAGCTTGTACCTTTAGGTGGCGCTCTACAGGTTCGTATTTATCATAGGGTTAGAATTTTAAAGAAAAAGAGTTTCCCTGGGTTTCCTAACTAGTTATACTGGCTATTTAAAGGAGTCTTTGTATATCTTAGGTATTATTCAAAGAACCTTTAATTCTCTTTATTTTGATGGGTGTAATATGGGTTAGAGAGTATACAGATTGGCCTTTCTCTAGATGTGCACCTTTCAAAAAAGTGCTAGCTCTACTTGCTCCTTTTCACTTCTCGAACTTAAGAGATTAATTGTAAAAAAATAGAGCCGATAACTTTTTTACATTTTATTTATTTGGTAATTCATTCATTGCACTTTTAGAAGCTGATATAATCTAGTTTGGCAAAATTCGTTTTCCATATTTTAATAGCTGCCAAGAAGAGTATACTTTAGACAAATATAGGTTGATTTTTGGAGCACAAGGGAGCAGTCATTTTAGTTAGCAGTGTGTTAAGATCATTTAAACTTTCCAAAAATACAATATCCAAAGAAATTTCAGCCACATTACATGAAAGTAGCATATAGGTATGCCAACATTCTCTCCACTATGCATGTTTAAAATGCAAACAAATTCACCTTACATACATCACTCTTTCAAAAGTACATAATAACTGGTGAGTGCCACCTTAATGATCGTTGTTATATGTGGTACGTATGAAACAATAACGTTCAAATTATGTCACAGCCAAGGAAATTTTCACCTCGTTACTAAAAGGAAAACAAGAAAGATTAATAAAATGGGAATTTAATCAAATTCTGATGAAAACCAATTGCAATAGATGAAATTGTTTCTATTGATGGAATTTTACTGATAAGTTTTAAGATCATTGTACGGAGTAAACATTTGTAATTCAAGTAAACCATTTTATATTTAATTGAGACCATATTATATGATAAAATTCTATTCATGCAATAATTTTATTTGTTTTTTAAAAATACTCTTCCGCTCATGGACACGCATGTGGTATGTGTTCGACAACATGTCTGAATCTGGTTTGGAGGTGAGCTATTGTACATCTATGATTACTTTGGCATCAGAACCTGAATTTTCAATTCATTTTTCAAGAAAACTGAAAAATTGCCCTTGCATATTTTAAAAGTAAATAAATACCCATCTAAATCGATCTTAACTCAAAACATTAAAATATAACAAGACAGAAAGTTTATTCAGTACCTTAGGCCTTCGACCCATGACGCATAAAGTAATAAAGCATTTTAATACGCAGTGCACTATAAACATAATATTATTATACATTTGTTTAGGTGTTAATATTGATATTTTCCAACAGCTCATCTCTTAGTTTATAAGCAAAATACAAAACATTTTATTTCTGTGCAATTTGGACGACGTTAGTCGTCAACGATGGGTGTAATGTTTTTGTCCATGCTATACTTAAGGGACGGAGTAGCACGATGAAAAAACTCTCTGATCATAAAATTGCTTTATAATGATGATGATGATGATGATGATGATGATGATGATGATGATGATGATGATGATGATGATGATGATGATGATAATAATAATAATAATAATAATAATAATAATAATAATAATAATAATAATAATAATAATAATAATCATGATAATAATAATAATAATAAATTGCTTATTTTTAATGTGGTCAAAACATTTACATTTTGACTACACTCTAATACGAAATTAAGAAAATGAAAAATTTTAAGGTGAAACCACTTTGTGAATGTTTGGCATAGGATAAAAATAAAATACAAATGTAAACTCTGCCAGAAGAATATTGATATGGTTCAGACAATTTGACCACTGTAGTTTCCTCTCCACTCTATTTATTTGTAGCCGTTAACTGGGCATGTAATTAACATATTGTATGCAGTATATACGAATTGTTTTTAACTTGTGCATCCAACCACTGGACGTCACCGTGAAAATTAGATTGCTACGTCATCTACGGGTAGCATGAGCTTAACACCACAATCGCCGTTGATAACTACATATTTCCAAATGAATCAATCTTTGTGCGAATATAATTTGAGAGGCATGAGGAGAATCGATAATTATGAGCTACACTGCAATTGTGTCACGCAAAATAATTTCTGTGATTGAAGATGGGGTACGATTGAGAAAGGATCGGAAACTGATTTGTTACGTATATGGGATTAAATTGCTTTTATTTAATATTTAAAATTCTTTTTATTTCACTTTTGTTTCATTGTATTTAATTGCAATGAATATTTTTCTTTTATTCGGGATTCTATTTTTTGTAGTGAGATATAATTTTAGCACAAGCTTTGTTCATTTAAGACGAAATAGTAATACGTGAGGGTTGGAATTTAGTTCGCCTTACATTGGTAACAAATCAACAAGAAGTTAAAATGATTGGTCAGAATAACGGACATACTTTCTCCGCGTGATAAAAGTTTGTAAACAACCTATTTTTATAATTGGTTTTTTCAGTCGGTCTGTACTGCGGACGTGACATAAATAGCCTAATAAGAGACCACATGACCAATCTCGCAAGATTTGAAGTGATGTTTTCGAGGTTAAATACGCATTCTTAATATTTGTTTACGCAGAGTCATTCAAAACCTTGAACAAACAAGGTGTTGTTTTTAATTTGTTGCCAGAATATCTTATTCTTCGTCTGATTGTTGGATTCAATAATTTATTTTCCTAGACACTCAACAAGTTGACTTTCCTATAAAACATTCTGAAAGATATTGAAGAAAATTAATTCTGGAATTATTCAAAAACAAAGACTGTGATTCAAGTGAGGAATTATTGTTATTCATATATTGTGATACATCTAAAGTCATCGCCTTCCATATTTGTACGTCGTGGGGACTCGAACCTGGATTCTTATAAGACTATTGTTTGATAGGACGTGTTTTTATTCTTAGACTCATATTTGGATTAAATTCATCAACGGTATGTCCTATTTACCAATGTTTACATTGTTGTTTAGGGAAATAAATTGTTTTGTTAAAATTTACAAAGCTTGTTGGCTTTCACTCTTTTCTTTGTTACTGAGTACGAGCCCTTGTCACGTAACAGACTGTACAGTCTTGCAGAGCTCAAGATCAGCTATCGATGTCCATTTCTGTTGTTTATAACTTTCAAATCAAGTTTGTTGGCTTTTTATTTTTAATTTTTTAATTCATAATAAGGCATGATATTCGCTTCGTGTAAAAAGTTTGCAAGATCAAGAATAAGATTTATCATATAAATTAATTGTAATCAATGGCCGTGTCACTTTGATATGTGCAATAATGTATCACTCTGCACGTATCCATCCCACCCCATCCCCTTTCGAATCTGATTTCCAATAACTTAAACACAAACTTTAACATTGTTGACGCACTTCAGCCGCCGGAAGAGTGACTAATGTCTTTCGTCGTGATAACGTATGTGAGACATAAATTGATGAGAAGAGTCCTATAGAGACGACAAATCACCTCGGTTTCCTGCTTTTTGTCAGGACTCCTTTTGAAAGTTTAAAGCATCCCATGGTCAAATCATTGCATATTGTATGGATCGTGACATCCTTGGAACCTCAGATCTGATTCGCCGTCATTAAGAAATATATTCAGAACTGATATTAGGATATCTAAAAGCAGCAGAAGGAGACGAAGTCAAACAATAGGAACATAATGGACCTTTCCTGTCGCAACATATGGCTTGCTCTCTGGCGAATCACGAAACACATGAAACTGATGTGTATTCCTACAACTACTCCAAGATTATTTCTCTGACTTGATGTAAATGGCCGAGCGATGTTCGGATCGAATTTGTATGCTATATATTGTTAGTGCCCTATTTCAAGTGAGTGAAAACCCATACAGAGAACATATAATTATATTGAGACAGTATTCATTCCAAAAGGAATATGAATATGCAAAATGGTTCTTGAGATATGCCAGTTGTTAGCAACATTCCATGTGAAGATATTGAAATATTTGTTAAGGTCCATAACTCTATCCAAAATAGAGTCAACGAGACAAAATAGGAACCAAACACGTCCGGGTTTATCAGACAACATTCGTAACCAAATTAAATCAGAATGATTTGAATGACTCTTGAGCTAGACCAGTTATAAACATCTTTCAATGTGAAGATATGAAGATAATTGTCATGCACAGGGGTGCAAAATACGTCGATCGCTATCGACCGGTCGAATGAGTAGATCGCGTAGCATTAAAAAAATAGACGTCAGCCTATATATGTTTTGCATTTTTGTGGTAGGTAGATCATTTTGGCTTGGTCATTTTACAAGTAGCTCGTATGCTGAAAAAGTGTATGCACCCCTGGTCAAGGGTCATAACTCTATCCAACATGGTGCTTGCGAGACCCTTCCAATCCTGCATTAACAGTACTTTTATTGGCACGTGGTACATATAAGTTTTCAAGGCTTACACTAACCGTGGTTGATCGATGGCAAATATTTCATCGGATCCTCCTATCAATCTGTTATTTCCATCGTACTTCATCATGATGTAATGCAATCAATTATTATATACTTGAAAGTGAAGAAAGAGTAATTTATCTTTATTTCCATCGCCACAAATATAAATTGATGTCAACGATTACTCAGTATGCAACGGGGATATATTGAGTAGTTTAGAAGCTTTGCTCCAAAAGAAAAGTGTGAAACAAAGAGCAATAGGGAAAAATTGGCGTATAGAAATCCTAACAGCTAAGGCAGACCGAGAGTACCGGTCTATAATATGCAGTACGATTTACTGTGATACAATTAAAGAATTTTGGATTTTGCTGCGGAATGAAACGCGGGACTGATGGATGGATACATGAATAGAAAAATGGAGGAAAACTCTACAAACTTTGAAACGGAAGGAATTGTGAAGAGCCCGAGGTTCACCCACATAACTAGTCTAATTTAAAAAAAAAGTTTTGGAGATTTGCTCCATAAATGAAAGTGTGATTAATAGAAGGATGGATGGAGAAATGGATAAAAAATATCACCAATACTGAAATTGAAGATATGTTTATAGCACAAAGCACATCTAGATCGATTTCTATATTTGCACCAGCCTCTATAGACAAATTTGAACGAATTTTGTAGTTCTGCTCTGTGATGGCTAGATATACAAATGGAATTTAAAAAGACAAGTATACCAAAAGTTTCTTGTAGAATCGCATTCCTAGATATAATTTGTGTTTAACGGAAAAATGTAACTGATTTCATTTTAAAGACATTGATTTATCCATAGGCTGATTGTTTGGTTCGTTTATCCACGGACTGAATATTTGATTGGATGATTGGAAAAAAAAACAAGATTTGGCCTCAGGCAGGGTTTAAATAACTCACTTTCTCTCCGAACAAAGGAGAGAGAGAGAGAGAGAGAGAGAGAGAGAGAGAGAGAGAGAGAGAGAGAGAGAGAGAGAGAGAGAGAGAGAGAGAGAGAGAGAGAGAGAGAGAGAGAGAGAGAGAGAGAGAGAGAGAGAGAGAGAGAATGTTATTAATTAACTGAGAGATTAACATTAATAGATACAAAAAGTACATAAGCGCGCATGACTTCATTTTATTTACATTATCTGAATTCGGATAAAATCAACCTATTGAAACTTTGCGAAAATGATGATTCAGTTTTGTAATTGGCCCAAAACTGGCCTTATAGTAACCATCCCTTTCTAAATGAAGCATTCACTTTAAAGGGGATTTAAAAAAATAGAGTCGTTGGAAGTTAAGCATTTAATATAAAAGTCAAACAAATGACAAAAGTTCTTGTGAACTTTTTGTTTGCGTTAAATAATTCGGGGCAAGAGATTAAGATGAAGAAATCACACCGCTTCTTATATTAATGAAAAGCTCACAGCATTTATGTTAACATTTCTGTAATTTCCCTAGATTCAACGATCAATCGACATCATAAAAATTCTGCCTTTACTCCTGTGCGAACTTTATCTGAGTGCTAGTTATACGGCGAGACTCATCCTCTCCATCCGTCAAAAGAAAAAGTTCTTCACCACTATGCAGAGATTGTCGGTTTTTGAAGTGGAGAAATCGGTCTACGACACCTGGGAGGGGAAACATGTAATAAAACTACTTCGTCACCCTCTGCCAGGGCCGTAAGTAGCTTTTTCTTCGCCTATCTGTTATTCGTTTTCGATGACCATTATACACAAGTGTTTCAATTTTTTATCTACTGCAATGGGTAATATGTCATTATGAAGCGCAGTAATTATGATGGATTCCTGTAGTTGTTATCAATCTAATGCTGCAAAACTAACTTAACATATATGATGAGAACTATTTAGTACAAACAACAACCCAGAATCTGATCTGCCATTTCATAATGCTCTGGCAGATCAGAGTATATGTTCTTTGCAGTTGTATTTCAATTATAAACGAGTATATACGGCAATTCATCTAAGTTTTTATAACAGATGTCTTATAATTTATGTTCTATATATTTTCTACGGCTGCATGGGATTGACTATGAACCCATGGTCAACCAATGATGGAAATGAAGCAAACATTATACACTTTGTAGCCATCTTAGTTGGCAGGCAATGTGGTAGCAATTCCATGGACTACAGTCCCATCATATGATTAAAAGATGGGAACGTAAACTCTTTAAATGAAAAAAGTATAAAAAGTAAACAAAAATAATTTTAATTGCTTATTTTATTGCCGTTGCGTTTAATTTTTCCATTCCTTATTTATTTATTTATTTTTTCATTTGCGTTCAATCTTCTCATTGCGTATTTTAATCATACCGGTCTTTAATTCACTGATCAAGTTTTACTTCAACTAGACCAAATGGTAAACAGTATACTGATTTATTTTTGGGCGCTTTTCCTTCCTTCAGTTATGTTAAGCTATCGGCATTTTAAGTGACACACACACACACACACACACACACACACACACACACACACACACACACACACACACATACACACACAGCCATCCGAAAATTTTAAAAGCTTTAACGTGTTTCTGAATTCCTCATAGTGTTTGCTTTTTTCTGTAAAATTCAAAAAGAATTTTGGAACAAAAATAATTTATTATTTTTGTTCAGATGTTGCTCTTTGCATTTTATTTTTTTTTTTTACGGTGGTCATACTGACACGGTCCCTGGAGTTAGTCCCTTTGATTCGTTCCAGGCATACCTTTTTATGACATATATTTCCCATTTAAGAGACTGGTTCTTGAACTTGGTTTCTATATCATGGCTAAATCTTAGCGACCTTGGCCAAAGTTCAGTCTAATGTCCTGGGATGTTATATGTGCATGCTATATTGTTTTAATCATATTCTATCGTGTTGTGTTTAGACTGGTCATTTTATATAATTAAATTTTATTTATTTATCTGCTTTTTTCAACTCATGTACAGAAACGAAAAATGGTGTAAGGTAGGCATATAACAGTTGCATAAAAATATGCGATATATATATATATATATATATATATATATATATATATATATATATATATATATATATATATATATATATATATATATATATATATATATATATATATATAAAGACAGAAAGAGAGAGAGAGAGAGAGAGAGAGAGAGAGAGAGAGAGAGAGAGAGAGAGAGAGAGAGAGAGAGAGAGAGAGAGAGAGAGAGAGAGAGAGAGAGAGAGAGAGATTTTCTTCACTGCGTCACTGTATTCATCTAGTTCTTCCCCCCATAGTAATTGTATGCTGTAGAGGGATAGGAAATCACACAGCACTGCGTGATTGACCTTAAGGTAACTAAATGAAAATACTTGGCAAAGACGGATTCATTAGTGACGATAGGAGTTACCTTCTTGTCCAGCGACATAACTACCGTCCTGATGTAGTAAATGCCCCACACGAGAGGAGATAGCTAGGTTGCCGAAAGCATCTATACACACATATTTTGCAAAAATGCGTGAAAAGTCGTCCACAATATTATTTATATTGTTTGGAAACTTATAAGGGAGAGTTTAATAATAAAATAAGA
Source organism: Potamilus streckersoni (assembly GCA_016746295.1). NCBI lineage: Eukaryota > Metazoa > Mollusca > Bivalvia > Unionida > Unionidae > Potamilus > Potamilus streckersoni. The sequence continues at coordinate 2,656,634 of JAEAOA010000333.1, read as the reverse complement.
CATAACTTGGACCATAATAATTCAAGCTTGTAGCAATTTCAACGATCTTTCCACCATTAATACCAATTTTATTTCATTCTTATGAGGTCCTCACGTTTTGAAACAGTTTCCTTTTATCTATGTTTATATTTTGTCTCTATTTCATACAGAACTGTTCAGGACTTTTATTTATCTGTGTCATTTTAGGTCTGCTCCAGGAAATGTGCGTGAGAAGGTCGTGTCAGCTGTAAAATATCTGGTCAACGATTGGCTCTATCACAGACAACCAGGTATGTCTACATCTGCTTGTCCCTGCCCTTTTTGGACAAAATAGCGCAAAAGAGAATGATAAAAAAATTCCACACCATTCAAAAGCAGGTTTTTATCTTTGGATAAGCAAAATGAGAAGTTGCTAAAAGTTGTTCCTAAAACTATCTGATTTGGAATGGTCGGAATTTGAATTCGGAATCACTCTTACCTATAGCGTGAAATGGGAATACAAGCAATTGACTAAGAAACCTACAGCTGACTGACAGGGACTGTATTTGTTTTAGCCTTTTATGACGCCAAAAAATTCTTAAAATTCAAATATGTCATATACGGCTTAAAACATTCTCATTATGACACTTTTTGTCATCATTGTTGATGGCTCGTTTAGTATTTTTTTTCAATGGGATGGTTTGGAAAATTATTACTATGTAGAAGAAAAAGCATCATTCCTAACTGCGTATAGTGTTATGCAAATCTCTATCATGTGTATTATATTCATAATAATAGATTTTATAAGTGCTATTTAGTCAATGACATTTTAAATGCTACAATCCCATGATAATAGTTTGTACTGTAAAATAATGTATCAAAAGCATTAATAGATTAGTTCATAAATTCCGAAGCTGATTTGACATATAATTGTAAGTAAACATCGTGTGATTCGACAAGGATATTGGTTTTGGAAAACTCTAGCCTGATCTAATTTGTTTTTAACCACAGTTTATACAACTGATTTTTTTACTGTAAAGTTGTTTCAAAATACCAAGAATGATTATTTGAACGCATGGAACTGCAGTTTTCGCTATTGGGAATTGTCGTTTGATATAAGTGAATTACTACGAGGAAATGGACATTCTTAGATGTACTTTTGGTCTTGTAAGAGATATATGACAGGATCGATTCGTTTATTAAAATAATCTTTCGTTGGAATTGCAGTGTTGTAACATTCATTCAAAAACATTTGGATTAATAGCTGTTTTGTAATTACAGTGAATTCATATAAAGACATTTTGGGATTATATCAATTATTTCTTCTGTACTGTTGAAGCATCAGTACAGTAGAGGCATCATTCTGAATACCTTTGGGACTAATTCAAGTTACTCAAAACTATAGGAATTGATAGAAATTTAAGGATTTTAGGAATTCATTCACCATGCTCTAAGTTATTTTTAATTATTTTACTTTGTATTTATGAAATAAATTAATATTTCAAATTTTACAAAACTTGTTGGGTTTTCATTTTCTAGTTACGTAGTTTAAAACCAAAGAGTCTTAACAATAGAAAAAGTAAAACTGAGCAGGAAGTCATCAATATGTGAATACGTGACGACTTGTTAAAGATCACCGCCGTGTTTACTGCTACCGATTGTTTTAAATTTAGTAAATTTTTCTGTGACTTCGTAGCTTATAATTTGATTGCGTAGACTAAGTATACGTCTAAAGTAGCTTTTTAAAGATTATCTATGATGAACTTTGTACTGAAACTGTTTGCTTGCGGGACATATGACTTGCATGTCTGATTAGGCGATGAAGCTACACCTGACCCTAAGGCATCAGATAAACGCTATCGCTTCTAGTTGGGAGATTAAAAGCATTCATGGTTTCTAAACATTCCCTGTGACTTTATCTGTATCTACACTGATCTTTTCATATTTTTAATTATTCATGAATAAAAGATAAGATACATTAAATCTGTACATTAAACTATCAAAGCGATGCTCAATACAACGTAAACTGTCGTTTTAATTACTAAGCTACACCTAAGCACCTTTATAAGTTTTAGATAGCAAGAATACATGGAAGGCTATGCTAAAATGTTGACATGTAAAATACACGTATAAAAACTGATATAGCCAGCTAGTAATAAATCTCAATAATAAATAAAACTTTATCGGTAACGACAAACAAAGTTAATGATAGCATCCTAAATAAGAAAAATAAAATAGCTGAAACCGACTAACTTAAGTATAATAAAGTATTTCATTTACATACCTGGAGAAAATAATAGAGGACAGGGATTACGCCATATACACTCTTACGAGTCGAGTTCACATGCAAATTGCACAAACCTAGATCTGCAAAGCCAAGGAGAATATATATATATATATATATATATATATATATATATATATATATATATATATATATATATATATATATATATATATATATATATATATATGAAAGGTTTCTATTAAATGTACAACAATAAATGGAAAGGAAACATGCCTAATGGATGTAAATGCTCCCAGAAAAGAGTAATAGTTACCTAAATGAAATATATGTCAGACCCAGAAATCGAAAGCTGGAAACATGAAAATGGAAATCTAAATCAGTACGTTCCATCCAAATTTAAAAACCACTTTCAATGTCTTTTTAGAACATCATCATTTTTTAGAACAACCTAAACTAATCGCTTAGACTGGGTTGACCTCTAACAAGAATTAAAGCCTGTGATTTTCATACAGGTGGGTGGGTGGATGGTTGATGCGATCACTTCAAGGCTTGTTAGAGTCATCATAGTTACGATTCGTGAAGGGGTCTATAAATACATAGACTAATTCTTGTTGTGATATTAAAAAACATTGAACGATGATAAATTCCCGCTTGTTCTTTAATTAATCAGTCTTACATTTCAATTTATTTGTAAAAAGAAGCTGCTATTTTGAGTAGAATAGTCCTTAAAAATTAAAAGTATTTTTGTAATGGCGTTTTGTGCACAAAGAAATACATCATTATTATCTAGACAGAGATGTTTTAAAATTTTCAATTGAAAGAAAATAATACATGTATGGCGAAGTATTTCGCATCGGACGGCCTTATCATCTACCTATTTATTTTTTAAAGATGGATAAAACATTTATCTTTAACGCATTAAATTTTACATGGCTCGTATTTGCCCATATAAAATTTGTTTAGATTCAAGCTAATGCATGCAAACTACTTGGCCCAATCGGAATGAATTTGGAAAGACTACTTGGCCGAATCGGAATGAACGTTCACCTATAACACGGTCTTTTGGAAAATACCCAATTAACAATATAACTATATTGCCTGTTATGTGCGTGTCGTTGAGCGCGGGTATGTGATCATATGGGATTATTATTCTGAGCTTCTTTGTACCTATATATCTAAATAAGTTGTTACGTATATGCAACGTCTTTAAATGTCTTAAATATTAAGTAGTTGATTTACTGAATTATTTAGACTGAAATTGTTATGAAGGCATAATAGGGCTAAGTGAAAACAATATAGAAAACAATCAAATTTATTTTCTGCAAAATCCATTCATTTAAATTTGTTTGAGATTGTCATTTTGTGCGCATCTCTCAAAACTTACATTTTTTTTGTATTTTTGCCATTTTTTTATTTGATTTTTGTTATCCTACAATGGTTGTTTTATTGTGGATATAGCGCTATTTTTCAGCACGTGATAGTCTATACATGCTGACGGTAGAACCAAGGAAAACTCTGGGGAAAAACTTCAATCTACAGGTGGCTACTGGCATGTTTTGTCACATACCCACATTATTTGGTCCTGAATTTATGTTTGCATAACAGAGGCACGTGTCTTACATTCAACTTCGGCCATGCCTGAATGTTTGCGCTAGTGAGACAGGTATCACACTACATTACATCTCAGTACAGACTGAAATATATCTTACTCTATTACACCATGGTCTGTATTGCATTATTGATCAAGACATGCTCTCATCTTAATACACCACACCTAAGTCCTGGCTGTATATTTGCTCAAAAGAGATGCATAACTTACAACTTTACATTTCGGTCCAGATTACATCCATGTTCAGGTGAGACACATTTTCTGCTACATGACATCTCTATCCTGGATGTATGTTTGCTCAAGAGAAACACCGATTTTACTACGCTACTCCTCTGTCCCGATTGTATCTAGTGAGACCGATTTTACTACTCTACTCTTCAGTCCCGATTGTATCCAGTGAGACCGATTTTACTACGCTACTCCTCTGTCCCGATCGTATCCAGTTAGACCGATTTTACTACGCTACACCTCTGTCCCGATCGTATCCAGTGAAACCGGTTTTACTACGCTACTCCTCTGTCCCAATTGTATCCAGTGAGACCGATTTTACTATATCACACCTTTGTCCTGATTGTATCATTTCTCAAGAGAGGCGCATATTTTACTTCGTTACACCTCGGTTCTGATTGTATCCGAAGCACTTATTTTGCTTCGTTAAACTTCGGTCCTGATTGAATCCTTAATCAAGAGATGTACAAATCATGCTACATTACAATTTGGTTCTGATTGTATCAGTGTCCAAGAGAGAAATTGTATTATTGCTCAAGAGATGCACAGATCTTGCTACATTGCATCTTGGTCTTTTTGATATCTCTTCTGAAGAGATCTTTCTACTTTCCACCTCGGAAATTCCTGTTTGTATCATTTCTCAATGCTATGAATGTTATATACACGTTTGTCTGTTTTTCAGACTTCAGATATTCCACGAGGGTGTTATCAGTATTGCTGATCGGAGCAATGGTCATGTACAAGGTATGAAGTTAACACGCTATTTTTTACGTTTTTAAACAAATAAAGACTCAGATAGAAATTGAAAGAATACTTGCCTTTTTAGTTCATATTTGTGTTAAATCAATGGCTTATTGGTTCCTTTTTTATAGAGATGGAGCAGATGTATAAATGACTTTCATATACTACATAGAACTTATACCTTCTGGTTCTATCATGCTCGTAGTAGAGTTCCATGTGTAGCAGTCGACACCGACATTACTTTATCGTTCGTACAAAGTCCTTTGTTAATTTGCTTCCTTTAAGAACCATTTTCTTACACACTACTCTGAAACTTTTAAATTAAATGTTACACCATCCATTTTACATGAAAAGTAAAGTTTAGCATGGGTGCATTTTTCCTCCCTATTAACCAATCCCCCAACCTATCCCGCTTCCATCGACAGATCCTACAGCACTCTTCAAGTACAGTAGTACGCATACGACAATTCTTTTCGTTAATTCAATTTCTAGGCAGTACAAGATAATGTTTTTTTATTATTTAAAAAAAAGTTTTTTTTAAAAAAAATTGTGCTGCATGCTATACATGCTAACTTGAGTTGTAAAGATGCCTTAAATAACACATTATTTAAAGTAAGCAAAGCTGTTATTTTCTGCCATTAGGAATAAAATGAAGTACATTGTAGACTATTATTGAGATTCTAGCTAAAACTAATTAACACCTTACCTATTATATTTGTGATATATAGCATTGACAAATGGTTTCCTGACTTACAGATTCTTTATTATAAATTGAAAATGATATAAAATTCCTTGGCAACATTTTACTTAGTTACCTAAATATTTTCATAGGTAAAATAAGAGTCATTTACGCTTACATTTTTCTGATATTACTGAAAAATAAGTACAGCAAATAAAAAAAGCCAGTTTTGAATTGTACTGAATAGACAAGGAATATATAATTGCCCGTTATCTTTAGTTTAGCATGACTAAAACGCATATGGTCATTAAACAAATCGATTGAGGTCTCGCTACTTGAATATTAAAACCGGAAGGTATAAACTATATAAATTCTTACATCTCAAAGATTCTGTCATTTTTGTCATTCACTGGTATAATCTGAATGGAACATGCTACCAAAGTGCCCAAAATATATGATTAAATCTGTAATATATGTATTAATCAAGTTAAAATATAACGATACTGTTTAAAAGAAGAAAGCAATAAACAAATTATTTATTGATCCTCACACACGCTGTTACACGTGTATCGACCAGAATACAATGTCTAAACGGGTAAGATATTTAGTTTCATTGCCTGATTCTGAAAATCTGTACTTGCTGAAAATAATCGTTATTCTTAAAAACAATATAATCATAACTTGGTTGAACACTTTGACACTTCAAAATTAGCATCTGAAAAATATTAATTTTTTTTTGAAAATATGAGTCTCATTATCCAGTGAGTAAATTATATTTTATCTTTCTAACGAACTCGTTATCATTGTTCAGCCATATGAATACAAAGACAGAATGCTTTGTTTTACTTTGTTTTACTATAACTGATAATTACAGGTTTTACAAATTGTGAGAATACTACTTTACAGAGTTCGGTGGAGCTACTTTGGGTCGCAATAGGTCAATTTGAGTACGCTGAAAAGAAGCTTCTTTTTACTCTCAAGGGCATTGGGTTTATTCCCCAGGCTGGAGAAGCGATTGACATTGCCATCGTTCGGCAATATGTCTGCCTTTTACTCGACGTTATACCAGCATTGAAAGGTAAGTAGGCACACACAAGTTTAAACTGCTAAATATAGATTGTCTTTGATTGGTTGAAATTCCTTGATTTGCTGTGTTGAAGCTTGGATCTGAAAAATGATTGGTTCATATAGTAGGTTGCAACCTCTCAAGTTTGAAATAGATTTGTAAGATTACAGTGACTTCTATTTAAAAATGATTCGAGACTCATCAGCATGCCTTTGTGTCTTATATTGGCCAAATACCTTCATGTCAATACTTGAAAACACGTGTCGAATACGTTCGTGAAAGAAGTAAGAGGACACATCAGAATTACACGACATATCTTTAAGTTAAGAGTGTATATCTATACTTTATGTAACTTTTGGTACATGACTGTATCTATATTGTGTGTAATTTTTGTTCATGACTGTACATTGTAATGATCATCTATAAACAAGATATAAATAAATAATTTTTGTTCACGGTTATATTCTCAGAAATTAATAGTGCCTGTAGATTGCATAGAGTCTATAAGTAGGCTTTTACGATCATTAATAATAATATTAATAATTAACCCTTTTACTGGTATGAAGTCATTTTCAATGTATAGATCGATCACGTGGGTTTTAGAAGAAATTGCTATTTCCCATGGATGGGTCAGTCAGGTTGATTCTTTTGCGACGTGCGATATTGTGAGAGACGTATGCGTGTATATAAGGAGATAGACCTAAACAATTTATTTCTTCCCTATTTTGCATATTCTTGTTTTAACATTAGTGTGAGGAAGTGTTTAGTGATGTGTTTAGATATAATTTGAGAAAAAATATATGTTTAGATAATTCATTGTAAACTACTAAGTGCTCATTTACTCATTGGAATAATGTATTATTCAGGAACTATTGTGAATTTATTCAAAGGAGTTTTGTACAATGCTATTGTGATATATCAGGACTGCTGGATGACCAGTACATTCGAGGATCTATAATTCATTTAGAACATTAGATTCTTTAGGACTAGTGATATACCTTTTGGAATATTTTTAGATTTAGTTCATAATATTGTAGATTCCTATTAAATTTTAATTTGTAACTTTCATAATTGAATTATTTGTTAAGTTTTACAAAACTTTGGTTTTGCTTTTTCCGTTACTCTGTTTATGACCATGGAATCATAACAAGAGATATTCCTTATATCAAAGACTTATGTGAGTTTCATCCTTAATTGTTTTGATACTGTATTTTAATTACTCTTAAATTACGTTGTTCTTAATTCACAGGATACAGTTCTTTATAAGTCATGACATATGATGAACAAGCATAACGTATCAAGAGAAAGCTGAACAGGACAAAACAAAAAACCTGATTACAACCCCAGTCTTTATAATATACGCACTGACCATCATTTTTTGTTTCTTCTTTCCTGTCTGTTGTTTGATGTACATTGTATTTCAGGATCCTTTATAGCTGCGGTCACTCTGGCAACTTTTATTGGATTTGTGATGATTTTCCATATGTTGTCTTCCTACAGGTTAGTAGAAGAAACCATTCTTCTTCTTCTTTGTCGTCGTCAACTTTTTCTTCTTCCCATATGGAATAGATCTCATTCGTGTGTGTGTGTGTGTGTGTGTGTGTGTTTGTACGACGGTCGGTGATTCCAAGTGTATATAGTTATTTGGAAGAAAAAGTATTATTTTGTAGCTGAATGTTTTAAAGGCTATAGTTCTAAAATCATTACATTGTCTTGTATATTGGCGTACAAAATGAGTTCTGATGGTAGATCCATAAAGTTACGATCAATTTAAGAAAAAAGAAATGAGAAACAGTCTTGCTTTTGCGTGTCGATAATCTAAATCTAAGATTTCCAGAATGTAGTTGCTTTATTGGAGAACACCATTTACTGACTCCAGTCCTCTTCAGACTGCTGGTATTTAATTATATTGCTGTCAATAAACAAACATTGAGTGCATGTTTTAAAAGTAATTATAGGCTTAAAAATGCATGAGATTTAGATTCATTGATTAAAAGTTACATGGTGGTTTTTTCCTGCTTGCACGCCAACAAGGTTTGAAATATACGTATCTTATTGCTTCAGACATGTAAAATGCTTTGCTATTTCTTCACTTAATAATAAAAAGGTATTTATTTCATGCTTAGTTAAAACGGAACAGAGATTCTAATTTGTATTGATTTTATTACACATTGTAGAAAGTACTTTTATCTCAGATATCTTTGCTTATTCACCTTGATTTCAGAACAAATATGTTGAAACTATATAGGGGAGATAACTCCGACATTCCACCCAAATCACAGATGTCCAACTCGCAAATGCTGGTAATTAAAATATAGTTTTGTTCTCTTGATTTGTTTATATGTCCTCTATTAATTGAGAAGACAGATGTGTCCATCGGTGTTAGCTGTTCCTCTTTTAACACTCTTTGTTCTTATCAAGGAACGTGTCTAAAATATCCACACCAATTTGCAAATTATCAATCAGTATATGCCAGAACATCTCATCTAAAAAAAAACAAAAAACAAAACATACTAGACATTTTTCATAAATCTGCCTGAAGTAAGTGTGAATGAATATACATGCAGTGTTTTTTTTCGTTAGGATAATATTAATAATACTAATCCTTTTATATTTATTCATATAAATTATTTATATTCAAAAAGTCGCAAATGCGGATTTTATAATGTATGTAAGGTGCTTACTGAGTATAGCCACAGAGGATAGGAAAGTATTCAATTCTGTATGAAAAAACCAAGCAAAGGACAATAACAAATGTTTTGCATTATGTAATCATAAAGTATTTATTGGAATTACACTAAATGTTTGAAAAACTACCACCCTGAAGTATTTCACGCAAACACTAAATTAAAAATCGAAGATTTTATACGTATATAATCTGGTTCATATGGTATGATGTTTGGATAAATCCTAGCAGTAAGTAATTGACCAAATTACAGAATGTATTAATGTATGCATGAATTGTGTTATATTTCGGCATAACTATATTATTATCGAAATGTGCTATGTATGTGTTTATTTTTTTAATGAGGAAATGCACGATACCTTACAATTTTAAGGGTCATATATTCCTTTTGTTTTTTGTGTGGCAGGTTGGGAGCATGCGTTATGCCGGCTATCAAGTTGGTTACATCGCATGGGGTCAGTATTCTCTCTCTCTCTCTCTCTCTCTCTCTCTCTCTCTCTCTCTCTCTCTCTCTCTCTCTCTCTCTCTCTCTCTCTGTATATATATATATATATATATATATATATATATATATATATTAATACATATATATATATATATATATATATATATATATACACACATACATACATACATACATACATACATACATACATACATACATACATACATACATACATACATACATACATACATACATACATACATACATACATACATACATGTAGATTGTTCCAATATTGATATAGATTTTTGATCTAGATTTTATAGACGCTTATCTGTCAGCTATGTCGCATCTAAAAGTATATTTCCGTAGTAGATCTGGGGAACCATACATTTTTCTGGAACAAGTCATTCACTTGTAGAAATTCATTCATGATAGAAGTGCGCGGCATAAGTAACTTAACAATCGAAATTAGAATGTAAGGTTTATAAAAAGGTACTGGTAACTTGAGCAATGATGGTAGTAAAAATTGGGGAATGTTTTGCTTGATTCAAATAGATGACGCTTAACTGAAATAATGTATTCTTGGTAAACGGTAACCCTGTTTGGGAGTTGGCTTTTGTAGGTTATTTGATTCAAGTGTTGGTGTATCTACTGATAGCGGTCATTATGGCATTTACCATTACTCTGATCATGAATGGAATCTACCAGTGGCTGATTGACATCCTGATGGAGCTCTGGTAAGTATCGGCTTTATTCATTTATTTGTTATTTTAGTTCTTTTTTCCACTAATTTGCTTACGAACTTTTTACTTCCGAGTGCCCCACATCCCTAGTATTCCGTTGGATTTACTTGTCCTACACTCAGTAGTGACTACTAGATAGATCATTTGGGTTCGAATCCAGTCTCTATGCTCATTTTTGCTTACTCACATGATCATTTAGGCAGGATTTCCTTGTCCTACACGCTGTAGTACCCAACAATTTCATCATTTAGGTAGGATGTCATTGGCCTGAACACTGTAGTGCCCAACAATTCCATCATTTAGGTAGAATGTCATTGGCCTGAACGCTGTAGTGCCCAACAATTACATCATTTAGGTAGGATTTCCTTGTCCTACACGCTGGAGTGTCCAACAATTCCATCATTTAGGTAGGATGTCATTGGCCTGCACAAATATGAGGGATAGAGCCTATCATCTCAGAAGTTTACATGGTGAGTTTAGAAAGAAACATTTTGTATATTATTGACATAGGCAGAAGAATTAAATTTGATTTTATGCACATTCAGGCGTGGTTACATCAGAATATTTCTTATAGTAAATTCCAATAAAATTCTCACTATCTCCTTCTTTGTTTGGCTGATGAAGTAGAATGAAAGTGAGATAGACAGACGGGATCAACTGAGTTTCGCATATAAGTGTGAGTGGTTTTAATGGTGCAGGTTATGGAAATATATTTAATAAATTATATAAAAATAGACCCCACACTTATCTTCTCGCGTGAATACCATTTCTCTTCCAGGCCGGTATTTTTGACAACATTAGTTATCAACATACTACAAACATTCATGGCAAAGTGTCTGTTTCTGCAGCAAAATGGACAGGTTCTTCGACTGGATAATAGGCATGTACCTCAACGATTTCAATTAATAGCATTTTAATTAACTAATGATGATGATGATGATGATGATGATGATGATGATGATGATGATGATGATGATGATGATGATGATGATGATAGTATTGGTGGTGATTATTATTATTATTATTATTATTATTATTATTATTATTATTATTATTATTATTATTATTATTATTGCATTATTATTATTATTATTATTATTATTATTATTATTATTATTATTATTATTATTATTGCATTATTATTGCATTATTATTATTATTATTATTATTATTATTATTATTATTATTATTATTATTATTATTATTATTATTATTATTATTATTATTATTATTATTATTATTATTATTACTGCATTATTATTGCATTATTATTATTATTATTATTATTATTATTATTATTATTATTATCGAGATGATGGTGGTGGTAGTAGCAGCAGTGGAGTAACGACAGTGAAGATAAGGTTGATAATTATGAAATCGAATATATAATTGTCTTAAACGGAAAATAGAATAATTTGTAAAAAAAAAAAATTACGTTCAAGAATATTCAGTTTAAAATCCTAAATCTTGATGCTCATAATGTTAGCTTAATAGTGTTTATTTCAAAATTTTGCTGCCTTGTATAATACTTTACTATATAGTAGTATTGCTTGTATGAAACGTTACTCTATGGTAGTATTGTCTTGTATAAAACATTCCTCTATAGTAGCATTGCCTTGTATAATACGTTACTCTATGGTAGTATTGCCTTGTATAATACGTTAATGTATGGTAGTATTGCCTTGTATAAAACGTTACTCTATAGTAGTATTGCCTTGTATAAAACGTTACTTTATGGTAGTGTTGTCTTGTATAAAACGTTACTCTATGGTAGTATTGCCTTAGATAAAAAGTTACTCTATGGTAGTATTGCTTGTATAATACGTTATTCTATAGTAGCATTGCCTTGTATAATACGTTATTTTATGGTAGTATTGCCTTTTATTATATGCTCATTTTTTTTTCTCCGTTAACTTTACATAGTCAGAATCACTTAGTATTTACTGATATTGCACACCTTCATATTGCACATTTCGTATTGCACCCCTCGCGCTCAATTCAAAGGAACTATTTTCTAACGTAAACAATTTTTTTTTTTTATGAATGAACTAAAGCAGATATTTCATGGACTGCCACATACCAGCAAACGTTTCGTAAACTGACACATACAAACTGCATTGGCACATTCCGCATTTACTTTTTTGATACAATGTTTCAGATTTAGATAGATATAGACGCTATACAGGATCCTCACAATAACACGAAAGTTATACACATAAACTGTCTTCTTTAGCTGGTAAAAAAATGGCAAAAATATATTTACAATTTTTCATCCTGAATTTCCTCAAAAAATATTTTTTTCATAGGTTTGTAAATCTGAATTACGTGAGCCATATCATGGATTCTCAAGGTTGTTTACACATTTTGAAATTGTACTGTAATTTCGAGTATATTCCTATCGCAGTTACATCCTCCTTACTGCACTCACAATGAAATAAACATTAAATTCCACAGCATCTTTTCGATAATTGCAATGGAAAGGCTTCATAATTTTCCCACATTATGATTGAATCATTCAATAACAGAAAAGAAACACGCATGCCGATGTCAACACACTTCAAAACGATTAAATTGGCAGACGCTGCTGGAATCCGATGCAAGTCACTTCATATAGATAAATCTTGACCATAATCAAATGTTTGCGTTGAATCGACAAAAATACCAACACGTATTTATTCCAGATCAAATGGAAAAGTTGTTGCTATGCGTATTCATGAACAATATTACTCCAAATTTCAATTCTAAGTAGACCAAACGCCATTGTCTTCCGAAACCTGTGTAGCGCACAACCAACTTCAAATTTATCTGGGCGTAGTTATGCACTCATTAATAATGCTGTGTAATGATCCATCAATGGTTATGCATTTAGTTTTGAATACGGCGTACATTTAGTTACTTTGTTTCTTGATGTGTATTTTTGTTTATATATTTAAACCTTGGGAAGAATAAGAATTGAGCATATGATAAAAAGGTTACTGTATTTGTATGTGAAAATATGAACTTGTTTTGTCGGATGGATATACTGCACTCCAAAGGTCAATAAAAAAAACCTCGTTCATATTTTCCCATACAAATGCAGTAACCTACAAGTATAAAACGTTACTGTATGGTAGTATTACTTGTATATTACGTTACTCTATAGTATCATTGCCTTGTATAATACGTTACTCTATGGTAGTATTACCTTGTATAAAACGTTACTCTATAGTATCATTGCCTTGTATAATACGTTACTCTATGGTAGTATTACCTTGTGTAAAACGTTACTCTATAGTATCATTGCCTTGAGTAATATGTCACTGTATAGAATCATTCTTATTTATGATAGCAAACTTTAAACTGACTTGCACCTTCGTAATTAACGAAGACTACAACATTATTATTCAGCGTTTTGCCATGCATGACGAATTGTATGTGGGACCAGAAAAAAACGAATGGGATGTATTTTCGACTACTTCAGTCAGTGTTTCAATATTTTAAGCCAAAAGCAAAACGCAAGCCTTATTAATGAATGAAACTAAATACAGAAGGATATATTTAAACCGGAAAATTTACATATTTTAACTTTTTGTATAGGATACCAAATCGCTTTTCGCTTGGCTCTTTTCCATTTCGAGGGTATTTTCACTTATAGACGTCTGCTGTTTCTAGTGACCTACTTCATGTTCTTCTACAATATCTTCATGGGCTTCCTGTCATGTTTTATGAGAATAATCAAGTCCACAATAATCGGAACATCTCTACTATCACGCCTAGATCAAAGCATCCTGCCCAAGAAATTTCAGAAGTTTGACCCAGGTAGTGTACAAGCCAGCTGCTGCATATATCAGTCTACAGAGCTTAATGTCATTTTAAATTTTCAAATTCTTGCTCGAATATGCCATGCCACAAATTGAATTCTATACCAAAATCACACTTTTCCTGTTTTGTTTCCAAATTTTGCACAAAAAGAAAAATGATTACATTACATTTCAGAGCGATACAAGACCAACCGTAAGGTCCTAATACAATTTCATGTGATTCTTTAATATATGTTTTAAGCATTTACTGCATCAAATGTACAGTTAAATTTTAAGGTCTTTTGAAACAGGTGTCCGCTTAAAGAAATTAGTCTTCAACATGAACTCAACTGCATACGTGTCTACATCGCAGAAAAATTTGGTGGTTTGCTTTACTTTGAGTTCTAGTTCTCGACATATTTGCTTCTAGTACGTGGCTATCTTGTGTTCGGACACACGTTCTAATAATGTGTTAAAACTGAGTAACAAGCTTTGATCTATCTGATTTGCTTTCACAGGTTTTAATGCCTATATAGGGTTTATGCATGTAGAAGTGGCTCACACCCATCCAGTTGTTATTGTTTTTCTGAGGCTAATGGTACTAGATGTTGGGACCAGAAAAGGAATCGAAATGGTACTTGCAAAAGAGTTGAAGGCAAACGGTAAACGACTCAAATATACGTATTTAGTACCATTGTTATTTCTGCCTGTATATAAATCACCTTCAAATTTTATCAGTTGTAATCAGTACCCCCATTTTTAAGCTATATTTCGCTCGTATAAAGTAGATTATGTTATGGATGGTAAATTATAACGGGAATAGTGTATTTATTTTGCAGGATGGTCATTAATTTATTTTGGTTTGTGATAGTAGATGATAAGATGAAGTGCAATTTACTCAACTATGTCTTGTTTGAGGTAAAGTGGAACACATCGGACTGAAAATATCCAAATAACATGACAAGGATGAAAGCTTGAGGTTTTCTTCAACTTGTAAGTGTGACCTCAATGCATTTTGTTTATAACTGATCTTGCGTGTACATATAACACTTAAAGAAGAATTCTGCTGCTAGATGACGCCACAATACATACTATATGCAAAATTGTGTCTTATATGTACTTTTGTCCTATTTTAGGCGTCAAAACAACTGTCGCCAAGAACAGAAGTTTTATGCTCGCCAGAAACAAATGGCAAACGATGTACACACTGTTGAATAATCCCTCACTTAAGCAGTACCGGCAGCATCATATCACACCTAATGCCATCTTGGACAGCAAAAGAAAAATGTCGACCGTAAACCATAACACAGTCTCATTTCGAATGTTGCAAATGAAGAGCACCCATGACAACGTGGCATTTGAAATGGCTAAGGCAGATGAATATATAAGATTCTGAATAGGAGACAAAAACAGATCAAAATATGGGAAACCACAATACATCAATACAAAAGGGGCGACCACAATACAACAAAACGGCTGCCATATTACATGGTGATTTTAGGGATAATAATTGTATTTTTAGAAGCTGCGATCATAAAATGTATTTTGTGGATGTTAACCTTTAATATTTAGCTGTCAATGATTTCCACCCTTAACAATAAATGTAAGGAATATATTCCATAAGTAGAAAAAATTGTGTAGTTGTGATATTAGTGGCAAACACCAAAAAAGTTTTCCATATTTGGCTGAAAATGTTTAATGCTTCCATTTAGATTTTCTGTTGTTGCTGCAAATAGAATCCTGTCTGTCGATATCATTGTGATCAATAATATTATTTGCCATAGCTTAACAATTATCATTTCCTACTGGTTGATATAAATTTCATTTAGCATAGATGATGAAATTAGGATCGACTGATGTCATAAAATGCTTTTGTGATTCTGTCACATTATATCATGAACTATGAGCCATCGAAATAAATAAACCGATTCAGAGTGTATTTCTCTCCATTCTTTACTATTCCAAAGTCACCATTGATCATTGCATTTTGCAAGACACGACCTAACTTGTCCTTTTGTCGTCTAAATTCCGGTAGTTTTCGAGCATGAAATATGTTTTATATTGTTGAAATAGTAGTAAACATAATATACTAGTATTGTTTTAGTTTTTATTTTTGTAAAAAAACATTGTTTTTGAAAGAAAATTTTTTGCAATAGCAACGGTGCAGCATGATATTCTTTCTTTCCTTCATTTCTTCATTAATTTATGTCTTCTGTATACTCTTCGTCAACTACCGCTACCTTTTCTTGACCTTGTTCTTATTTTAGGAAACGTTATATTTGTCATATCACATTCTCTGTCTGTCTGTCTGTCTGTCTCTCTCTCTCTGTCTCTCTGTCTCTCTCTCTCTCTCTCTCTCTCTCTCTCTCTCTCTCTCTCTATATATATATATATATATATATATATATATATATATATATATATATATATATAAACCTTTTGCTTTACTAAAATAATGATTGAAAGCTACATTAGTATTATGAAACACAAATTAACATATATGGATTCCCCTGTCACTTTTATTGGTGCAATGTAACATAGTTTTGCATATTTGGATTCTCCTGTCACTTCTATTGGTCTTGCATATTTGGATTCCCTTGTCACTTTCATTTTTGCAGTGTAACATGGTCTTGCATATTTGGATTCCCTTGTCACTTCTATTGGTGCAGTGTATCATGGTCTTGCATATTTGGATTCCCTTGTCACTTTTCATTTTTGCAGTGGAATATGGCTTTACATATTTTAAAAAGAAACTAAAATCATCCAGCTTATATTGGTATACATAAAATACAAATGTTTTGCTTTTTTGCACCTTTGCCATGGAGAATTTGTCTGTATCTTTTCTTACCTTTTCAAGATATATTTTTCAGTTTCTTTTTCGCACATTTGCAAGGGATAACTTACCTGTTTTCTTTCCGCAATGGATGACTTTCCTAAGGCAAATAAATATTTCGTAGCTCCAGGAAAAAGATGGCTGAAATCTGATTTCAAATTAAACATTAACGTTTTAGTACTATCTTGGAATATATTGATACGATATAGAATGTACATAACGAGTCAGAAAAAGCTATATGGCTGTCGTGAAAAAAGGGCAAGTTCCCAGAGTATGCTGTACACATTTGGCAGAATTATAAACTGTTCCTCATATGTTTCAACTATCTGATTTCATATTCACAACTTATTATAAAATTTAACATCTTTGATCTGTGCAGGTTATTTTATTTTTATTATTTATTTATTATTATTTATTATTATTATATTTATTATTATTTTTATTATTATATTTTGAAGTATGATAAGGAAAATTATGATAACTACAACTGGA
The DNA here is from genome assembly GCA_016746295.1 of Potamilus streckersoni. Taxonomy (NCBI): domain Eukaryota; kingdom Metazoa; phylum Mollusca; class Bivalvia; order Unionida; family Unionidae; genus Potamilus; species Potamilus streckersoni. The sequence goes on along the minus strand of JAEAOA010000333.1, from coordinate 2,639,124 downwards.
AGGAACATAGAAATTTAAGATGCATTTTGGTAGATACTTTTTCTAAAATGTTTTTAAGTTACCAGCTGTTAAGGTACCTGATGTTAAGGCAGGCGTTGGCCAAGTCTGATGTACTGAAGAGGAGCAACCTCGTGACTAGAGTTGAACAAACTGGTCATGGTATTTGATTTTTTTTAAAAAAAAGAACGTTTCATGACAGTAAAAACATCGTTGGGTTAAATATTTTGAAGACTGGCCTAAATTTTCAAAACATTCATTGCAAACAATGATATATTGGTAAATAAATACCGAAATGGTTGGAGGTCCAGAAATGCTTTAAGGGATATTTTTACCATCTGTTTACAAAATATTTGAAAAAGTACAATCACCAGAAAAATATTTAATATCGGCACACATCAGTATTAGCAAATCCCCACTATCAAATTTAACACACGGTATCTAGCGTGGAGTCTGCAAGAGGTTAACCTGAACGCCATTTAGCAACATGTAAAATGAGATTCAATAATTGCTTCGTCTAGCAACCAGACTAAAATAGACAATTTAACATGCTCGTCGTCTTGTAACCAGTCTAAAAGAGATAATTTAATACGCAGGTCACCTAACAACTAGTCCAAAAGAGACAATTTAACATTCACATCAAGGTAAAACGGTAACGGTAATAATAACACGCAAGTAATCTAGCAACCGTGCTAAAAGAGATTATTTAGCATACACATCAACAAGAATTCGGGCTAGAAGAGGTAATGTAAAATGTACGTCATCTAGCAACTAGGCAGAAAAAAGATTTTTTAACGGACACATCATCTAGGATCTAGGATAAAATAGACGTTTTACAATGGCATCATCTAGCAAGCAAAGATAATTTAACATGCACAACATTTAGTAAACTGGCTGAACGATATAATTAAATCTGCTCATAATGTATCAAAAATATTAACAGAGATAACGTTTTCACGAGAGTATATTATATATTCAATTATGCATTTTAAGGGTGTCTGCTACTTAAAAAAAATTGTTAGAGCGAACTTTGTTAGGACGAAATCAATTTATTGCCACGATACTTTTTATGATATTATTTGTGGGAGCCAATAAGTGTAAGGGTAAAACTATAAGAGATATATGATGTCATTATAATGTAAAACAGTTTGCTACTAAGCAATACTCTTAAATATCAATATATTAAACAGTAAAGATAAAAGAAAAAATTATAACTGAAAGAAAATAAGAGAATACCTGTATAGAAAATTTTACAAACGAAATTTAAATTGACAACCTGCCGTAAATAGATCCTAAAACATTATTTTTTAAAATTGCAGTTACTACCGAAATAATAAAGAATAACTCTTCTTGATACAACAAAGTGAGAGGCTCGGCCAATTACATTTGCAAAGAATTTTAATTACTGCAAATACAATTATTTTAAGGCTATTTGGTGACATGATATAGTTTTCTTAACTTTTCTTATCTAAGAACACGCATTTTGAAAATCCAAAATGTGTCACAACCTATTAACTTCTTTATGTTTTAAGATGTGTTGATACGTAGTAATGCGAAATGACTTTTTATAAGAAGTTCTACACTATGAGATCCTACTAGCGATATTTCTTAGCATTCTTTTATATATGAGCGCGACTATTTATCGTTAACACTAGTAACAATTTGTAATTTTATTTCTAAAATTCTAGTCTTTCGAGAGGTTACATTTTTCTAGTGCTTTGTCGTTAGGCATTATAATGAAAGGACATAGGGTTTATGTACATACAGCTGTAAAACAAATTGAGAGCTTGTCAGGAATCTGAATGTCTTTGAAACATTTATATATATATATATATATATATATATATATATATATATATATATATATATATATATATATATATATATATATATATATATATATATATATATTAAAATGTGTCATTGTTTCAGAATTTTCATGGTCCCTTGTAAAGATGTTTTTTTATTTATTTCACACCCTTGAGAATCGTTAGTGAGACAGTGAAGTATTCACAATGTCATTTAAAGCTAAGAGGAGTTAAAATCTTTGAAAAGGGACGAATTGCTTGTGCTTGTCAGACATTCTGATCTTCTGAAGCGAAGGTATCTTTAATAAAGAAAGAGATAAAAATTGCTTTGTTCAGTTTTTGTGGCAATGAAAATTTCGGAGAATACTGCTTTGGTTTTTATTATAAGTCTGTCTCTGGTTTTGACATGAAATAAAAAGGAATTTCAGTTAAAGAAACTTGATGGAATTGGAATTAACAAAGCTTCATATTCAGACATAATTATGGAAAATTGTTGTTGTTGGGCTTAACGCCATTTTTCAGCACACGATAGGCTATTCATGGCGGCCAGTATTAATGGTGGAGGAAGAAACCGGGAAATCACCGGAAAGAACCACCGACCCACGAGAAGCTACTGGCAAGCTTTCTCACGTATCTACCTTAGCCGAATCCTAGACTCGAACACACGCAGACGGAGTTGAGATGGCAGTGATCCGTAACGGACAGCGCTTTAGACGACTAGGCCACTCGGGGCCCTTAATTATGGAAAAGAAAATGTACAAAGCTGATAGGGGAAGCAAATTCAAATGCATATATATATATATATATATATATATATATATATATATATATATATATATATATATATATAGATATATATGTGTGTGTGTTTATATATATATATATATATATATATATATATATATATATATATATATATATATATATATATATATGTCGATTTCAGTCGAAAGCTGGAATACTAAGTTGATGACGTCAACGTTGTAAACATAAGAAGCTAACATCACGCTATGTCATATTCAGTTCAAGTTCAATCTTGAAAGCACTCCTGCTTCCCAGCTGATCCCCAATACTCACTAGTCTTATTGTTATTTAATGCACGCTCTTTCTTAGGTCTGCTTTAAAATAAAGAAATCAAACTAGGGGTGTATTTCCTCATCCATCTTTTATCGCAGTTGCAGAAAACCGCATAAAGGGGAAGTTTACAGAGCCTTCTGTATCGATTTTACTCTGCGAGGAGATCGAAAATTACCAACAGATTCAGGTAAAAAATTGAAACCAATTTTGAAAATATTAAATAATCGATGTTTGACAGGATCTCTTATAATGTTAGCACTGCATTTATATATTTTTCCGCACTAGTTTATTCCTTAATGTTTAGCCCATTCTTCCACTGACGTCACAACTTGTAAGGGATATCACTGCTGCTTACTCAAAGTGCGACTTGTTTTATAGCCGATAGTTATTGGACATAATGGAATCGTGTCACCTACGCACATTTTCACTACATCAGTTCAACAATAGAGTCGATAAGTGGTGTCGTGCAAACTGGCGTCTTCCTCACAGTCAAACGTGATTGTACGCTAAAGACCAGCAAGGCACACTTTGAACGAGGACACTTACCTTTAAAGCACTGCAAGGTAGGCATTTTGACTTTAGTGGTAGTTTTCGTCTGGAAATGTGTTTCTATGTTGTTTGGTACTTAGTGACTTGAATATTCTGAATATGCTTAAACAGACTGGATTGGTAAGCTAGTAAGGACGACAACCTTGTCAATAAACCAGTCAACTATCTAATTTAGGAAGGACAAACTACACCAGTCAGTTAACTAATCAATCAACATTCATTCATTCATTCATTCATTCATTCATTCATTCATTCATTCATTCATTCATTCATTCATTCATTCTGCCCCTAACCAGTAATTTAATATCTGTATCTAAAGAAGATGATTGAATGCAATATAAGGAAATATATAAAGGAACGTAAACGTGTGTGTGTGTTTATGTACGTGTATGAGTTATTTATAAAATAATATTGGTTGTCTTGTTTATATTTCTGTTTAAAATGACAGTGGTTCGGATTTGTGTTAGTAGTATATGCAATATAAAGATGGTGCTGGTCATATTATATGTAATGTACATGATGAAAGTTTTAAAAAAACCTGGGCCGATTATATTACATGCAATGTACATGATGAAAGTTTTAGAAAACCTGGGCTGATTATATTACCTGTAATGTACATGATGTAGGTTTTAGAACACCTGGGCTAATCATATTACAAGTAATGGACCTGATGTAGGTTTTATGACACCTGGTCCTATTTTCAAAAAAATATCCCAAATATTATTCCTCCAGCCGATATTTTTTAGTATATTTCTCATCATTTTGTTGGGAACAATCAAATTTTCATTAAATACTGAGCAAGCTTCTAATGACTAAATATCCATAATAATACTTCATTGTTAGCAAAAATATTTACATGCCTTATCTTTAAGGAATATTCTGTGATTTCCTAAAATCAGAGGGATTTCCCAACTCTCGTGTTTGGAATGAAAATATTCCCGTGTGCAAAGATTTAAAACTGAAGAGGTTTATTTATCCTTACTTATAAGAACACCGTCAATCTATAATAGCAAGTTATAACAAGTATGATAATGTGATATCTCGAATTCAAAAAAGAAAATTCGATAAATTATATAAAATAGGGACAATGTTGTATGCTTGACCACAGTCATTCGGTTTCGGAAATAAAGAAATATATATATATATATATATATATATATATATATATATATATATATATATATATATATATATATATATATATATATATATATGATGCAATAAACTGACGACGAACAGAACTAAACTAGTAACTAACTAGCTTAAGCGCTTTCGACTCTCAATGAGTCTTTTTCAAAGGCAAATACAAAACATTTAAACGACAAACAAATAAACACAAAAACGTTGTGTTTGTAAACCTCTACATGGCTGTCTCCACAAGTGTTAAAACTATAAATACAACCAGCTTGTATAGACTAGTTGCGGAAACTGAAAACGGTGTATAATTCCCTAAAAGTCTACAAGCCAAAGCGACATCTATTTTTACTTTTTGTACATTTATGTAACACAGATTATATCCCGGATATTTGATTCTATACCGGTTATTCTTATAGTAAAAATTGAAGGATAATAAGAAGATTTAGAAAATGTTAAATTCTACTAGTGCATAGTTTTCATTTTCTAGTCTTCTTGGTTTAGACCGCTTGGTTTCAATGTTCTAAGGCGGCGTATCCAGTATGATTCCTTTTCCTTCCTGGTTTCGGAACTCCAGCTGTGGTTGTTAGCAATAGCGATAAGTATTATATCACTGAAAGTGTGGCATGGGGAGGAGAAGTGTTCTGAGACCGGTCTTCTGTACAGCTTTTTTGTCATCCAATCAGATCTATGAAGGTTTATCCTTTTGTGTAGCTTTGCAGTTTCTCCAACGTACTGAAGGCCACAGATCTTACATGTGATGAGATAAATCACATTCTTTTGCACAGTACGCTTGAAAGTGTTGTTATGCACCACATGATTTGTATTCTTTATATATATATATATATATATATATATATATATATATATATATATATATATATATATATATATATATATATATATATATATATATATATATATATATATATATATATCGCTTCGTTTAGCAGTACCAGTTAACTTGTTTGCAACGCCATTGATAGCAAGGAATTGTTCATATCAGGATCTATCTCGGCTTCGACATATCTTAATGACTTTCAATAATGTAATGGCTAAATTTTACATATTGGAAATATAGACTGAACAATTTGATAAAATTGTATTTTTAATTTGATTCTTCAAAGGTAACAAACTGGCTATTTCTATGTTTGGATATATACTTCCTCCAATATTTAGAAGACAGGGGTGGGGTGGGGGTCTTTTTCAAACTATTACTCGTATGTGTATGTGCTCATCCTTTTGATCTGCTGACCGCTTCGGTTAATATGGGGCGAGACATATTAATACACGAAATATTAAGCAGAGAGAGAGAGAGAGAGAGAGAGAGAGAGAGAGAGAGAGAGAGAGAGAGAGAGAGAGAGAGAGAGAGAGAGAGAGAGAGAGAGAGAGAGAGAGAGAGAGAGAGAGAGAGAGATGGGCGTGGAATAGAAAGTGTACTGCATTATTAGTGGGTCATTCGTTCAGGGTTTGGAATGTGATATTTTTGACCCGGTTTTTAAAGAGGAGAAGGCTAAATCAATAATTACTGCTCACATGTTCTTTCCGCATCGTTGCCTATGAATACAAAATCTGAAACATTCGTTCCTTTTATTTCAGAAAGGACGAGAATTTTAGCTTGGACAACAGCCTATTTTGCGCTAAGTAGGCGTCACAAAACTTCTCTATAAATGTTCAAAATTTGAACAATATCAACTTTGAATTGCTGAATTTTTTTTAACAAAAGTAGTGTAACGAGAATATTTAAATAGAATCATAAACGATACAAGTAATATCTTTCTTAGTTCTGCTGAACTTATGTTTTTCATAAAGGATATGAACGTGAAAGATCTACAAATTTTAGCAATTAAAAGTCAACTCTAAACCCTGGTTTGGCAACGAGTGTCAAAGTCAGAATCAACTCTAAACCGTAGTTTGGCAACGAGTGTCAGAAATCATTAAAGAATAAAAACTGCAGGGAGTAAAGCAAATATGCTGACAGCTATCAGACAGGGAAAAAACGTTTGCATATTATTACTGCCGTTATAAAAAAAAAGTCACTGCAGAAGAAAATACTCATTTTTTAATCTGAAGTTTAACAGCTATTAATGTACAAGAAAAACATGTTGAAAATGTTCAATTACAATAATTTTTTTAAAAAAAGTATTTAAAGAAAAAAAACTTAGTGGACACAGATATTAATAACGAATAATCCAGGAAACGGAGGAACGGGAAGATATTGTCAGTAATGTCTGAATGACACAATTACAGCTAAAAAGTATTTAAAAAAACTGTTAGCAATTTTAAAACATAATAAAGGAAGTTAAATTGATAATATATTTAATGCTTATATAAATGGCTCAACAGCTGAAATGGTAAATATGTATGTAAAATATAATCTTGATTGTTTTCCTCGTACCAGATCATTGGAGGGAACGGCGGTATTTTACCAATTTATACATACATACATACATACATACATACATACATACATACATACATACATACATACATACATACATACATACATACATACATACATACATGCATGCATGCATGCATGCATCCATGCATCCATCCATCCATCCATCCATCCATCCATCCATCCATCCATCCATCCATCCATCCATCCATCCATCCATCCATCCATTCATCCATTTACACACACACACACACACACATACATACATACATACATACATACATACATACATACATACATACATACATACATACATACATACATACATACATACATACATACATACATACATACATACATACATACATACATACATACATACATACATACATACATACATACATACATACTTATAGTTGTATCATGCAGATATTGTTAAAGTAATTTTATCTCACTGACACGGTATGCACTCAAGCCGAGCTTTACCGTTCAGGAAATGCGCACGAATGGGGTATGTGATAGTCACAACACCACCTCAACTAGGTGAATTTTGTCGTAAACGAGATTCCACTATGCGATAGTGTATTTGATGTTCCAAAGCTTTGTTTTGTAGTTTTCATTCCACATGTTTTGCCAAGAATGACGAACGTGCTGATGTGAACACTATTTGAAATCAGTATATTGAATCTTTCGTTCGGAAATGGTGACTGTGGGGCAGCCTTGGCTGCTTTTTCTACTGTTTTATCACTCTTATACAATGTGACTAGGATGAAATAGGAAAGGAAATAAGAAAACTTATGAAAGTTCTTTCTGAATGGTTTCAATTAATTTGAATGCTTTTAGTGTGGCTGTACTTTTTGCTTTAAAAATGAAACTTAATGTGGTGACCGGTTTTTTGAGACTGCGTAATTGGTATTGAGTGGGAGCTTCAACAAACTATCTAAGGGGAGGTAATGGTACAAAAAGGCTATACTTTCATTGAATTTACTCTGAAAAAGCAGATACATTGCTGAGGACATTCTGAACATGCTAAGGTCAACTATAATTTTATGATGCTTTGATAACCACGGTTTTGTGATTTGGGAACACACATTTTACAAAATATTTTGCTGTTCTGTTGTTATCAAACACTGTCTGAGTTTCGTCTGAGTGCATGAAATTTCATTTAGAACGACACCAGGTGCTTCGACAAATCCGATTATTGTTCGATATCACAATTCTATTTTTACTACCCTTCTTTTATATCCACGAAATTTTTAATTCAACGCATAACAGCCAGTGGTTCGTCATGACATCACTTTCTCAGGTCTCTCACTTCATGGTCTTTTTATATAGCAGGCTTATGCTTAGTCAGAAATTATGCTTGTAAAACGATTTATTCCTATTGTTTTCTGTAATTCTTTGCAACTTAAACATTTCTGGATAATATAACTATCATTGTTTTACCTATTTGTTTAGTGCCTTTCCGTTTCTATCCATCTTTATTTTTCCTGTTTCAAATGTTAATATAAATTCTCCAGTGAAATATAAGGAAAAGAAAAAGTTAGAAAATATTGTAAAGGTTATTTAGAGCAGTACGACTAAAACAGAAAAAGAAGAAAAGACATGGAATTGTAATTTGTTGATGATGTTGTTGTAATCGGATAAATGAGTTTCACTTCATTCATCCAAGTCATCATTATTCTCAGAAAAGCAGAATGTAGCAGTCTGTTGGGACTAGCGGTAGCAATAATTTTGTCACGGTCTTGGTTCAAGTACTTTTATTTCCATAACCAGTCTTCATACTTGGGGCTAGTCATGATAAAGCTAAGACCATAGATACAGGGCTATTTGCACCATATTATTGCCTATCATACGCTGAAAACTGGCATTAACACCCAAACAAGATAAAACGACAAAAAAAAAAAAAAAAAAAGAAAAACTAAAAGCAATTGTTGATAGCGGGAATGGGTAAAGGTGGGCGGTATAACTGTAACATGGAATCGACTCTATATAAAAGAGCGGGTTAACTGTCAGCTTACAAATAAACTTACTTCTGTTCACAGAAGAATGTAGATATAAACCGGTATCCCACTGAAAGTGTGGCCAGGGGAATAGGTAAGATATGTAGCCTTCAGTGTGTCGGAGAAACTGAAAAGCTACACATAAACCTTCATAGATCTGATTGGATGACAAAGAAGCTGTACAGAAGTCCGATCGCAGAACACTTCTCCTCCCTTGACCACACTTGCAGTGATATAACACTTATCACAATTGCTAACAACCCCAATTGGATTTCCGAAACCAGGAAGGAAAAGGAATCTGACTGGATACGCCGCCTTAGAACACTGAAACCAAGCGGTCTAAACCAAGAAGACTAGAAAAGAAAGATATGCACTAGTAGAATTATCCTTTGCAGCCCAAACATTTCCTTTTCAAACTTTACTCGATTTTCTTAGTATCATTTAATTACTACTATAAGAATAAATTATCCAGAATATAATCATATATGCGGGATATATTTTGCATTACATAAATGTACACAAAGTAACAGATGTCGCTATGGAACATGGTTTCTAATTAAAGAAAAATATTTCTCAGTATCCGCAACAAGTCTACATAGGCTGGTTGCGACGTGATGCATATATAAGTTTAATTCATGTAGCCATTTAGAGTTTTACAAACACAACGTTTTCTCTTTTATTTGTTTGTTTTGTCTATGTTTTGTATATGCCTTTGAAAAAGACTCATTAAGAGTCGAAAGTGCTCAGGCTAGTTAGATACTAGTTTTGCACTGTTCGTCGTCAGTTTTTCTTGAACAATCCCTGACACACGTGATCCCTTGCTGGATCCAATGCTCACGAAAGGGCTGTTATTCGCCATATGATTTGTATTATATATATATATATATATATATATATATATATATATATATATATATATATATATATATATATATATATATATATATATATATATATATATATATATATATATATATATATATATATATATATATATATATATATATATATGGGATTTCTAGGGTAAATGTACTGAAGGAGCAGAATTGTGTCTTGCGCCTATCCTAGTATCCTAGTTACTAGAAATGACTTTGCCAGAAGCTCAAATCTTTTCATGGGTATGAGACTGGGTAGGTGTGAGGGTATATTCAATAAGCAGCGACTTTATTTGGCATTTGTGTGCAGATGTTGACAGGTATTAAAATACAATTCATTTTTCTAAAATAACGGAATAGGGAAGGGTTACTGTTATCTTATGCGAATTTCTGTTATTTTGTTCTTTAATGGGGTGGGGTAGAAACTTTTCGATACAATAACTGTCTCATAATATGGATCACACTATAAAGAATGGCCTTAAAATGAGGGAGTAATTGGTATTGCAGTGGCAATTTGATTCTTAACATGACGACTCAAAACCAGTGGGTAATTATTTCTAAGCCTGTCTTGACCAGTTTGGGGTAGACTATCAAGGTTTATATCCATACAACACACCCAGTTGCGTCACTAGGGCTGGTGTTACCTTGTGCGGTCACTCATAGTATCACCCATATGGACCCCCTTCCTGCCGAAAAATTAAAAAAATATATAGACAGTCATGTGCGGGAACTCATTGTGTCATCCTCATGGACCTCCTTCCTACACAAAAATTCAACCTTTTTATAGACAGTGATTTTGGTGTAAGCCACCTCTGATGGTGTAACCCGGTGCGGTCTGCACCCCCGCATTCCCGAACCCCATAGTAACGTAATTGAAAACACCCAACTCTTTCTTTTTGATATCAGTGTTCCATACTGGTTTGTATATACGTTGCTATTCAAAGTTTAGTGACGTGATTCGTGTTTGCGAGTCGACCCCTTATTATAGTGTTGGTTGTCACAAATAATAGTGTAATTTGAAACAAGGCACGTTAGATAGGGCAATCTTGTAGGTATCTATTCGAGGTATGGCAATTTACATGCCGCTGTATTCATTTGTATACTGGTAAGATTTATTTATAGGAAAATTGTTCAGAACCAAAGAAATTGTATTAAGTCAATCGTCTAAGTATAAACTTAGTATAGCAGTGTAGAAAGGGAGACTCAACTGCTTTTGCTTTCTTAATTTTCCGTGGGCATATGTAATTAAAACCCTACATATTTATTATCCTTTCCAAGCAAATGTACCTCATAAGCTAACGATCCAAAATCTCATCAATGGTACACACCTCACAAAACGTCCAAATTTAAGTGTTATGACGATTCATTCAGTCAGATATGTAAATTCATTAAGAGAAATATGTAAAAATATCACCAAACTACACGAAGTCAGTAGCATACTAACGGCGGTGGGACAGGGGAACGAGAAAGTTGCCTAAGGCGCCAACACAACTGACAAATAAGTTACTACACTGTTTTAGAACGGCTGATCTCGTTACCAAACACTGATAAGCAAAGCACGCTGACACGACATTAATCTTTCCTACTATGAGGACATTGTAAATTAAAGAAGTGTTTGTTTTATTGATTACACTACTATAATTGTGTGTTCTCTTTACACACTTATAGGAATTCAGAAATCTATTAAATCAATAACAGTTCGCATTTCGCATAATAAATACTATATTGAATAAAAAAAATTCTTTTGGTAACTCTAAACTTGTTTATCTGTGATATTTTTTATGATCCATATTTGTTATTTCACCTTTAGCGCAAATTAAATGGCGTTAAATCACAAGCAATTTATTGATTTGTTTTGTATGTAACGTGAAGTCGAGTTTAGCAGTTGCCTGCATGTAACACACTAAGGGTCTATATGTAGTCTTCCTCAATTCTGCAGTGAGGGTAAAACAACACTATTAATCGCCTTTGAAAGGTGAAAGACTCTTTCCTTTCTCTACTGCTGTCCTTTGCTTTAAACAATTAGATGGACGCTTAATGCTTTAAACAATTGGATGTTTGTTGCTTTAAACAACTAGATGGATGCTTGTTGCTTTTAACAATTAGATGGATGCTTGTTGCTTTAAAATTAACAACAACTTTATTAAAAGATAAACATGTTTCAGTAACTTGCACTGTTTGATATAAAGGCAAATCATTTTCTAGGAGATGCCATTTCGGGCTTTGCATCAATTTCCATCAAAATATCGCAACGAATGAATGAAAGAAAGAAAATTAATTGCAGGAAAAATAAATAATATAATTTGAAAAAAACCCAAAGAATATCACAAATAATATTTTCAAGACATACATTTTGTTCACAATCGAGTACACACACACACACACATATATATATATATATATATATATATATATATATATATATATATATATATATATATATATATATATATATATATATATATATATATATATATATGAGGTTTTGTTGGGTTCAAATTACACATTAGTCAAAGCCATTTGTTTTGCATTGTATGCTGCTAAAAATATCCTAATTGTATGTAGTGTATTTTAGTGACGCGATTAAGGATGCCAAATCTTCACTTTTTGGGCAGTATAGGGTACTTATCATAATTGGAAAACCGCTGAAATTCACTGTTGGTCTGGTATTCCGTTGTTATCTAAGTGGATACATGTCTGCCATTATACCTGTGCATTGTGACTATAATATAGCGTGAACCGGGTTTCTCTGAACACACACAGCCTATTCAGACTGGCTGTCCTTGAGGTTCCAAGCTAAAGAGGTATTATTTTTTTGTGGATACGCAACAAATATATTTATCACCCTTGTCCTACAACTTAAGACCCTTCGGGGATCTCAGCGCGTAACTAACGGCTTTGTGTAACGTGTTTTAATGTCAACCAATAATGAAATTTTCTACACAATAAAGTTATAATGATTTGTATGACTGTACTTACCCTGATGTTTTTTTTCTATGATAAACTCAGATTCTCACAAACGAAATAGAACTATTTACAAGTTTCGTTAGTCTACATTTCATTTGGCTGGAAAGCGACGAAAGCCAGGAATACTGAAATCGAATTAGGTTGAAATATTGTTTTTTAACGAAACGAATACAAAAATATATTATGCTTATTAGAACTATGAGTAATGTTTCGTTTCGTTAAAGAGATTTACCCTCTACACGAACCTACTTGATCATACTTCAGCATACCTCGATACCGTCGCATTGCAACAAATTCAAATGTATGTCAACGGAACAGGAATATGATTCCATTTGCAAGTGTCATATGTTGATTAGACATGGACAAAGACTGGGCAGTAAGTCTATTAATTACACAGATATATTAGTGGAAGAGTGTCGATGTAGGCTGCCAATTGTGTGAGATATTCCTGAAACTTTTGACTATTCGTTCCGCTGTCAGCGACATCGAACTGGCTACGTAAGGCCGTTATTTGGGTAGTAAGACGGAGCACTTAAACAAAAACAATATGATTTATGTCTTAAATTATACGACTATTTATCACCCGTGCAGGCTCCTTACAGAAAGAGATGTACCTGACATAAATATGCTGTAATGGATTCACACAAAAATGTCAAAACGATGTACGTCAAATGAAATTTTGTGTATTTTGTATGGATATAAAGATCCAAACGACCATCATAATTTAGATTGTTCCTAATAACATCCTTATTAATATTCCTGTGGTAGGAAATCTTGGTTAGCACAGGCAGTTCGGAAACAAATCATACAACACATTTCATTAACTAATATATAATTAAAATCAGGTTGTCAAGGTAACCACCACTGGCACTGAAAATGGGTGAACGATTACCAAATCGATTTTTATTATATATTCATTTAAGCATGTGCTCACTTGCCCACTTACTGAAATGACTTTTAATATATGTTATTGTCTGTGAATTATTATTATTATTATTATTATTATTATTATTATTATTATTATTATTATTATTATTATTATTATTATTATTATTATTATTATTATTATTATTGTATGTACAGTAACCATTCATGGCATTGTTATTGTAATATTAACTTTTAACTCTGTTTCTAAAATTTTGCTATTTTTATTATTATTATTATTATTATTATTATTATTATTATTATTATTATTATTATTATTATTATTATTATTATTATTATTAAGTACTAAGGTATTGACAAAGCATTTCAATAAGTACTCATTACAAAAGAGTACATGCTCATCAAAAGGAATTATATACATTAATGTTTCACTTCTCACCCTAACCTTATGATCGAGATGATGTTTTTTTAGTGTGTGTGTGTTCGATTCTAAGATTCGGCGAGTATGGATATGTGAGAAAGCTTGCCAGTAGCTTCTCGTGGGTTGGTGGTTCTTTCCGTGGATTTTCCGGTTTCTTTCTCCACCATTAATACTGGCCGCCATGTATAGTCTATCGTGTGCTGAAAAATGTCGTTAAGCCCCAGAACAACAACAACAATGTGTGTGTATGTGTGTGTATGTATGTATGTATGTGTGTGTGTGTGTGTGTGTGTGTGTGTGTGAATAACTACGCCGTGAAAAGAAGATCAACAGGTTACGGATTTGTTTTATACAACCAAACTTGCTGTTCTTAGACTGATTGTTCGTTGTTGCATACAATTACCTCAAAATAATGTTTGATGTTTACATTTTTTTAAAGAAAAATGGCATACCTTATCTTGATAGTGGTCATGACTTAACAGCAGCTTTCCACTGATTACGTAACTCCTTCTTCTTTTAAACTGGAAGATATTGGAAGCATAAGTCTTCACGGATTCTCACCTTTCCATTTTACAACGGAACACAGCAATATTTGTCCTGGACGTGTTCATAGGGGAGATGCGGTATTAACCACGTGACCTTGGGTCATGCATGCATAAATTCGAGACGGGTATACAGCTGTAACATATGAGGTCAATGGGTGTAGTTGACCGACGTTACGGGCCGAACTGATTATGTTGAGACCAGTTTGTGTATTCTACTTGGTGGTTCGATACTACAGTATGGTCCAAATATTTGACCTTGGACTATTAGTTACACAATTTATAGTTGTCATTAGTCCAACAAGTAGGTCTCCGCTTTTGTTTTTCAACTGTCCTGAAAAAAGAGCGGAGACTTACTTGTTGGTCTAAGGTGACAGCTAGTTGCCTTTCATAACTAGCCTTTCTACAGGCGTCAAAGTAAGAATCCATCTTTTGGTAGAATGCATGGAGTTATAGGCCATTGTGTTTTTGGACCACCACCCTTCGATATCGATTGTACACTCACATTGATAGTAAACAAGTTGACCTTTTGATCCATAAAAGCAGTTCTATCGCTGACCGCGCTATGAACATATACATGTAAGGACAGTTGTCCGGTTCATCCCATTTTTGACACCAACATTCCATTCAAACAATTGTGGGCCTATATACAGAATTTATGAAAATGGTGATGTTATGTGTGGAATATATTTGTATTGTGTCTACATAATGATTCTAAGTGGAAAGGATTAGAGTTACCATGTACACAATTTTGAAATGAATGTATATAGACCACAATAGGTGATGTAAAAGTGATGCTTTCTTTTGGGGCGTTTTAAAGGTATAGTGCAGTTACCACTGACAATTTTTTGTGACAACAGAAAAGCATGTACCATGGATATCATTATGTTTACACTCTACGAGAAAGTACGAGATATTCGTGAGAACTCGAACTGGATTACTTACTGAATACTTTGCTCACATGAAAGGTGATGTATACATGACATTGAGATAATGTTTTGTTGATAGCCAACTCTCATTATTATTGTGTAGCAGTGGTAATGAATATTTTTTAATTATAGTTTAACAAACATGGCAAGCCAGTCAGATAAATGGGGTTCGTCTGTGTGGGGATTTGATGCCATGAAGTCATTTGATGATAGATAAGATGTCAAAGAGAAACGGGCCCCGCCACAACTATGATGAAATTATTTTGTACCAGCCAATTGTTTTAGACTTCATAATATACCGACCTATGGTAAAACGTTACTTTGTGTCCTTCGATGATTTGTGCTAACGAGCCTTTTCACTGGAAATTGCAGTCTAACTCAGAATCTCCACGTTTTAGTATTTCGGGTAAACTTAAATAACCACGTTATTTGATTCTGATATTTCAAGCGAAAATCTATTGAGCGCAAATTTTTATTGTGTCATTGGCCGCTTTTATTGTGTCATTGGCCGCGGACATTCTTTAGCATCATGATGTTAGGAAGTCGTACAATAGTAGTTAATGAATTGACCAAAATCCCAGTTCCAGTTACCGAATTGATCGTGTTTTCTCTTACAATCACAGTATGGAACTTTTTCTTTTTTGTTTCGTACTCACAAAATCAGATGTTGTCTTCATAATCGCTGCATAGTACGTTTTGATTGTGTAAAAAGCACTGAGAGTCAGTTTTGGTAAGATATTGTATTTGTTTTTTTAGTGGAATACACTTTGGAGACTTCAGTTTGCAACAACATGTATGCAATGCTACGAACATTAGCGAAAGCTGTGGCGGTGTTGGTTGTGGGGGGAAAAAATCCACCTAGATGCGAATCCTTCCCGGCCGCCCCATTTATAGATGCATGATCTAATTACTGCTTCGTCGACGGAGGAATTAACATTACTATTAGCATTTCCTTTGATGAAATGTTCCATTCAAATTGCTTAATTTAGAATAAATCGGGATTCAGAGTATAAAAGCCAACCTATATTTTCCACTTTAAGAAATTAAATCACATCTAAGCTTTAGCACCTTATCCAGTTTTGGTTGGTAAAAGAAAAATCAAGACTTATCATTGTGATCCGATCATTCAACTTCCTGGTGGGCTTGGACGCCGGTGGGATGGTTGCGCAAAAAAAAAGCAAAAAAAAAAAAAACAAAAAAAACAAAAACAAAAAAACAGCCGTGTACCCTACTCCCAATTTCTATGTTGATTTGTAGAACAACAAAACTAATAAGCTTTATCGTCGTTGAAAAAAATACCGTCGTGTGGTAAAATAACAAAAATATCTTGGTTGGCGGCTAAAACAAGTAAAAACAAAATGCGGGCCATATGGTTGATTAAATTTAACCGATATTATAAGAAAGTGGCATGCATTTCGTAACCCTCGTCCATCTCGCTCTTCAAGAACCAAATACTTGAAGTTGGCTGTTCATTTGAAGTCCAAGTTTCGCATTTGATCTCTGGTGCTAATCTAACTGTCGACGTTTAATGTTTGCTTTTCATATTGTAAGACGCAGAGACCTATTTCTACAGACACATATTTATTACATGGCATGCCTACTACAAATGACTAACTTGTCTGGCCTTTTATCCAGCACAATATGTGTCAGTATTATCTCTAGTTTGTGGAGTGTTGATTTAGCAGAAAGAACGTTTATATATTACCATATATTATAATTTCTAGAACACTACATCTCTCTTGTTTTCAGATTGAAAATTTACATTTTTCAATTGGAAATCAGTTCAGTATATTTCAAACTAATTATATTGATAAGTATGTTTTGAAATTCATGAACTTCACTTCTCGGTTTTCTTTTATTATTGAAAAAAATGGAATTTAGGATTTAAGATTGGAACACTAAATTTTCCTAACCAAACAAATATTTCCAATGCTCTAGTTTGGGACAAATCCCTTTTTTCCATTTTACAGCCAGTCGAGCAATTTTCATACATTAATCAATTTATCTACCGTAATATAGTCATTCATGTCCTCTTAGCATACTGAATGCTTGAATCTACATCTAGTAATTCATATCCTGTGAAACAACAGTAAGCGGTCGTTGATAACTGGCCATAGAACACAACTAATTTTACTATATATTCTCTACATTTGTTTCTCTGTATTGAACTTTCCACTGTGTGACAATCAATACAAATCATACGTGAATTTAAAATACCTTCAAAGTTGACTTCATGGTGAAGTTCTTGTCTAGGATTGATCTGCATTTTTTTTGAGAGGCTGAAATGTAAACCAAACACCATGCAATGGAACACAGATTTCACTTCCGGATCATCACCAAGACCTTATTACTCATTGTGCACTGTCGCCGAGTCACAGAGACAAGCACACCATAAGCTCATTTTCTAAAGAGTAAACAATTGCTTTTAAATCCTTACCAAGAATGTCTAAATCTAACTCTTGTATCGCCACCAAACGCAGACAGGAAAAAAAAATGATTTAAAAATAGACTGGGACTACTGAACCGGAATTATTAATTGTGACCTGAGGCCAACTGTCACAATCGCACGACTTATATTGCTGATTGCATATTGCGATAAGCCACCAGATTATCAGCTAATCAAAATATTTAATGCAAAATAAATCCGGTATGATTAATTAGCACTGTTTAAACGACCTTGTCATATTGTTTGTACGCAACACATATATTTATTTATCGACTTAAGTGTCCTTTTCCTTGTGAAATGATTAAATGACTAAAATAAGTAATTTTTTTAAAATTTACTATACAGAGGATCGAATTTAGGTTGCTACATTGGGTTTGAAGCGAAACAATTACGATAAAGAAGCTCTCGTGTTTTGCATTTAAACTTAAAAGCCAAAATGTATTTTATGAATAATTTCATATGAGTAGTTGTCAAATGAGGCTGTTCTATTTGATTTGGATAAAACGAGCTTGCAAAATTATTTTCGGAGGGAATGTCATAAAGAAAATGAGAATGAAATTTCACGTGAACTTGGGAGGATAAAACGTAAGGCTGCCACTGAGACTGAAATAAATATTCTTCGAAAGAGACATGCAAGATTCAAGTAAAAAAAGTGTCAAATAAGACACTATTAAGAGAAAAAGAAATGTTCAGCAGCATTGGGTTGGTAGTTATCCATAGCTTGAATTCATCGACTATGAAAGAAATATATTTGTAGTTATTACAAACAATACTCAAAACTGGTACAGGTTGAAAATTCGCCGGTGTCCATGAAACTATGAAATTTATAATGTAATCAAGCAAGTTTCATGACAATATTTGAATCTCAAAATGCCCGAATGTGCAGCACAGTATATGCATAACACTAACCGACATTTTCAGAAAATCCTTGAAATTAGAGTTGTTAATACTCTTATAGGAAAGGCCATTTTAAAAACTAAATGAAAGTGAAATTATAAACAAATAAAAACTGAGAACTTTCTTTAGACACAACTTACACTTTGTCCCCATATCGGAAACCATTTCCTAATATGAAAATGCTGTGCAGGATTCAGGTGAAGAACGGTTTAAACTTGGTGCTGATTATTACAAAAGACTCAGAAAAAGAGATTTTGTTCTGTTCAGCCTTTAGATAAGTTGGGGAATGTCTGAATTTTAGAAAATCTTTTTCCAGTCTTACCGATGGAAGAACTGATATTACCAGCATAAGCAATAGTTTATATAAGATACATTGACAGTAAAAAAATGGCAAAACTAAAACCATAAACCTTTTTGAATAATATATATAACTTTAATAGCTATTTGATATCATAATTCTGTTATTGTTATTAACTATATAGATCTACACTTCAGTTTACAGTTAAATATTTAAATAAGCTACACTGTTACGAAGCCAAAGATCAGAACAACACTATGGATGCTTTAAGTCTTCTAAACGATTCGCGTTGTTAGGCACACATTCAATCCTTAAGGTAGTATGGTTGTTTTCTTACTCGTGTTGACCTTCTAGATCTGATGTTGAATTTGTTTCACATGCTTCTACCCTCCATCTTTAGATTTATATATTGTTTGATAATCTTCTCTTTTTGCTGTTACCATGGACCCCTTTTTGTTGACAATTTCATATAGTTTAGGATCGAATGCAGTTGATAACTTAACTCGCTCATCGTGTTTAGCCAGAAGCCCGTCTCCAACATGTCAATATCAATTCTTCACTTTCCAAGTTTGATCTTCATAGTTCTTCATCGTTTTAATATTATCACTATTGATTCCCCTAGCTTTAGTGTCTTCTAATTTAATTGGTATACTTGGGAGTTTAGTTCTCATACTTCGTTCCATCTTGGCGGGAGATTTGTTGGTTGCGGCATGAGGTGTAGCTATATATGTGCGTAACAACGTGTGCATATCTTGTTTCCAAAATTTTTGTTTTGCATTAGTCTCTTTTACTGCTTGTCCCATTGTCCCTATAAACCTTTCTGCTTCGTCGTCGGCTTTGAACCATATTGGTGTTATTTTCCTATTCTTTCATCCCATCTATTTTGCAAACTTTTTCAAACTAGTCCGTTGAAAGGATGTTCATTATCTGATTTCCTGTATTCCAAACATTGAAAATATCTGGTATTAATTGCGGGAAGTCAGTTTTCGTAGAGTTAATATCTTCAACGACTCGATATCCGGAGTATCAGTAAGTAGACTCCAGATGGGAGAGAGCTAGCAAAGTCCATGCTAATCTGACACCATTGGTTGGCTGGCATAACATGTTTTTAGCTGTAGGACTGAGTTACAGGGATTAAAGCGTCTTCAGTGTGTGAAGGTGTAACTGTATGTGTTTTAAGTTTCGTTTACCTTTCAAGATATCCGTGAACGTCTGGTAGTAACTCTTCGCTGTGGCACAGATTCTTCGAATTATTTGTAAATGCATGCTTGTTTCTAGAGGCATACATTATATGGGTAGATTTTTTCTGATGGGACATACCACGATACTTTTTCAATGTACCGGTACTTCGACAGTTTTCGTCAGTAAGGAATGTACGGAAATTTCTAAGTAATCTTATTGCAAATTTAATGTTATTGCGTGTTTTCGTTTGATATGACAAAAAAATCCCACAAATCTTATATTTGCTTAAAAAACTTGTCAAATAATTGTGAATATTACTAATATAATTATGTTCATGGTTCTTTAATGACATCTTTGACACGTGTTACGTATGCCAACGTGTTGTAAGAGATTTTTTGAAAACTTTCGATTGGTGTCTTCGTAGATTTTCAATATATGAGTAATAACAATTTTCCTTTTATAGCCAAACGTTCAGTTTTATGACCTTTTGTTGTACACTTTTGTAGCTCTTTAGGTAGGTGTAAAGAGCTAAAATAGAGTTGAATTGTTACGGGATAAGTTTGAATTAATCAGCTCATAAGGAAATATCTTACAACTTATTTCCTGCTTAATATATCATTTTTGGAATTCCTTGTACACATTAAATCTTACGAAGGGATGTGAATGGAGATTGGATATAAGGCTATAATTTGATTATAGAAAATATGTTTTGTACATTTTGGTTTGTATGCTAGAATTAGATAAATATCTGCAATTAACACACAAAAAGCAAACGTTGGCTCAGTCTAGAAAAGTCTTTAAGGAATGGTTCTTTTTTTCATTATGACCGTTGACAAGCAAGGCTTAACATTAGTGCAGAGTGAGAGTCAACACGTAGCACCAGAAGACTTTATTTAGACTTAAATACGTAAAACAAAAACAAAATAAATTTTAAAAGAAAGACATTTTTTGTCTAATTCCCCAAGCTGAACGCACTCACATCACAATAGGCGACAGAAAATACATGTGACGTGGATGGGTGGGTCTTAGTTACCCAATTGTTTTGCATTTCGATTAGATGATCACTTTGGCAGGTGTGCTGTCCAATATCGTGAATTCTTGAAGAAAAAACAAAGAGAACTAGGTATCCATACATTTGAAGACTGACAAATCTATATAATTTGTATGTGACGTTCCAACACCAGTAGTAAAGTTCATTAACGGAGAGGACTGTGTTCGTTTCATTGCTGAAAATACGGGAAACAGTTTAACTTTTGAGATCGTTACGCTACGATGGCCCAAGAAATACAGTGGACCATGCGCTGTAGGTTACATTCGTTTCCCTCTAAAATGTATGCGAATTATTCCGTACGCTACTGAAGTTTTAGGTCCGAACCAAATAGATTACCAGATTACTTGCACAATCTGGCTGGGCTTTTTTTCCTTAAAATGTCATGAAATTGCTGCGCTTCAGCGCGCGTTTGGTGCATTTATACACATGAGCAATTAAAACGGAAACTCCTGGAAATTGTGTAAAATATGTTTGTAAATATTGCATTCGGTGTAGAATATATATATATATATATATATATATATATATATATATATATATATATATATATATATATATATATATATATATATATATATATATATATATATATATATATATATATATGAATGAATGAATGAGTTACAATTTTGAAAATATAAAAATTATGTACAATAAACATTGGTATATTAAATAACCAAGCAAATGTTTCAATGAAACCACCTTGCATGAAACTTCAAGATTTTAATACATTTTTAGAATGGCTGGTACGTTGTACAACTTAACTCTGATCGTGCGGAGGTAGTTAAAATCTTGTATTACTATAAAATCCATCTGAAGTGTGTGAATATCAAAATATGACTGATTGTATCTTCAGAAGTACTGTAGAAATGATTTTTGGCACAGTGAATGAGATTTGAAAAGAGTTGAAATATAATTACACAGTTTTCAACAGTTTAACTGTACAATTTTTGGTTAACATTTTAATCGGACGATAAGAAAAGGCAAAAAAAAAAAACCAACAACAAAACAAAACAAAAAAAAAAACAAACAAACAGAGAAACTAATTAAAAAAAACAATAAAAGCCAAACAGTTTTTGGGCGAAAAGCATGCCTGTATCTTTATGACGAATTTATCCAGGTAAATTCATTACGCAACTGAAAGCCTTTTCTTTGAATCAGTACCACACCAACTACCCGGAATATATTTCTTTTATTCACAAAATTCAACGTGGAATTTTTGACATATCAATACTGCCTTCATCTGACTTCATCGTCCGCCATCTTTGAATTTCATCAAGATTCGAACGTGGATTCATTTAGAACTGTTTAGTGATAGGACTTATATTTTTCAAGTATAGGATTGGTTTTTGGATTGTTTTCACAAAATTTAAGTCCTTTTTTAAATTTTACTTTGTTTTCTATGGAAATAAAAAGAAATATTTTTGTTAAAATTTACAAAGCTTGCTTGCTTCACACGTTTCTTTGTTACTTTGAATGATCCAAGATTTGTAACAGCATGTATTTTAATTATATTCTTGTATTTTAATTATATGGGTGTATTTTAATTATATGTATGTATTTTAATTATATGCACGTATTTTCAGTATATGCTAAATATGATACTTTGCATGATTTAATTTCGAATATTTTACTTTGCATTATTTAATTTTAAATATTATCTGTTCTTAATTTTGCATATTTTTGTGTGCATAAAATGTAAATTCTAGCTTTCGTCTTCATATCTGCTAATGTTAATGTTTGAAATCGTTAAGTATGTTATTGCAATACTAAACTTTGTTGTCTTCATATTTCATTTTAAGTAGTTATATTTGCATTTATTAATATTATTGTACAACTCTGTTAAGTATCACACTAGAAAAACCCTCACATATTTAGAGACAACTCACAGATAGACAAAAGGATTAAAATGACACTGAAGCGTTTTCTAGATCATACTTCTAGATTTGGGTGAGATTCCAGAGAACAATACCTGATTTCAGATCAGTCTGTTAAGAAAAGTATAAATAAATAAAAATAAATAAATAAATAAATAAATAAATAAATAAATAAATAAATAAATAAATAAATAAAATAAATAAATAAATAAATATGTCTTATAGAAAGTGTATGCCGTTTTACCAATATAGTTGGACTGAGATAGTTAGAAAAATAATTCGATCGATGTATCCGTGGCACCGTGTTCTTTTCTTAGAATCTGTAATATATTGTACCCTGAACAGTGGTTCCTCCTCAGTGATTAACCAGACAGCACAGTATACCGTATGTTCATAACGGCTATTTACAGAAATGTCCCAGTACGACAACAGGTGGTGTTAATTACAATGTTCTACAGAAATGTCCCAGTACGACAACAGGTGGTGTTAATTACAATGTTCTAAGTTCAACATTGGTATCATCTGACTTGTAAAAAGTTTCATTTACACTACGCTGTAACTTCTACCATACTTTGTATTTTTAGAAACAATTTTGGTGATTAAATTGGAATTAAATAAATTGTCAGAATAGAACGAGGAGATTTAGCAATGAAATGATGCAATGTACAATGTTGAATTGTGCAATATTAACAAAATGCACATACAATTTGAAGATATGAAACAGCAACATTCCAATATCACGCATATTACATTAAGAATGAAACACATCTTGAGGTAAAAATGCTATCTACGATGTATATCCCACACAAAGAAAAATTCAAAGTGGAATAATGCAGAATGGAATATGCAGAAATTTTGTTTTCCTAGGTTTATAAATGCTGGATGTTTCAAATAAAACAATTGTAATAATTCACTGAAGTGAAATATCATACATATTTTCTCTGTCGCTATGAAAACATTGCAACCTAGAAATGTCAGCTACATACTTCAGACGACTGCATGTTCTATATGGCCGACTCGCTTGCAAACAATCAAAGTACTAAATCCAATAACATGCATATACTTTTTTACTTCATTTTGTGGACATGAACTACTACTATTGATACTAATGACCAAATTTAATAGCCTTAATTGTGTCATATATGAGGTCATTAGAATGTAAAATCTGTCAGATATACCCCGTCCTCTGACGAATTTAATGTACAGTGAATTTGATATATATATATATATATATATATATATATATATATATATATATATATATATATATATATATATATATATATATATATATATATATATACTTTACAAATCAATTTTTTCTTCCCATAAAGATGAATACAGCGACGGTTAAACCTTTGGGTGATTTTAATATGACCAGATTGATGGAGGGGAACGTCAGTGGCAACGTCAGCAATGTTTTGAAAGATGTCACATTAGAAAACCTATTGGAATATTTGTTTGCAGCTTTCGAATCAAATTCACAATCAACAACAACGCAAAACAACACTGTATGGTAAGAATATTGTCTAATTGAACAGACTGAATATATATATATATATATATATATATATATATATATATATATATATATATATATATATATATATATATATATATATATATACTTTTCCATTTAAATGAGATACAAATTTAGTGAATCGTTTGTAGCAAATCAATTCAAGTACTAGTGTAAAAAATTAATGGAAACAATATTTTTTCGCAATATTTAAATAAGGTACTCTCTAAAAAGTATATACTATTGATATAAAGGATATATTAACTGTTGAAATAATAATTTATGAATATCCAGGATTCTTATAAACAGTAGATTTTGCAAATTTAATATTCCAAAAGGACTAAATCCTGTAGTCAGTAGGTAAACTACTAAAATCCCATTATTCATGACAATCCTGTCCTGGTTTCAAGAATGTTCATGTTAAATAGATCCTGTTCAAATGCATGAATGAATTAACTGAAACAATGATGAGGTTTATGACTGATTTCTACGGTGGTGATTAACTACATGTTAAACGTATTCCACAATGTAGAAAGAAACAGAAAGAATATTTCTCACCCTATCATACGTACTACTATCTACGTTCGCATATATATATATATATATATATATATATATATATATATATATATATATATATATATATATATATATATAAATTTTTTTCAGTACACGTTCCATCAGGCATGATCTCTTTCATTTATATCTGCTCATACCTTCGGTACGTAGACATAGTATACAAATATCTAGACATTCTCTGTGTTTAACATATTATTAATTTTTAAAAATATTCATGACATTGAGATTTTGCATTTTAAAATATATCGCATTTATTACTATATATTTTTAGACAAATTTAAGGTATTGCTGTTGTGTTGATTGTGGTGCTCGAAATATTTTATTTAGACCATTATAGAAATCCCACCCAGGCTCTACTTTGCTGGAAGTTATATTTAGTGAAAGATTGATGTAAAGCTTTGACCCTCCAGTCAGCAGTGCCGACGGTTAGATGGCTGAATATACAAAAAGATTAAAATTCAATGAATAACAAACACTCCTTCCGTTCTACCGTTTAATAAGTCTATGTTATCACTTGATTGGCAGTGAGAGATGGATTTCCACCTGTCCTTGTATTTCAACTCATCTGTTGTATCCGTTTTCTTTTATTTCTTCCACTTCCTTCTCACCTTCTTCCTAGACTTTTCTCCAAATTTCTTATTCTCCTCCTCGACTTTCTCTAGACTCCTTCTCCTCCTCCTCCACGTTCTCTACCTCGATTACTCTTCTGTCGACTTATACTGTCTCAGTTACAGCCTCAATTCCGTCTCCAACTGTTGAAGAAATGGGACCCAATGGAAAGTTCTTTGTTTTCCAAAAGGCTTTCCGTGAAAACACAAGGATGGTACAATCTTTTTCCTTAGCCCTCTCATCTCACACTTTACACAGCCTATCATCAGATATCGGTTGTTTAATTTCTTCGGTCACGCATTCTTTCACATCGAAACACCCATACGTTCTTGCATGATAAAATAAAAGCACGGTATCAATTACTTCTTATACATACATCAATAAATTCTGTCACATCACTACATATTCCTAATCTCGTTATACTAAACAATATCACAATAATCAGACGCATTTTGTTTGCCTTATAGCTCATACAAAGTACGCAAAAAAGAGCAAATGAATTAATCATTTAAAATAAGTCTCATTTCAGACAATCCTCACTCTGTTGCTTGCTTTCACAATGAGGCGAAAATACACAGCTTTGGGGTTGTTGGATGGAAGACCAGGTTTGATCTTGTATGTATTAATACCTCGTCTAATTTTGTCTCATTTGGAATACAAATTTTGTCTCATTTGGAATACAAATTTTGTCTCATTTGGAATACAAATGCTCTGAATGTTTTCTTGAATTTAATTTCTGAAAATAATTCGGAAGCAATGTGTCGGTTTGAGACATTTTTTTAAAAATAAATGTCCAAACACTGTATAATGACTCGAGAAAAAAAAAACGAGAAGGAAAATAAAACAATCTTTCTACCTTGTTATAATATCGTACATTTTATCTAAAATCGCACTATTTTTAATTTGAAGGGCTGACAATAAGTATACGGATATGGAACTGAAGCAAAGTAGTTTGCAAAGCCATTGCCATCATCTAAAATTTATCCAGACTCCGAAAGATTTTTAAGATGGATAGCAAGTTTTCTTTTAAATAATGTATTTTTGCAAAAAATATCCATAAATCTAAATTAGCTGATGCTGAATAGGAGATTTAAAATAATGTACTATATTGTTAAGATTTAAATAAAAAAATTTAAGAACAGCTATCCGTCTGTATAGGAGTATAAACTGTCCGTCTGTATAGGAGTATAAACAAATGACACTTTTGGAATTCTTTGGTTCAGATGCATTTCTGATACTTTTAGTATCTTTTTCCGTTTGAAAAATTGTCTTTTTTCATCATAGCAGTTCTCTATATTTTCTTTCTTTCACGATCCTAATGGTCTTTAAGAAATACATAGATCTATCTGCACTTGGATGCAAGCTATACATCTCGGTGTTAAAGGAAAATCCTAGCTGAATATGAAGTCAATCACTTTAATTCATTTTATTCACTACATATTTAAAATGTTAGAATCGTTGGTTCACCAGTTAAGAAATAATTAACCCATATAAGTAGGTTTGCTGGATCTGTGACGGGTAAGCAGTATTTTCGGTAAATGAAATGTCGGCACTGATGTATTCGGTTGTTCATATATGTGTTCATATATGTGTTTGTTTGTGTATGTGTGTGTGTGTGTGTGTGTGTGTGTGAGAGAGAGAGAGAGAGAGAGAGAGAGAGAGAGAGAGAGAGAGAGAGAGAGAGAGAGAGAGAGAGAGAGAGAGAGAGAGAGAGAGAGAACATAATGGTATTCATCTTCGACCTCATTAACTTTATTTCAACAAAATTCAGTAAATGAAATGTCGGCACTGATGTATTCGGTTGTTCATATATATATATATGTGTGTGTGTTTGTGTGTGTGTGTGAGAGAGAGAGAGAGAGAGAGAGAGAGAGAGAGAGAGAGAGAGAGAGAGAGAGAGAGAGAGAGAGAGAGAGAGAGAGAGAGAGAGAGAGAGAGAGAGGAGAGAGAGAGAGAGAGAGAGAGAGAGAGAGAGAGAGAGAGAGAGAGAGAGAGAGAGAGAGGAGAGAGAGAGAGAGAGAGAACATAATGGTATTCATCTTCGACCTCATTATCATTATTTAAACAAAATTCAGGTTCCCTTTCATGCCATCCATTTCCTACATGCCTATCAGCCTCAATGCCTTATGGGTGCGACGAAACCTTTAATTTTCTAAAAAGCTGTCATTAGCATTTATTCTAAGATAAGAAGCGGTTTCTATGCTATTGGAATACATAAGTGGTCATAAGTGGTCACATATCAAGCGAATCAAACACATGAGTGAGCATGGCTTGATAGTCCATATTCTTCCATATTTCCAAGGACCTCGAGTCTCGTTGCCAACTGAAAGTTTTGTTGCTGTGGGGCTTAACGCCATTTTTCAGCATACGATATGCTGCTATACATAGCGGCCAGTATTAATGGTGGA
The DNA here is from genome assembly GCA_016746295.1 of Potamilus streckersoni. Classification (NCBI taxonomy): domain Eukaryota; kingdom Metazoa; phylum Mollusca; class Bivalvia; order Unionida; family Unionidae; genus Potamilus; species Potamilus streckersoni. The sequence continues at coordinate 2,610,670 of JAEAOA010000333.1, read as the reverse complement.
GGAATACACCGGGAAATCACCGGAAAGAATCACCGACCCACGAGAAGCTACTGGCAAGCTTTCTCAGATATCTACATTCGCCGAATCTTTGACTCGAACCCACGCAGACAGAGGTGAGATGGCAGTAATCCGTAGCGGACAGCGCTTTAGACCACTCGACCACTCGGGGCTCTAAACTGAAAATATTCTTAAACGCGTAAATACTAATGTAATTTCCTCCAATCACTTAAACGCTATTTTCACACTTGCATTGTTTTCTCTTGTTTCACATTTGTATGATTCGTTAGTAAATGTTTCCAAGCCAAATATTATTACTTCACGCTATGCAATGCAAAATAAGACACAAACACGAAGAATAAATCAAGCCTCAATTACTTTACATGTATACCTAAAATATCAAGGGAATTCCCAATGTTAAGAATTTTACGAAACTAAATCATGCTGTCATAACTTTTCGTCAATACTGTGGATTAGTTTGATAATGTGCTAAAGTTGGCCATTTACTCAGGCTGAAAAATACCTTCTCAATATCGATTCACCATAATCATCATATAATCCTTAAGGTCAAAGAAAAGCTGTGAACAGAGACGTAAATACAAATAGGTCATTTTCAGTTTATTACAACATATTTTTCAAATTGCTCATTTTCAATGTTTATTACAAAATATTTTTCAAATATATCATTTTCAAAGTTTATTATAACATATTTTTCAAAAAGCTCATTTTCAAAGTTTATTGCAAAATAGTTTTCAAATAGCTAATTTTCAAAATTTATTACAACATATTTTTCAAATAGCTCATTTTCAAAGTTTATTACAACACATGTTTCATATAGCTCATTTTCAAAGTTTATTGCAACATATTTTTCAAATAGCTTAATTTCAAAGTTTATTACAAGATATTTTTCAAATAGTTTATTTTCAAAGTTTATTGCAATGTATTTTACATCCTTATGCATAAAAAGTAAAATATCTGAACTGAATTAAGATAATACTAGACTTCACACCTCATATAAACAGTGTTTATAGTTCTTTCTTTTGCAATCATTATAAAAAGAAAAGACAAAAATGGATACAGTAAAAGAAATAAAGTGGAAAGCAGCGAGCCAAGCATGTGAATGAGTATTTTCAATATATTTTTTACTGTACAGCCCCATGGACATTTTTGGGAAGTCAAACAGATTTTCGTATGCCACTGCCTGGGGGTGTATTGCCTTCTTAACATCTGATATTATATTTGAGAGAAAGTATGCAGTGGACCTACCAGGGCCCCTATACCTAAAAGGTTAATTTTAACATGCAATACTCTATCTATTTATCTGTCTGTCTGTTTATCTATCTATCTATCTATCTATCTATCTATCTATCTATCTATCTATCTATCTATCTATCTATCTATCTATCTATCTATCTATCTATCTATCTATCTATCTATCTATCTATCTATCTATCTATCTATCTATCTACCTACCTACCTACCTATCTATCTATCTATCTATCTATCTATCTATCTATCTATCTATCTATCTATCTATCTATCTATCTATCTATCTATCTATCTATCTATCTATCTATCTATCTGATCGATCGATCGTTCGATCGATCGAGACAGCTACTTGCCTGTCTATCTGTCATAAAATACATTACTCCATTAGATAAAAAAAGATTTCAATCTCAAGATTTAAGGTATGTAAAGTTGAATGAAATGCTTGAAATTTAGTTATACTGACATATTAAGTGTGAATGTAAATTAAGTCTTGGTTATAAAGGCATTTAATATATAAACCTACCGGAAAGGTTCATGGTGTATTGTAATATAAAATAAAACGTATTTTCCAACTTTCAAATTTATATAGGTCCATGAATTGACGAATGTTTTTCCACATATTTGTAAACAATTATATTAATTTTATCTCCTCAGGCAAAAACACTTTTGAACAGAACCAAAAACCGTGAAACCGTTTTTGGAAGAAATAAGCTTTCATGGAATTTTCTTCTTTTTTTCCAGTTAGTGATTGTTTCTATTCAAAATGACATGAATTGTCATAGAGTAGTAATTTTGTCTTCGAAACAATTACATCTGCATCTTCTCAGCACATATCAGTAACAATATCAGTAATATATCGCCAACAAGTGATGCAGGTTTGGTTCAATCATCAACAAGTTTAAATGAATTATTCATTTCTACTGACGTTTATGCTACATTCATATTTCTACTGACGTTTATGCTACATTTGCATTACTACTGACGTTTATGCTACATTCCCATTTCTACTGACGTTTATGCTACATTTGCATTTCTACTGACGTTTATGCTACATTCGCATTTCTACTGACGTTTATGCTACATTTGCATTTCTACTGACGTTTATGCTACATTTGCATTTCTACTGACGTTTATGCTACATTCGCATTTCTACTGACGTTTATGCTACATTCGCATTTCTACTGACATTCATGCTACATTTCCTTCACCAAAGTTCACAGTTTTGGGATACATTTATCCGCACCAGGTCACATCTCATGGATGTATTTATTTTCCAGAATTCACATCGTATGGAAATTATATATATATATATATATATATATATATATATATATATATATATATATATATATATATATATATATATATATATATATATATATAATATAGCTCACATCTTATGTATACATTTATCTACCAGTGTTTAAAATTTAGGCACACATTTATTTATCAGACATCTTAGAGACATGTTTGTTTGTCAGAGTTTGCATCTGAGGACTCATATTTATTTGCTATATCGTACTGAGGACTCATATTTATTTGCTATATCGTACTGGAGACTCATATTTATTTGCTATATCGTACTGAGGACTTATATTTATTTGCTATATCGTACTGACAAGAACAAGAACGGCTTGATATTCTAAACTTAATGAGGAATATATTAAATAGCTTTGCATGAGGTGTAGTAAGAAAATGTCAAGTTGCAAATTTCAAAATAACTCTTTGATTGTGAATGCATGACTGAATGGGTCATGTAAATAGTTATCTTTAGGGATTTTCTTGTATGTATACAAAAAGTAATGTTACTATATTTTCTTGTATGTATACAAAACGTTATGTTACTAATTTTTCTTGTATGTATACAAAAAGTAATATTACTATTTTTTCTTGTATATATACAAAAATATAAGCTTACTAATTGTTATTGTATGTATACAAAACGCTATGTTACTATTTAAGTATTTGTTGCTTTCATTCTGTTTTGTACCAATATTCTGTCTGTGATCATTATATCATCTATTCTAAAATTGACTCAAACTTCTGGTGTTTTGAGTGAAATATACGTCTAGTCGAGACTTTGAGCAGAAAGTACCAATCTTAACAGTATTCAGTACCTTGCAACTAATCTATATACCCTACAGTAAGAATATCAGTTTTAAATTCATTCCTTTAGAGAAAATGAATACTGACCCAATAGTGTACACCTCACCCTGTCTTCTCTTTGTTTTAAAGACCAAAACTAAAGAAAACAAACATGTCACTTGATCTCATATTAATATTTTTGCTGTCATTTTGACAGTGTTTTATGCCCTACTCTCCATGTTCATATACGGTCTGGATTATCTCCCCTTGTTTGCGGCTCTTTCTGTGGAGTGTATATTTGGATACATAGTGGGGACTCTCTACGCCTGGCTTTTCACCACTGTGACGATTTTCCAAGCCCTGGAGTGTACTTTGCAAGAAGAACCCGTAAGTCAAAGGAAAGTACAGAGATAATGTTTCATCTTTCATAGTCTTTATGTTAAATATTTTGCCTTACGGTATTAATTAAAAGAGTGACCTATATTTCGAGTGATTTTGAGTAACCTATGTCTTTAGCTCCTTTTTGCAGACATTGCCAATTGACTGGTATGTTTTGGTAAGAAACTACGTCAAAATGAATGCTACATCCGTCAGTGAAATTTGTACCTATATTTAATGATTCAGTTAATTTGCTTTAAGCCCAGTTTCTGTCGGTTACGGTTTGAATTTGCTAATTTTTCTGACACCATTGCTGGCTGAGTTACGTACATCTTTAATATTAGGATGTTAACTATTTGACTTATTTGACCTGAAAATAAAGACTAAAACAAAAACGTCTAATTTTGACGCATCTAGAAGAAAGAAAAAAAGTGAGAAAAAAATCGACAGAGTTGTGTCCAAAAGGGCGCCATTAAATTACTTCTCCCCTTTGAATTAATTTAATTAAATAAACAAAGAAAATAGAGCACGCCATTAGACTTGAGTGAAACTCTTGCTCTTTGTTTATAATACATGTATATAAGATTTTAATAAATATTGTAATATTTAAAGTTAGAATAAAACATCTTATCAACAGAAAGTGTTTTCTGTAGCAAAAAGTTTGTGTTGGAAGAAAAAACTAAAGCAGAGACACGAGATTCTACATTTGTTTGACTGAGCTATTTTCTGGTGGCGCTACCTATAGGATTTAAGAGAAGAGGGTGAATGGATTTGAATAAATTGAAGAAAAAAAAAGAGATATCTTGCCTAGATAGATATGATCATATCATCAGTTGTAAAGAATGATGTTCTATTCAATAATACCATAAAGGACCATCATTTATTAAAAAAAATAATAACTGTTTCTTCTTCAGATGAGTGTAGTCCTTGAATTCGTCAGAATTCTACCTTTACTGCTGTGTCAGCTATACTTGAGTATTTGTTTGCCCGTCCGTTTGGTCCAATCATTCCGTGAAAAGAAAAAGTTCTTCTCTTCAATGCAGAAAATGACGATATTTGAGCTCGAAAAATCAATCCATGACTCTTGGGAAGGAAAGCATGTCGTCAAAATACTTAGAAACTCTCAACCCGAACCGTAATTATCAATATTTTGAACATGATTATCTATATACATAAAACCTTTGGCACGTAACCAATTCAAACTCACTTAAATATGTGATGTAAGTTTGATCTCCGCTAATTATGTATCTGAAACAATGCAATTATGATATTGCAGAACACACACACACACACACACACACACACACACATATATATATATATATATATATATATATATATATATATATATATATATATATATATATATATATATATATATATATGCATGCATGCATGCATACATACATACATACATACATACATACATACATACATACATACATACATACATACATACATACATACATACATACATACATACATACAGTGTTTTATCTACCCATGCGTCATGCGTCAAGTACACAGAATTTTCGATTTGACGCACAAAAGTTGACGACGGTTCATAAGTTGACGCACCCCAATTTTATGTTTTGCTGATTTACCCAAAACAAAGGTTTGGTCTAAACAAAATCATCGCCGTTACGTAAATTGACGCCAATTGCTATGTTTTGCTGATCAGTATAAAAATAAAGGTTTGGTCTAACTATTTCATTGGCTAGATTACAAATGGCTCAGAGAAACCACTCGCGGGTCAGTTATCATAACACAGTGTTTCAATTGAGTGTGGAGCCATGAGCCGACCTAATGGGACCAGTAACTGTTATTTGTAGCAACAGGATGTAAGAACCATAAATCACCACCAAAAGGAAAGAGGCGAAAAATAAACATGTGTTTTTAAGGCGATTCTCACCAGAAAATATTTTATGCGCATCGTTGTCTCGCAAAGAAGCAACAATTTATATTCCCCTCAGTTATACTTGCCTTGTTCCGAGATACTATCAGCGTTCAAGTGAAAATGAAGTCCAAAGTATTAAAAAAAACCAACAAAAAAAAACCCAACAAAAAGACAAACGTAAAGTAGATCCAAAACCAACGAAATTATCATTTGGACCTCGTTTGTACAACCGACCGTCGATAATAGTATTACTATCGAACTAGTGGAGCCTTCATCACCTAAAGATGAGGTAATAGTTACATGTAATATGAAAAAAAAGTACTTTTTGTAATACTGGTTGAAAACATACAGTTTGCTACATTTTCAGAACATTTTAATTTTCGAGTGAAGAATGTGACAGTGAAGACGCATTTATGTTTTGCCATAATATGCAAAAAACAAACAAATAACTTTCATAACACTACAATGGGAATCATGTTGGATTGCCAGAAAAAAAAATTGTTAAATGAACTCCAAATACTATCCCAATTTGTGAATGGCATTTTCTCCAGGTCTCCACAAAGCTCGATTCTGATGTCACGTGCACTGCTTATGGCCTACACTCGGAAATGAACACAATTATGAAACCTAAAAATTGTTTACTTCAGGAACTCTTATAGACGACAACAAGTACATCTCCCGGTCTTTTTGACTATGAATTCGATCACGGTAAATATCCGTCAATGTTCCCACTTAGTTGCCAGTCAGAGCCTTTGAACTTGCCGCCCAGCTATTGCATCAGGTACTTTTGAGGTACTCTTATGATGTACTCTTCTGCCCCTGAATTCTGTAATTCACAGACACTTGATTACGGGGATAAACAAATGGGTACACTCACCCGGATTAGCACAGGTAAGTGACCAATACAAGCAGATGACTGAAGCAGGACAGGCAAGTCTTTCAATTTTGTTGCCCATCTATTTCATATGTACGATGGACTGCTGCCTAAATGATTTTCTGCATCCCAGATAAAAAATATTGGCGTCCAAATACGTGTGATTTAGCATTTCAGAGAGTTCTGGAAGGTTCGCAACCCCAGGCAAATTTTAATGCAGTTTTAGAAACAAGACATAGCGGCGAAAGTGCTACATAAGTGTGTATTTTGCTGAGTTTTACAAAACATCACTTTTTCAAAGTACAACTCATTTCTTAATTTATAAACGATTTAACAGCTAAAGAAATCGATGTCATTGGCATTTTGAAGAATTCCACCCTTCAGTATGACTTTGTTTTTACCTGTTCAGAGGTAATGGGGAGCCTATCAAAACGTTGTTGAGGATTGTCCGTACGTGACTATAAATATTCATTTATTTGTGACAGCAATGGTAGATGAAAGTACTGACCTAGACAACAGTAAATCCTTGTCATATATGCTCAGATTGTTTCTGATGATATGAAACCAATAAAAAAACCCATTTTTAACAAATACAGAATGTACAGATGCTTCTGGCAAAGGAAATGAATTATTGGTTTAGTCATATTATATAACTATTATTGTTGTTGTGTATTTAAACAATATAATTATTTTCTTTAAAATTCCTACTTTATCCTGATCATCGGTTGAATAGGACTCAGAGGCATTGATTTTGATGCACTGTTGTTTGCCTTGACGAGTCAAATGACTTACCTGAAGCCATTTGTAGATAAAACACTGTATATATGTATGGATGTATGTCCGATTGCAAAGCTTGGAATTAAAATGGCAGATACTATATTCAAACTTTATTGTAGAGCTGTGGTTCGCTTTCAGGAAAGCTCTTGAGCTTCGGAAAGGTTACACTTTACACTAGGTGTATCTTTGTTTATAATTATATTTTATACTAGACGTATCAATGTCTATAATTCTTTTTATACTAGACGTCTGAATGTCTATAATTCTATTTTATACTAGACTTATTGATGTCTATAATTCTCTTTTATATGAGACACGATTGTGTCTATATTTCTTTTTTACTCGACGTATTTGTGCCTGTATTTCTATTAATACGAGACATATGTCTAAAATTTTATTTGATACTAGACGTATGTGTTACCCTATTTCTATTTAATGCTAGATGTACATGTGTCTATAATTGTATCTAATACTAGACATATATGTGTCTATAAATCCATTTGATAATAGACGTACATGTATCTGTAATTGTATTTCATACTAGACGTGCCTATTTCTCTATAATTTTATTGTATATGTCGCTTTTCAGTATTGATGATTTTTAGTTTTAGTAAAGAACAAAGTTGAAATGCAACTATCTGTTTCCATCCATAATCAATAGTATATTACGAAATGTTTACACACGTGTTAAGAAACTAGTATTTTAACCAGAATAATTAAATTATAATCTTAACTAACAATCAATGCAACATAAATGTACACAACAGTTTAATCAATATTTCATTCAGAGTACCACCGGAGACATTGAAAGGGAAGATAATGACGCATCTCAAAGAATTGGCAAATTCTTTGTTGTACCACAGACAGTCAGGTACGTTTGATGATGATGATGATGATGATGATGATGATGATGATGATGATGATGATGATGATGATTATCATTATTATTATTATTATTATTAGTAGTAGTAGTAGTAGTAGTAGTAGTAGTAGTAGTATCAACATCATCTTCGTTGTTTTTTTTCTTTTGTAGTTTTTGTTGCTGTGCTGTTGTTGTCAGTTAAATCATATGACAGGATAAATATGTTTTCATGTTAGGTTAACCGCATGACAGTGGACCCTTCATTTGGTGACAAAATGTCTTCTGAATGAACTTAATCCTGATTTTTGCGGAACATGTACATCTCTCTCAAAAAGACAGCAGAGATGGTGAAAGAAAACCAACAATGATTACAGCTAGTTCTTCTTCAAATACGTTACTCAGACTGAATACGGTAGAAGAACTACCATTAACTCTCAAATCCAGATCCCCAGAAACTACTTTTAGCTAAAGATAGCTAAAAGTTGTCGGCCGATCTATATGGCGACCGGGCATATTGATCTCCTCTTACGTATAAGACTTGGCGGCAAAATCTAATAATACGTCAGTTGAGAGAATCTTCTCGCCAACTCTGTTTATACACGGCAGAAACTTTAACCTTATTCTCAAACTGAATCTAACTTGGGTACTAACCTGGCTGGATAAGACATCTTTTTGAACCAATTTCAAGGGCATCGGTGGATCTCCTTTCATTACAAGACCTGCTTCCCCACGGCGTTTGCAACTGTAAACAGAATTCGCGAAATACATTCCCCATAGGCAGACACGAACTGCATCCAAGTTCCGACAATATGGATCAGTTTTTTTTTCATGACGGCATCCTCTTTCATCGCCGGGAATCAACTGTTTTTTTTTTCAAGAATACTTCCCCAATCATAATACACAGTCCCTTCAATCTCTCCATAGTTACATATAACGGGAATGTGGCTACCGCTCTAGTTATCTTTGAAATATCCTTACACATTGACAAGCCAGGGGGAGTCACTCTGCCCGACCGTCACAAGGGTCGGCAGACAACCTTTAGCTCCCTTTAGCTTAAAATCTTATCTGGGAGGGCTTTATTTGCGAGGTAGTGATATTTCGCCTAAGAAGGTATTATGATTGGGTAAGCATATGTTTTTACTACGAAACGTTGTTTTCCATTAATTAAAATTGTCGGCATAATTTACATAATATCCGAAATATATTGGTATAGTATAGCCTTGTAGTATAAGGTATAATACATTTTTCTTATATACAAATTGTATTTATACAGTATAAGACCTTTTCTTATACTTTTGAAATATAATATACAAGTTGTTAATATACAATATAGTACATAATTTTAACATTAGACAGCTCGTTTTCTTCATTTCTACAAACTGGTTGTGCAAGAATTCTAAAATATAAGTAGCAAAAATCATTCACTTTTGAAGAATAGAATAAAAACAACTTAAACGGGAGATTAAATAAATATGCTATTCAATAAAATAAAATTCTTGTAAAAGTAGGTGGACCAAGATCATCTGCATTTAACATTATGTAGCTACAACCTCTATACTGTCACGGTTAACCGATTAGTGATTTCCAATTTTCGCATAACTAATTTACTATGAAATCTTTCATAACAATTACGTGTAGTCATTACTGATATAAATCGGCTCATAGAAAAATCTAATTTCTTGTTAGCAAAAAGAACTATAATGGTACAAATAAGTTAAAACACGTCAAACAACACGACTGAATGAAACAACTTCTCCCCCTCCCCCATTGGAAACTAGAACAGCCTAGTTCTCAAACTGATTAAAATCAGATCACTACTGTCCTCCATGAAGATTTGACAGCGACCGCATAAGGACCCAGTTCTGGTGACCCTCTGTTGCTCCCATAGTCACTAATTGTATTAGTCAACCAGATGAAATTGTATATCTTCGTATTTGGAAGACTGAGCAGTATGGCTGAAGATTATCAAATTGTGCCCAACGATCTAATTCCTTTTAAATTTCCGAAAAGTGCATTACCAGTGACTACTCCAAAGGTCACCAGAACATGACCCCTAAGGGATCGCTGTTAGATCTTCTCGCAGGACAGTGGGGGTCTGATTTTAATCATAATGGCCTACCAATCATCGTCAGAAAGCCCATAAGAATAGTCTCGGCCTCATCGTCAGGTAGCCTGTCATATTACGCCTACATAATCAGAAATCACATTAGTCAGAATCGCCTACAAAACAAGTACACAAAAGTCCCCCGCCTTTACTGTCTTCTTCGAGAAATCGTATGCTGCACCAATTTGAAGCTACCTTTTTCATGATAGCTCGTGAGCCGGAGGAACAGTAATTAAGCAGGCTGAGCTTATCATATGATATCGGAACATTGGATTCGCCGGTTACGTACACTCAAACCCGACGGCTTTAATTCAAAATAGCCATTTATAAATGAATCATTGACAAGGAAATTACAAGTTACCAAAATAACATTTTCTTGCTATTTGTTTGCTTTCTCAAAGACATGGTCTTTACAATTACGTTTATGTAAAAATATCAAAAACACATTCATAAACTCATTAAAACTGAACGATGCGAAGTTGCTCTGGAGCATAAATTCACGCAGAATTTAACGTACAGCCAGCTTAGCGAAAAGTAGATCCAGGATAAAGTATAACATCCAAGATGTAACATTTTGAAGACAACGCAACATTTAATTGTTGACCTACTAACTCCATCGATTGGGATCAATTGTACTAGCCTATCTTGCCTTGCTAGCATTAAAATTAATAACGCTCAACATCGTTCAACTTTGTGTAATGAACTACACCTATGGTACCAAACACAATATAGAGTTTGTATAGTTATCGCGTTTCGTGGGTTTTTTTTGTGTGTGGTATTTTTGTTATGGTTTCGTTTGAGCAAGTGTTCTTTTGTTGCTTCGTGCCCATGTTAAGAAAACAAAGGTAGATTTCCAAAGCGTTTGTGCTGATTTCGCAGTTTTGTTTGTCAGTTTTTCTAACATATTGATTATTTCTATCACTAACACCATCGTTTTGGATCCAGTATATACGAATAGACTTATTACCGTGTGTGTATGTGAGTTTGTGTGTGTGCGCATGTGCGCATATATATATATATATATATATATATATATATATATATATATATATATATATATATATATATATATATATATATATATATACTTTAATACAAATAATACTATCATACAGATTAGAGAATTATAATTCGTTCTTTACAGAGGTTCGAACACGCAGGTCCGCAAGTAAACGGCACCTATCGCCTTGCCTGCACAAACCAGCCCATATAACGTCACTGGATAGTGCTGTCCCTGGATTCTATAGAATAGCGCATGATAATAATAGGCAGAATTAATAATTTAATACAAATAATATTATACAGGTTAGAAAATTATAATTCGTCCTCTTTCGTTCTGTTTGGTATATATTTATAACTTTTTTGTAATAAAAATCCTATATACATTGATTTCTTTAATAGGAATCTGGAATGAATTTGCACATATATATATATATATATATATATATATATATATATATATATATATATATATATATATATATATATATATATATATATATATATGAGAATTAATCACTAGGTTGTAGTCGTAAAACGAGTGTCTGCTACTCACGAGTTTATATAACACCGATTCAATGCCATCATTTGTTTGGTGATGCGTGCATAGTCGTGACGGGATATGGGCTGGTGTGTGTAGGCAAGGCAATGGGTACCGTTTACTCGTTTACCTGGGTTCGAAATTCTGTAGAGCACGAATTATAATTATCTAATCTGTATGATAGTATTATTTGGACTAAATTATTAATTCTGCATTCCATACTTTTAAGACAGATAAACCGAGATCTGAACTCCAAAAATTCGAAATTGATATTTCAGGTAATCTAATCAGCAGACATCACATGTTTCATTTGTTTTTTTCTTCTTCAGATTTTCGTTACTCTGCACAGTTGTTATCCGTGATGCTGGTTGGGGGCATAGTTCTCTACAAGGTAAAGCCTTTTGCAAGTAAGATTATATTGTTGGCTAATCATCAAAAACTTTTACGTTACCTCTTTTATTTTAATTGTATGTATAAAATTCGCTTGACAAGCTAGTTTGTCAACATTTTGCAGGTAAATATTCATTTTAACTTTTGTTATTCTGTTGAGCTGTTATGTTAACTATATTCTGCTTAATAGTCATACCATTTTCAACAGCATTTGTATTAAGCCATACAGATGCTTGAAGTTAAACTTTTCTAGCACATTGTTACGAGTCTAGGCTCTTATAAAAGGTATAAGAAAAAGGTGAAGACAACAAGCTTTATAAAATGTAACAAATAATTTATTTTCCTTGAATACCATGTGAAAAATGAGAAGAAAAAAAAAACGTACGGTTCTAAGAATCAAATCCAAAAATAATCCAAGAATTGAAAAGTAGCAGCCATAGTATCAAACGTCCTGAATGAATCTGAGTTCGAGTCTCGATGAAATCCAAAGTGGAAGGTGATGACGGCTGTTATAACCTACGAGGTGCTGTTGTGCCAACAGTTCTTTGTTGAATCATATAAAATATTATTCCAGTTTTGAATTCGTATAAATTTCAGTAAATGTCTTTTAACCAAGAATTTTGTAAGCTCCCTTATGTAGTTCAGGAGAAAGAATCACTTGAATTCAGTAAAATAAAAGTTTTAACTCCAACTGGCCACAACATAATGTAACTTGACATCTCAAGTGTTTTAAGCCCGACTAAACAATCTCTATAAAAGACAACAGTTATACACAAATTTAAGGCGCAAACAGATTCTCGGGTGTGGGTCAGCCTTCTAGAAAAGTTAGAAGTTTGTAACAATAAACACATTTGTCATATCACATACTCCAGGTATGGCATTGGCCTAACTTTATGGTTCTTATTCTGAGAAAGAATTTTTAAAAAGTTGTTTACCAAGACTGGCATTGGTTCTGAATCTAGGTCAGAAACAAGATACGGTGTTTCTATTAGGTTAAACAGAACTGACCTGAATTTCTGGAAAATATCAAATCCAGTAAATAAAGTTACTTTGCAAAAGCGTGTAATGGAATGCTGAAAAACTAAAACCTACAAACAAATAATTAAATTAAACATACATAACACACATGTAGTAGTACATTTCTGATTAATTATCGAAAGCTTCATTGTTTACCTCTTTTCGTTCTGATTTGACAACAAATATTCTAACTAAATAAATGTTCCCTTGACAAATTATTTATTTCAACATTTTGTTAGTAAATATTCTTTTTAACTTTAGATAATATGTTTCTTCTGATATGGCTAATGCATACTGCTTAGATAGACACGAAGGCTCGTTCAAAAGTAACAATGAAAAGAGTGAAGTCAACATGCTTTGTACAATTTTAACATAATAATTTATTTCTTTATAAAAAATGCAAAAATAAGAAAAAGGACTTACAGTTTGTGAACATATTCCAAAAATAATTAATCCTGGAATCTAAAAATATAAGTTCTATCACTAAAATTTCAAGATGGCGGACGATGACGTCAGATGAATGCAGTATTATACTGGTGTGTCAACAGTTTATCGTTGAAATTTATGAATCAAGAATAATATTCCGGCTATAGAATTCTGAATAATTTCCACTGAATGTCGTTGTCCAAGAATTTGATAAAGAAGTATTTTCTAGGGTTAATACATTATTTTAAATTCAGAATTCAGTTCAAAAGGCAACAAGAAAACAAAATACATTGAACCCGAATGTATATGTTTTACGAATCTACTAGCAGATGTCTGTTTTAAACCGAGATTTTAGATTATATGATGGCTTACATGGTCACTTAGCTGGAACAACGCAATAAAAAAAAAATTGCCAAATTGCACGTAGCTATAGAAGAACTTAATTCTATACTATAAGATTAAATAAAAGGGGTGTTTACAAACTAGAGTGATGATGCTAGCGAAGTATAACTCTGACTACTACCAATGGTTTTCACCGCGTGTTTGAGAATTTCCGAACCAAGAACTGCTAAAAAAATTGAAAATGTAACAATCGAATTACGTGTTTATCAGGTCAAAATAGAAAACATAATTTTTCGAAGACTATGTCAAATCCAGTGAATAAAATCATCATTATAATAACGCAATAAAATAAAAGAGAGTTTTAAAACTAATAATCATGCAATTAAATCACATATACGTAACAATAGTCATAAAATGTTCAGTGTGTTTTGTGTATATTCGCCACTGAAGGTCTTGTTTTGCCTAAACTAACACTAGATAGTCACATAAGGTACTACCTGTTCTATATACACTCACCCCGGTAGGCCTTGTTCGGTTAAGAACTAATCTGTTTTATAGATCGCGTGTTGCATATCAATAATAGGTGAGTAAATACTTTTACCAGTATTGAGACTGACATATCAGACAATATTTAGATAGAGAACAAATATTTTTCGTCTGATAAGGTTTACATTTTGCTTTATATATATATATATATATATATATATATATATATATATATATATATATATATATATATATATATACACACACACACATACATACATACATACCTACATACATAAAGTTAAGATTTTTAGAAGGGTAATATCATTGGAATATATATTCTCTTTTCAGGCTACATTTGAAATCATTGATCTTGTTGTGTATATATATAATGCCCTCGATGACGGATTTATTTCGATACTAAAATATATTGGCTTTGATGAGGAAGAAGGTGAAAGCACAACGACAACAAATGCCCGATTATATATATATATCTACTGTATTACATCTTGATTGCATTGAATGGTAAGAATATTTTGGAAGCACGTTGTTTCCTTTCAAACTGTACTTAAAGAAAATACTATTATTATTAGGAACTTCAGTAAGTGGTCACTTCCTTGTTTTTTTTCTCCATTCAGGTTTTCGTAATAATATTTAGTGAATGAAAAGAGGTACAAAACTTCACATTATATTACTAGAATGAACTTCTTGAAGATAATACGTTCAACATTAAACATTAAAAAGATTTTATAAATAGGAATACCTACCTTATATATATATATATATATATATATATATATATATATATATATATATATATATAGATATATATATATATATATATATATATATATATATATATATATATATATATGATGCCCAAGTGCCAGACAACACTATAAACTGTCACACTGCCGACGTCGTATCGATATGAGTGAAAATTGTTAAAACTACGTTAAAAATCATAATTTCATCACATCGCACACAAACACACACACACACACACACACACACACACACACACACACATATATATATATATATATATATATATATATATATATATATATATATATATATATATATATATAAGCACGCAAGATGATTTAGAGGGCTGATCATAGAGTAGAGAAAAGGATACGTACGTAACTATATGACATTTTCATACTCGGTGCAATCCGCAACTTATAGTGCTATACTCAACTGACGATAAAGTGCTCAAATTTGCAGTAATATACTCAAGAGATAGTAATATACTCAATTGACAGTGTAAATAAAATGGACCGTATTATGCTCAAATTACGGTATTATACTTAACTGATAGCTCTATACTCAGTTGATGGTAGTATACTCTACTTACTGTACTATACTCAACTGATGGTATTATACTTAAGTCATTGCTGTTTTTAAGGCATAGACACGAGAGGCACGTGGCTAGGGACCTGCACATCAGAGGGGGTAGGGCAGCGGATGCCCAGAAGCAAAATTTAGGTGCCGGTTGTGTTAGAAGTTTAGTGTTTGTGCATAGGGCCCTCAAGCGTCTTAAGACGACTCTGACTCAAGTGACGGTATTGTACTCATCTTACGGTGTTATGCTCAACTGATGGTAGTATACTCAACTGACTGTACTATACTCAAGTGACCATATTATACACAACTGACAGTATTGTAATCTACTCACTGTTCTATTCTCAACTGATGGTATTATATTATATTTACGGTTTTATATTCAACTGACGGGATTTTATATTAAACTGATGCTATGGTACTCATCTTACGGTACTATACTCAACTGACGGTATTATGCTCAACTTACGATACTATGCTCTACTGACGACACTATACTCAAACATTGGTAATATACTCAATTTGAAGTGTTATACTCAACTAATGGTATCATACACATCAGACGGTAATATATTAAGTTGACACCAATATAATCAATTGATAATAATTTATTATAAGTGACTAAAAGTGTCAACACCGTTAGACGTCATAAAATCGTAAAGCGGGCTGGAATCAAAATTTTTTAATTAATTAGGTCGTGGCTAATTAATTGCAATTGCAATACTTTATCGCTTTAAAATATTTGCAAACTAAGCACAAATATGATAAGAATGATTTAATATATAATTTTAAATATTATTTTTTTCTAAGGCATAGAAATCATGCGTATTACTAACGATGACATAAACGATAACACAGTCACTAATTAGAGCCATTTATTCATCTTATATACCTGCCTTATCTAACTGTACTTATGCGTATTTTACTTTTATTCAAAGGATCTTGTTTGGCATCGGTCAGCCTTGCAGCATTCATCGGCTTTGTCATGATCTTGCACATGTTGTCCTCCTATAGGTAGGTATAATATTTCATTATATATATATATATATATATATATATATATATATATATATATATATATATATATATATATATATATATATATATAATGCTCCAATTATTGTCTCAGATTGTTCGTTAATTATGCATGTGAAAAATGCTTAGTTTGTTAGCTTTGATCTTCCATCAGAGATGTAAAAGCTACACATATTACCAACAGTACTGTGAATGACATTTACTATAAGATCTTCCTCTTCTTCCTCCAAACATTGTTCGAGTCATACCTAATACTTTAAAAAAAAATTGTTCTACCCGCTGATTAGCTTAGCGCTAAGCATAAGGAGGTTAGTTATGAAGCGCCGTAGCGGACAAAGCTTGTCCAAACAGAACGTTGTCGTTAAAATTTTAATGTCATATATTCATAATTCCAATTCTGCGTGTTGTATCAAAAATGCTTGTCTATAAAATTCCATTTTGAAGGTCAATATTTTTATTGTGTCTGTTAAATTAAACAGTAGTGGTTGAAAGTTATATTTTCTATATTGAGGTTTTAGATTGTATCGTTTGAATTGCAGGGCTGTGGTTTAAATTTCAATGTCATACGTCGAGAATTCTTAATTTGCGTATTGATACAAAGGGTTTTTGTTGAAAATTCCAATTTATATGTTGAGTATTTAGATTTCATCTGTTAAATTACACAGCGCTGGTGGAAAATTTGATGTCCAATTTTGAGTTTTTAGATTGTATCCTCTGATTATACGACGTTTGTTTAAATTTTTTGTCATATGTCGAGAGTTTAGAATTACCATGTTGAATTAAATTGACTGTGCTGATAGTTCCATTTGGTATGTTGAGTTGTTACATCGTATCTGTTGAATTGCATATCGGTGGTTGGACATTTCATTATGCTTTTCAGAAGTGCTTTTTTATATAATGAAATATTGTGTTGGTGTTTAAAGTAAAATTACACACTGTCCACTTTAACAGTTGAAAGTGATATCAAGTATTAAGATATACCATTCGTGTATTCAGTTATGAGGCGCCACAACATTACATACATTTACAGTTTGAAAGTTATCATTCACAGGTCGATAATTACTATAAATTTCTTCGTTAGAGGTCGCTCTCGTGAACGGACTGCGCCATTTAAAACAAAAATAGACCGCTTCTTGTTGCTGTGAAATTTAAAACATGAAATCTTAATACTCGCCGTATGAAAAGGAACTTTCATCACAAACAGTTACATTCAACGTGTTGTTATGCGTATTCAATTGAATTGTTTGTCTGTTAGTTTTAATATGTTTATTCCATTAGATGATATTTTAGTGTAACATTGTTTACTGTACTTGGCCTTGTCCAGAATTTAGTTCTGTTCTGTTTGAGCTGATGAACTTTTAATTTTTTTATTTCATTGATGTAAAAACTAATATTAGAAACATTGTATCTAGTTGGTAACTTTGTTCCAAAGTCAGTGACAGTTTTGGTAAACAACCTTTTTAATTATGTTTTATCTTTTTCAGAGTAAAAATCATTAAGTTTAGTCAAGGTCATACCTGGACTACGTGACAAGTATTATGTGCCAACTGGAAACAAACTTATATTTTTTCTAGAAGGATGAACTTTTGACCCTCTTCAGGGAATCTGTTTTGAGTCTTAGTCGTATAATTGAGTTTTTGATAAAGGTTTATCAGTTGAGCTTAAAACATATGACACGTTAAGTTGTATTATGTTGTGACCAGTTTAGGCTAAATTTTTATTTTCTTAAAACTATTGATTCCAAGTGATCTTTTCTCTTTAAATACAAAATTGCTCTTAAAAAATTCTTGGATAAGACATTCATTGGAATTTATACTCAATTCAAAACTGGAATAATATATTATGTGATTCAAGAAGAGACTGTTGACAAATCTGCACTTTGTATGATATTACACACCTCATCGCCTTCAATTTCGGATTTCATCGGGACTCAAACTCAATTTCACTCAGGACATTTTATTACTTTGACTTCTATTTTTAATTCTTGGATTATTTTTGGATTTTATTCGCAAAACCATAAGTTCTTTTTCCTCCTTTTCAATTTGTATTCTAGAGAAATCAATTATTTGTTGAATTTTACAAAGCTCGTTATCTTCAATCTTTTCTATTACTTAAGAGCATTGACTAGTAAGGATGCAAATAGGGATTCTCGACATATGATATTGAAATTTAAACCAACGCTGTGTAATTCAAAATAAACAATGTAAAAAGGCAACAATCTCGATGTAGAAAATGGAACTTTAACGACACGCATTTTGATCTAACACGTGATATTGGAATTCGCGACATAGGACATCGAAATTTCAACTACAACTTTCTCATTGGGCCAGCTTTTGTCCTCGACGGCGCATCATAGTGCTAGTTCTGGTCGGCCTGGCGTCAAGATAATGTTATTGGGTGGGACATCATGCTACATGCATGTTTCATGATGCCACAGGGATATAAATCAATATAAACTGTCACACAGCAGACATCGTAGCGATATGACTGAAAAATTATTAAAGCGACGTTAAAAATCCAAAACACACACACACACACACACACACATTTCTCCAAACACCCGTTAAGTATATTTATTAAACATTACGAAACACACACACACACGCACACACACACACACAAATATATGGCGTGATTGATTTACAATAATGTGATTGGAATACAATACATCAACACATTTTATTCCAGAACTAATATCCAGAACCTGTATAAGGGTAACACATCTCATATCCCTCCAAGAACGAGCCAATCAAACCCCAGCATGCTGGTAAGTAAATTACAATGAACTTCTTCAGTCATTTAACCATTCTTTGAAAAGCTGTAATAAATGCAAATGTAATTAAAATAAATTTAATTAATTTTCTTTATAATAATATAAGTCAGTTTGATAGCACAACATAAGTCATTTAAGTGTACACAACAAATGTATCAAGTTGTGTGTACCTTCAATCTATTAGTACATGACATAGTACGTTTTAGAAAAATAAGGCAAACTTAAAATAAAATCTATTGATTTGATGTCAGAGGAAAGTACATGACAGTTGAATTTTATTCCACGATGAAAGTCGAAGAGCTTAGAAAACATATGTACAGTATTGTAATAAACCTTGGGTATGTGCTATTTGTATTGTAATAATCCTATGGTATTTGTTTTGTAATAAACCTAGGGTATGTTCTATATATATTGTATTAAACCTAGGGCATGTACTATTTGTATTGTAATAATCCTAGGATATGTGCTGTTTGTATTGTAATAATCGTAGGAGATGTGCTATTTGTATTGTAATAATCCTAGGATATGTTCTATATGTATTGTAATAAACCTAGGGTATGTGCTATTTGTATTGTAATAATCCTAGGATATGTGCTATTTGTATTGTAATAATTTTAGGATATGTGCTATTTGTATTGTAATAATCCTAGGATATGTTCTATATGTATTGTAATATCTTAGGATATGTGCTATTTGTATTGTAATAATCCTAGGATATGTTCTATATGTATTGTAATAAACCTAGGGTATGTGCTTTTTATATTTATGTCTCCATTTATAGCTTTGTTATATTTAGTCATTAGTTGTTGATTATGGAGGGTCAATGTTGAGAACATGTTTCTAAACTTGAGTAATTAGCTAATTTCTAATAGTTGACGTCATAATGTGCAGTATTCATGAGACTTTATGATAGTTTAGATTAGTTTCGTAAAATGGAGCCTTGCAAATTACCTGAGAGAGGGAATGCTTTTGATATCTTTATGTATACGTGCTTAACAATTTGTTATGTGAATGACTTTTTTATTAGATGTTTGGGTCACATTTTGTATTGCATTGCGTAACGGGCTAGTATATCTCTCGAAAAGGAGTAAGTAAAAGAGTAGTAAGTCATGCAAAGATGAAATACAAGAAAACAATACAAGTACGAAATCATTTTCGTGATATCTGGTCATTAAGTGATTGGAGAACAAAATTAATCGAGGTATTCGTGCACATGGCAACCCTTCAGGTGAAAATGACGGTTGTCTTGATGTCCTTAATAGGGGAAATTAATTGGTTCGAGCCAGACTCACTCCGATGTTTGACTGGCTGGGTAGGTAAGAAGGCCGCTTTGCTTGTATGAGTATTATCTCTATAATTCCATATGCAGGTAAATCAGTTTAATTAGGTAATCCTTATCTTCTTTATACTTTATATAAATAGCTTGTGTATTTATTTTTCTTATTTTAACATGAAAATGAATCCTTTTCTGATCTAATATTACAGACGAAGTGCAGGCTAAGGTCAAAATAAATTTTGTTCGTGATTCATTTTTCTGGTTGAATAATTTATTACAGTTAGTAATAATTAGCAAGCGGTAAGGACAACACATTTCCTTTTGCTGAATCAGATGCGTAGCGTACGTCACAATGATTACTTTACCAATAGCCACACTTAATTGTATTTAATATAAAACATAATGAATTTTCAATCTTGTGTATTATAGGTTGGAAGCATAAAATATGCAGGCTTTCAAGTTGGATACATAGCATGGGGTAAGTCAGATGTAACGTATTAAGTTAGTATTTCTGTTGTTTTCTTTAAATCAAATTTTTAAATAGTATTTCAGACCGTTGCGATAACTTTAAGTAGTATTAAACCTCCGTAAAAACGCTAAATATATTTAAACTCTTTTCCTTCAACTGAAATATGCTTATTAACAAAAAAAATCTCTCTCTCTCTCTCTCTCTCTCTCTCTCTCTCTCTCTCTCTCTCTCTCTCTCTCTCTCTCTCTCTCTCTCTCTCTCTCTCCATCACGATTTGACTGAAAAGGAATTTTCCCAAGCAATTCTCTTTAATGACAGGTTTCTTGTGTTTCAATTAATAGACATTCGTCAGCGGAGTTTCTGAAAAAGTACCCATATATTTTCATTTAAATTGCAGGTTTCATCATTCAATCTTTGGTGTATTTATTGGTATCTGTTGTACTTGCGGTGATCATTAGTTTCATCAAGGCTGGCATTTACAATTGGCTCGTGGACAGACTCATGCAGGCATGGTAAATAAATAACTTAGCTTAGTAAGACCATATTAATCTAGCTCACAGAGAGAGAGAGAGAGAGAGAGAGAGAGAGAGAGAGAGAGAGAGAGAGAGAGAGAGAGAGAGAGAGAGAGAGAGAGAGAGAGAGAGAGAGAGAGAAGGACGTTGAATAGTTTAAGCTAAGAAAGTACAGTGTCCTAGGTACTGAATAGTTGAATAAAACGCTTGATTTATATGAAAATAACTCTAATAATTTTCATTACCTTATAAACCCTATGACCCATTTAACAAAGCATTTATGATCAGTATTAGTGAACGACGCTGTATTATTGATGTACCACGAGATGTATATTTTTTTTAAGGTAAAGAGGCTTGCCGAATTTCCTTTCCATGAAAGATTCATGCAACGATTGGCTTATCAGAAATACAGCGTAAATGTTATACATATATTTTAAGATCACATACAAATACAAAAACTTGCGTTTCCAAAGCAGTTAAGATTGACAGTTAAAACTGTATTCACGGAATGAATAAACTTTGCACATCACTGCCAAATGTGTCCACTACAAAATATATTTCTTTACCTTTTGTAGCTATTCACTATCTTCTATGTAAATTGATAAATTGCTTATATTTTCATTCATTTTGAATAAATGAAAATATCAGACACACTTATAATGTCAGCGGAGAAAAACGGCATGAAAGACGGTTTAAATGACGGCATGAAAGACGGTTTAAATGAAAGTCGAGTACTACATACACGGGGATAGGCTGGCAAGATGAACTTAGAACGCAAAGCCATTCACTTACCGAACAGTTAGAAATATAAACAGAGCCGCATGAGAACTAATATACTACTACCTCGCTAATCCAGTCCTCTCAAGCTAAAAATCTTTAGCTGAAAAGCTAAATGTTATCTGCCCACCTAGGTGGTAGTTTGATAGAGTGATCTACCTTTGGTGCAGGGATTGGCGCCACCAAAGTGGTAATTTGATAGAATGATCTATCTTTGGTGCAGGGATTGATGCCACCAAGGTGGTAATTTGATAGAATGATCTACCTTTGGTGCAGGGATTGGCGCCACCTAGGTGGTAGTTTGATAGAATGATCTACCTCGGGTACAAGGATTGGCGCCACCTAGGTGGTAGTTTGATAAAATGACCTATCTTTGGTGCAGGGATTGGCGCAAAGTCCCTTGAATAATTCAGTTTTACTTTCGCTGGTACAGAATAGCTATAGCTGTATTTAAATCGGTGCAGGTATATTCTAAAATGTAGAAAACTCGTATGGATAATTTCCAATATTAATCTAGTCTTAGAGTAAACTTGGAAGCTATATTCGTGACACTACAATTTTACTTGAATATGCCCTTAACTTTTTCGTGACTCTATATATATTCGTGACACTACAAGTTTACTTGAATATGCCTTTGACTTTTCCAGTATTCTTACGATTGATACTAGTCAATTTCGTAAGTATCTATATTGACGCTTCGATGCATTTTCATTTGCACGTGTGGTGTGTACTAGAGAAAACTAAGTTATATTGGTTCTTGTTTGCGCCGCTGTCATATTCTTACAGATAAGTTTAATATGCATAGTTTAGTCTTAAAGTTCGCTTAATAGTTACTGTAAGTCACGCCTCCGCGATTTTACTTACACAGGGCGTCAATTGGTCTTTCCTTCAGGTACTGTTTTATTAGCGTTGATATTTTTACCCCTTTCATAAGTATTAACAGCGAAGTACCAATACTTTACATGTGTAGGAAGTCAAGTGCACCCATTTACAGATAATTAGCAGTGTGTAACTCTGATCGTATTCTATGAAGGTCGTAAAGCAGGACTGGTGCCACACTACAGATGTGATTATTGTTTGCTGTTTTGTCTTGCGGATTTAGAACATGTTGCATGACCAGACTGATTATCACTAAATGGGAAGGTGTAGCGGAACACCTCGAGGGATGATGATTTTATCAGTTTGAACGCTTGGGTTAGACACCATATCACTTAATGTAGTGCGAGATACAGAGCAAGAAAACGGTCTCAATCACCATATCGCATATCAAAATTAAGGACAGGCTACAATGATAAAATTTCCGTGTCAACCTAAAGAACTTGACATCAAGCCATCCAAGATGGCTCTGTTCCATCACAACTGGGCTTGGCAATACACCCTTGATCGTAATGGTTCACGACCACAATCGATCATACAGTTTTAGCCACCAGAAGAACGAACGTCTTTCAGTTTCATGAACCAAGGTTATCTAGGCACTCTCATGGATCAGTAGTCCTATTCTTTTCCATGGCTGCTGGTACTCAGCAACATTTTCTTCACCACATCTACGTCCCCAAAAAGCAACAACAAAACTGCTGGCTAAGGTCTCTGCCAGTGATAAACTTCCACTGAGCATGAATATCACTCACATCCAGTCCACTTGGCTTCGAGACTTCCGATCTTTTTAGGTCCGTTGTCGGAGGATATAACAGTTATTTCGGCATGGAGTGATCGGAGGTCTTCGACAGATGTTGTAAATCACTCCCTCATAGGGCCCTGGACGACTCTCTTAAATGGCTAGGCATGGACGGCACAAGATAATAAATAAATAAATAAATAAATAAATAAATAAATAAATAAATAAATAAATAGCTAAATAAATAAATAAATAAATGGATGAGTCTGATCGCACAGTGCCGTTAGGAACTACCTACGTGTAATGCCCTTCTTACGGCCTCTGTGTCCAAGATATGTTGATTTATTTCTCAATTTTTTCACTCAACTGGAGCATGTACACGGCGACAACTTTTAACTCGTCGTAGCAATCTGAATGCGATATGTGAGTTAGTTAGTATCCTTGACATTCTTATCCAGCTACTTCGCAGTTAGCACGTCTTCAACACCTTTATCCGAAAGACGACGAAATCTCTTCCTAAGCTCTTTTGTCGTTATTAGATATTGCTTGATGTACAAAAACTCGCCCATCCGGGCTTGAATAAAGATTTCCTCTTACTGCCACTGAAGTTCTGTCCTCCTTCTCCCTCTACAACAATTGTCTAGTCTACATTTTATCGGTTTATTATTGACTAGAAGTAAGAATCTTCGTTTTTATTAAATCCAGTCTTACTGACATTCTGGACTGCGTATATCTTCAATTACAAGATCCAATCGTCAATTGACTCTTGTCATCTCAAAGAGGCCTTCCCTCAAACTTTATTCCGCTGTTCTATAAGTTCCGCACACCAGTTTTCTATTTGGATATCTCTGCCGTCAACCAAGATCTCGCAGCCTTGGGGATTAGAAAGCCATCATTAGTACAAATGGATGAAAGTCCTTTAAAGACACAGGTGTTGGTGCGCAATGTCGTATCTGTGTATTCTACGTGTAATCTATCATATACAGAGATTTTTCTACAAGTGAAACACAATGTGACTTCTTCCAAACTTAATCCCAAATGACATAATTCCAGAATGAACAGCGTTTTAAACAGAGCTACATAATGGATACAGGCCGCATTCCCAAGGACCTGATATACGGCGAGCTAGCAGAAGGCACATGACCAACTAGACGGCCACGTCTTCGATACAAAGACGTTTGCAAGAAGGACATGAAAACGGTCAAAATCAGTGTCAACAACTGGGAGAGCTTTGCTAACAACCGCTACGAGTGGCGACTTGCTGTGAAACAAGGCATTTAGAAAGCCGAGGAAGGGATAACAGCAAACCTCGCTACAAAGAGAGCCAAGCGGAAGGCGAAACAACAACAGCCTCAACAAGAATCAATCTTCACCTGCAGCAACTGCAACAAAGATTGTCACGCAAGGGTCGGACTCTTCAGCCACTCGCGACGGTGCAGATAAGTCACCAAAACAGGGAGCAACACTATCATCTCTCGAAGACGGACAGATGCCAACAACATAATGCCGTAACAGCGGCTTCGAACTTACGACTTGTGGAACGAAATTCAGTGCTCTCTATCACCATCTTTCGTAAGAACATCAGAAAGCCAATCTAAGCATGCAATCTTTGAATCTGCAAACAAGCCAGTTAATTTCGCTTTCTTACAAAATCAGCTAAAGCGGAGGGATTTTCAAGGCAATGAACAAAACAATCACAGGGACGTTCATAGCACACAAGCTATTGGAAAGAAGATCCATCGATTCTGCAATCGTAGAAAAAAATGTTTTTTCGAACAAGAGGCAAAGAGAGAGAGAGAGAGAGAGAGAGAGAGAGAGAGAGAGAGAGAGAGAGAGAGAGAGAGAGAGAGAGAGAGAGAGAGAGAAGAGATAGAGAGAGTTTTCGTGAGCGTTTCTCTCAACGGCAGCATCCCTTTCTTAAAATGAATAATTTTTACGCCACGCTTACCATAGACAATGGTGGGTGGAAGGCTATATTTATTTGCTACCAAAAGGGACAAGATATTCCATGAGGAAATATGGACCGGATAAGCGGTTTCCGAATGATTCAATATCACTTTGCAAAGCACATCCTCCTTTGTCCAGGCTGACCTCAGCTACAAGCGCATCACCCTGTCATCCACTTAAAGGAACTCAATTCATTCTCTCCCTTTGTCTTTAAATGCAGTGCAGGAAGAAGACTACGCATTCAGATCAGACTTGGAAGATGTGTATCTTCACATACCCTTTTACATCGATTCCTGGTTGTTCCCGTGATTCTCCTACAAAGACAGCGTTCACCAGCTTAGAACACTCTCAGATGGATTTAGGAAAAGTCTCGGGAGTTTCACTCCATTGATGGACCAAACATGCCTCATGTCCAGACCATTTCCATCGCGGTAACATTTATTAAATGGATTACAGTCTATAGAAACGTCAGATGAGTTACACCTTGCAGGTAGACATGATATTCTTTGTAATTCTCCTTTACAACCTTGATTTCATTGTTGAAAAGGACAAATCCAATCTTTCATATCCCAACATTTTGTTCGTCTGTGCAAGACATTCAACTCCCAGTGAAATTTGCCATTGGAACTAGCATTGAAAATCAGTAACATGAGGGCTTCGTTGCTTATACTAGACGATCTACACATTGGAGAACTCCCTTGTTTGCTTGCCAATTCAGCAACGGACCTCTTTGTCTTATGTCGCTTATTTGATGCGCACATTATAAATCATGCTGTTGTACAAATGGAGGATGAAATTTTTCCCTTTTGGTACAAATTCTCACAACACAAAATATGAGGTTCCATCACAAAAGATGAACCATTGCCACTTGGCTCATGTCGGGGTATAGATCTGCAGTACAATCTCCGAATTATCGCAATTTGCACGGATGTGAACACAGAGGGCTGTTAGGCATACGAACTTCCATCATTCTAGGAAGTGATTGTGGTGTGACCCCCTTCGGAGTGTCTTCTTCATACCAGCATTTTCGAGATTTTCGAGATGAAAGCCATTTCAGAAGTTTTCCATTGGTGGCATGAGAATCTAAAGTTCTCATTCAGTCATTTAATGTCATTGTGATGACTGACTTGTCTCAAGCGTCAATGTGGAAGCAAAGTCCCCAAGCTGCTGAGTTCTGAATTCAAATTTTCTAAAGTATCGTTTACAACGACAAAATTGACGTCCAAGTTCGTCATAATTCCGGCCAAATAGATATATTAGTGAACTATAGTTGTCACGAAAAAGTCATCTAAAACGAACGAAGTGGTTTCTTCATCCTTCAGTTTGCACTCAAATAAGTAACCCATGTCATCGACCGATGGTGGACTTATTTGCGACAAGGTGGAATTACAAACTCCTATCCTTTGTCTCACGGTCTAGGAACGAAAGGCCTGTACAGACGATGTTCTTTCTTAGATTGGAACAGTCCACACGCATAGTGGAATCTATCATACAAGGCACCATTTGAACTGCTCTCAAAACTTTCTTATATAAAACCTTCCTCATCATTTCTTCTGTGATCAGCAAGCAGAAACAGCGAGATACGTGTACTATCGGTGGACGCGAACTATATGCAGTCCTGGCAAGATGGGTCAGGATCGCTGATGATGGCTTCTACTTTTATTGCCAAAAACAGGCTTCTGGTCAAAGGAAATCATACTTTTGTAATGAATTCGTGTCTACTCTGGTCACTTCAACTCAAGATAGTATACGGGACCCAGTGAAAGCACTATAGTGTTAATTAAAAAGGACTTAAACGTTGCGTAGACAGAGATCACACGCAAAAACTACATTCCCGGGTCGTTTGACAGCTTCGTAAGGACGCTGCTTCACGAATTCAGCAGGATTTTCCGGAGGGAACATTGTCCACTTTTGAATCTGCTCTCCAAGATATGGAGTCTATTCCACGTTCATTTATCTAGAAGCTGTCGAGTGCCGGAGATGGTCTCTCCAAGTTAAGGGGATATATCTCCTTCTACAGTTTACCTATTCTTCAAACTGCTGCCTAGGTGTGAGGTTACGTTTTAACCTTTCAGCCGACACTGTTTAGCCAGGAAGGGCTGGGTTTGCGAGGTAGAAGTAGTTCTCAGGTGTTAGGAAAGAAAACACTTTAGTCGAAAAATTGTTTTAAAGAGTTTTTTTTTCTGGTGAATTAATTTGTATTTAATAATTTAAACACATTGATCATTTTTAGGTAGATACGAACATATCGTCAGTGTGTTGTACCCAATAGCCCAAGGTACTAAAGTAACTAGAAAGCGTTCATGATTGAAAGATAAAATCTATTTTTTTTTAAATTTAGGTAAGGAAAGGGGGTTCTGATCTACGCATACCGAATAGTAGTTTCTGTTCAAAAGGGCTGTAGCATCCTACTACCTGTTATTTGAGCAAAAACAGAGGATTAATCTGTATTTAGAATATGCTCTATTTCAGATGATTCTTAGATACATTGTATAATGAGCTATCTTCTTCAGGGAGTTTTCTCGTGTCTAAAAGATCATCACTTAGATTGTTGATGCAGAAAATAGATAATTACGGGCCTAATACCGATCCTTGCATGAGTCTTGCAGTTTATAATGTACCGGGCAGTATATTCGACTTGTTTTTAAAATGGGTTGAGCCCTGCGAGTTAAATAGTCTGTGACCAATCAACGGAAGTAATATCGATGCAGTACCTTTTAAATTTATGTATTAGTTCCTTGTGCTACCCATAGTCAAAATGTTTTAGAAATATAATAAAAGGACACACAAGCTTTCCATTTTGTCAAGGGAAGTGCATATATTATGATACTAGTATTAATATATGAACTGAAAAACAGCTGTGGATTGGGAAAATTATTTTAGTGTAAGTCATGGTATAAATATTTAGCAATTCTTTCCAACACTTTGTCACGAAATATTAGTTATATGTTAGGTTTGTAATTCTAAGAATCAATTCAGCTACCTTTTCTGTACACATGCAAACCTTTTTGCTTTTGTCCATAATGCCAGGTATGATTTTGTTATCTAAGGATATGTTTAAAAGGACATAGAATGGAGTGACCTCAGATAGAGCGGTTTCTTTAAACACTGGTGGCTTATTTTATCTAGTCCACTAGCTTTGTTTCTAGGCATGAAATAAATTCCACAAATTATTTCCTATTCAGCGATTACAAAATTAGTCCATTTTTCCTGTACTCTAAATTGTATATCTGGTTAACTAATATTAGTATCAACACCTGCTCATTTTTATGTCTAAGGAATTTAAGCAGTCCTCTTTTTCAGTACGAGCAGAATATTAAAATTAGAGGCACTAGTATATAAAAGAGACTTAATCATTGCTGTGATGTTACCTTGTAAACAACGGCAATTGTGTTTCCTACAGTCTCTCAAGACTGCACAAACGTTGTCAGTGATCTCATTTATCTAGCTAGTCTTGATGCTATTAATTATTGACTTAATTTTACAATTAAAAATGTTTTGGTGTTGCGGCTTAATATAATCATCGGTGTAGGAGTGGAGCATTCCGACCGAGAGTCAGAAATTTAATACAGATACGGGCTGTCTTGAACTTGTGACAAATAATTTAGTCCAGAGGGTGAAAGTTTATTTTCCTACACTGAAAAATGATGAAATTTTTCAGCGGGTCAGACAATATGATCTTCCGCGGTGAATACTTCTTTAAGGAAGCAAGAAATAAAAAAAATTTGGTTTAGAGTTTGGTAGAAAATATCTTCTTGGATAAAACTGCTTCAAGTTTGATTTGTAATTCCCCATCTGATTCGTATTGCAAAAGTTATGAAGGAACGAAAAAATAAGAAAAAGAAAAAAAGGAAATTTCGGGTTAGATTAAAAGAATTTGAACTGACAAGTGAAATCACTGCCCCACCTTACCCACAAGTTCTGGCTTTGATGTTACTAAAAAGATTAGGTTATTATTCCCTTATTAAGAAGAAGTAGATAAATATTTTCATTTTGAAAAATGTTGCAGAATATTTTAAATGGCCAAGAGAGCATCGAACTTGTTACTACAAAGTGCACTTATTGGCAAAGCTCGTGACATGGATACTTCTGCGACAGCAGGGCAAACTGTTGATTATGACCTGGTCAACGAATGTATCTTGCAGGGCTATGATCTGGTATATGAGGCATGTCAAAAAAGGTTAAGGAACTATTAAAAAGAAGAAACTGGACAAACAAATTTGTAAGAGAAAAAAACAACAATTATTTGATAGGCACTGCTTAGCCAAGAAAGTTGCCAAAGATTATGACAACTTTAGACAACTTGAAGAATTCAAAAACTGCGCCCAAAGTGAATTTAAGACTTACCTTAATGACGAGTGGTCAGTGACCTATGAAATTATTGTTCCTAAGTCGTATAATCAGGTAATTCTTAGTATCGTTCATGAAACACCTTTGACTAGTCATTTAGGGGTCCATAAGACTGATCACAAGGTCTTGAATAATTTTAATGGCCAAATATTACAAGTGATGTTTATAAATACTGTATGTTATAATTGCTGAGAGATGATTTCCAAGCAAACTTGACTGGCGTTCATCATGAATTCTTGTACCAAAAACAGACAATGCTTTTAGCATATTCATTGACTTTAGAAAAGTGAATATTTTTACCGATTCAGATTCATTTACATTGTCAAGAATGGATGACTGTAATACTAAAATTGGAAATGCAAAATATATCATCAGATTGGATATTTTGAAAAGATTCTAGCAAATTCTACTGTTGGAAAAGGCAAAAGAAACTTCGGTATTCGTAATTCCAGATGGAGTTTGTCAATATACAGTGATGCCATTTGGAATGAATGGTTTGCTTCGTACTATTTATTCAACGTTTATTGAATATGACTACATCCGGTCTAGATAATCGTAATACATCGATAATGTCATCATCTACAATGACAATTGGAAATATCACTTGGCGACGCTTCGGAAACTTTTTGATACATTCATTGATGCAAATTTGACAATATAAACAAAGTTGACTTTTACTGCGCTTGTGTTACATATCTAGGGCATATCATGAGACACGGACAGATTATTCAGAAAATTTTTCATCAGAGCTTTTGTTAGAAATTCTATGATTATTTGTGATTTAATTTGCAATAACGTAAGTTCTTTACTTCGCATCTTAGGGAAGTTAATTAGTTTGAATATTACGAAAATTTCTGGTTTTCGCTCTATTCTATTGCTTACTTTAGAACCATAGTAAAATATATATATATATATATATATATATATATATATATATATATATATATATATATATATATATATATATATACATATAAATATATATATATATATATATATATATAACACCGAACATGGTTAGTAGGCCATTTATATACTAATACGATTACTTCATAATATCTACACACATTAATGAACATTTTAGATGTCTCTAAAATTCTGTTACTTACATTAACACCAGTCATATATATATATATATATATATATATATATATATATATATATATATATATATATATATATATATATATATATATATATATATATACTTTCTGAAGCGTTTTCAATTGTTCTCACATTTACAGTCCGAAATGGAATGCTCATTATATAATTTGATATACAATGAAGTCATATTTCCACGGCTGTGTCTATAACTCCTCGTTTCTCTATAGTAGTTGGCCATCGATGCCTGAAATTGAAGCATTCAATTTCTTAAAGGTCGGATGCATAATTGAAGTACAGTTGTATAAGGTTAAAAGTGGCTTTGTGATCACTCAGTCTTTCCGCAATTGAATTAGCTCTAGTTCGATAAAACATTCCCCAATTCTAAAGTGGGTATGCTGGTATATTATTATATGCAGACAGAATAATGGAAATGCTGGTATATTATAATATACATAGTGTGTATGGTGGTATATTAGAATATAGAGACAGTAGGAAATGAATGTCAGTATGGGTTCAAATTTAACAGCAGTTTTGCCGACTACAATACAGATATATGACCAAAGCATCTTTTGACTTAGAATCCTTTACCCGAGTACAGTTCTAGATTTATTAAGGAAATGTCTGATGTGTATTCTACGTAACACAACTGGAATGGTAACATGATGGCGAGAGATGTAATAATGTGGAGATCAGACGTCTCTTTTTGCATTGACACCGATTTTTACAGGACATCAGGCCATAGTACACAATTAATTTCACTATATTTTCTCTACATTTGTTTCTCAGTACTGAACTTTCCATTGTGTGACAATCAATACAAATCATATGTTAATATAAAATACATTCAACGATGACTTTACGGTCAAGTTCTTGTCAAGGGTTGACCTGCATTTTTTTGAGAGGCTGAATTGTAAACAAAACACCAGGCAACGGAACACAAATTTCACTTCCGGATCATCACCATGACCTTATTAATCAATGTGCACTGTCGCCGAAATACACACAGACAACCACACCATAAGCTCACATTTTAAAGAATAAACAATTGCCTTTAAATCCTTGCCAAGAATGCCAAAATCTGACTCTAGTATCACCACCAGACCGGAAAAAGTGATCTAAAAATAGACTCGGACTACATTCGTGGGTACTGAACCGGATTTTATTAATTGTGTACTGATTCCATCAAACGAAAAGATCAGGCGTCTCTTTTTGCATTGACACCGATTTTTACAGGACATTAAATGTGGAGATCAGACGTCTCTTTTTGCATTGACACCGATTTTTACATGACATCAAATCGTGCAAAATACTGCCTCCCTCCGTCAAATTGAGTTAAAGAAAAAAAGGTCCAGGAGATTGATGAGAATTAAGAAAAATAAAACAATCGAATCAACATGTAAAGGATAGTATGTAGATATAAGTTCTAATCAATAGCAAATAAAATCTATGGTATATTTTTTTTCCAGGCCAGTACTATTGACAGCTTTCCTAATTAACATTCTTCAGCAGATACTGGCCAAGTTTGTCTTTCTACAAGAAAATGGAAATGCTCTTCGATTAAATAACAGGTTTGAGTCGTAATGTTAATATTAGCTGAGTAGCTGATATGGCCGTTAATGGATTTTGTAATCACTTTTCAAACTTAATAATTTAACGAATCTTGTCAAATATGAAGGTACATTCTTAAGCAGAGGTAGCCTTGGTCTGTATTTCGTATTTATGATAAAGCACTTCGACCTGTATTTCACACTAATGATAAAGTATCTTCGATCTGTATTTCACACTAATGATAAAGTATCTTCGATCTGTATTTCACACTAATGATAAAGTATCTTCGATCTGTATTTCACACTAATGATAAATTATCTTCGACCTGTATTTCACACTAATGATAAAGTATCTTCGATCTGTATTTCACACTAATGATAAAGTATCTTCGATCTGTATTTCACACTAATGATAAAGTATATTCAATCTGTTTTACACACTAATGATAAAGTATTTTCGATCTGTAGTTCACACTGATGGTAAAGTATCTTCGATCTGTATGTATTTCGCACTAATGATAAAATATATCATCGATCTGTATTTCGCACTAACGATAAAGTGTCTTCGATCTGTATTTCACAATAATGATAAAGTATCTTCGATTTGTTTTTGGCACTAATGAAGAAGTATCTTCGATCTGTATTTCACACTAATGATAATGTATCTTCGATCTGTTTTTCACACTAATGATAAAGTATCTTTGATCTGTATTTCGCACTAATGTTAAACTATCTTTGACCTGTACTTCGCACTAATGATACATTATCTTCGATCGGTATTTCGCACTAATGAAAAAGTATCTTCAATCTGTATTTCGTATTAATACTAAACTATCATCTAACTGTATTTCTAACTGTATTTCGCACTAATGATAAAGTATCTTCGATCAGTATTTCGTACTAAAGCTAAAGTATCTTTGATCCGTATTTCATACTATTATTGAAGTATATTCGACCTGTTTTTCATACTAATGATAAAGTATCTTCGATTTGTTCTTTGATCTGTGTTTCATACTAATGATAAAGTATCATTGACCTGTATTTCATATTAATGGTAAAGTATATTCGATCTGTATTTCAGACTGATTTAATTGGGTAAATAATATGCTTGTGGTACCTAAACACTAGAATCTTGTAATTTTCCACACTGTTTAAATGTATAAGATCTCATTTAGTTGTATGTTTGGCGATCATAGATTGATACTGTTTTGCACGAGTCAAAATTGATTAGATCACTAAACAAATCCCATCTTTTCCATCCCACAATCTGAATGGAACATTAAGACATAAGACTAACTATGCATTGTTCTTTCCAGACGTTTGCTGTTCACCTTCACGTACTTCCTGTTCTTCTACAATATATTTATTGGGTTGGTTTCCTGTCTGATGAGAATTATTAAGTCCATGGTAATAGGGGCCATTTTCATATCCCGACTTGACGAAAGCGTACTTCCCCAACGGTTTCAGTCGCTTGACCCAGGTTTAATTTTTTTTTAAATACAAAAATTCACTTGCATTGTCAAACAAACATATTGATGGTGACATATTTCATGATTGATTAAAACAAGGGCAATGAACGTAAAAAAAAATCCGAAATGGTACCTTTATTTATCCAGAAGTTTGTTCTTAGCGTGTAAATACGCGTGTTCATCGTAAGGTTCATTTCTATTATTGATTAAAAGCATGTATCATAAGTTGTTGGGTTGTCTAATCTTGTTTTTGAGAAGTGGACTGGTACAAAGTTATTTACTGAAATTGATAAAATCAATTTTATTGTGTCCATCGATGAGCTTTAGTACTTTGGTGCGTATTAGTCCCAATCATAATCGTCATATTCATCACTCTAATTAGGGCATATTTATTTGAACGTAAGGTGTGATGACTTTATGTACTGCTTGTTTCTGTGCAAAATGATCTAAGCAAAGAAGAGTTGCCTTGTTTCAGCATTACGATAGTAAACTCTTTCGTTTTTGTAAGAAGAAACTACTTTTTTAAAACTGCCTTGCCTATAAGTAGCAGGAGAAATATCAAAGTTAAATATAATAACCAATAATATCAAAACCAATTATGCAATAACGCATATCTTAACTGACCTTTCTTTTTCGTTCCTGTTTGCAGGCTTTATAGAAAAGAACCATTCCGGTATTGTTAAGCCATTTTTAATTTGATATTATTAAATACTATTTCAGGATTTTGACTTTTTTTTGCAATTAGATTGACATTTTGAAGAAAAAAAAGCTTTATTTCACTCTCCAATATTTTTCCAGGTTTTAATGCTTATGTGGGTTTTATGCACATAGAGATGGCACACACCCACCCCGTCGTGATAGTTTTTCTCAGACTTCTGGCACTTGATGTCGGGATTAGGAAAGAAAGCAAGCGGCCTTCCAAAGGATCAGATATCGAATTATTTGGTAAATTATATGCAGACATTTCTTTAAAAAAAAAATAAATAAAGTAGCGGGTTCAATACAATCTCAAGCCTGCCTGGGTGCTGCTTCCGAGTGTACTTTCGGATGGTCAATTCATTTTCATTTCCTAGACATGCTATGGCTATTAATGTGTTGAAAGTGCCTTTAAAGCAAAACAACAAAGCAAAATATAAATTATATCATCTATCTACTA
This sequence comes from Potamilus streckersoni, assembly GCA_016746295.1. Classification (NCBI taxonomy): domain Eukaryota; kingdom Metazoa; phylum Mollusca; class Bivalvia; order Unionida; family Unionidae; genus Potamilus; species Potamilus streckersoni. The sequence goes on along the minus strand of JAEAOA010000333.1, from coordinate 2,574,849 downwards.
GCTTCTGTCGATCTTTCTATCTGTCCTTTTATTAGACTGTATGTGTCTTTCGATCTATTTGCTGCTCAGTCAAGCAATCTATCTATTTATCTAGCTATTTTTGTATGAGGTACAACTTTACTACTAATGCTAGATACTTTTCCAACGGTACTGATTAACAATATTTTCACTGCTAATTATTTTATAGTTTCTCTTAAGGATCTGCGAGAGCTCAAGTGGTGGAGCGTGGAACTCATATTCCAGTGTTCTTTGGTTCGATACCTGCCTTTGCCTGCCGGGTTTGGTTGTCTCAGCGAGCTCTTGCGAAAGGCACATTGCTCCCATTTTTTATATGATATAGCATGTAATGTGTTTATAGTGCCATTCAAACCAAGAACTAAAATATGAATCGGTCGTTGACTAAGTCGATTGATATTGATCTTTTCAAATACAAAATTTGATTCCGTTTGAAGTAACATTGAGATAATTGTCACTTAGCCCAAGCTTAATTAAGAAATAATTGGTATGTAAAGTATCCCCCTCGGGCCATCACATTGAGTGCAAAATGTTTCCTTTGTATATATCTTTACAGTCAGATGGTTAAAATTATGCCACGGAAACGCTTAAAGCACTTGAGATTCCTACAGCCGCCTGGCCTACTTGCCCACCTCTCCCCGTTCTTTTTTACGCCTTAATTTAAACAATATGTATGGATACACGACTGGTGATGCTTCATCCCTGATAATGTCCCAACAAAACTGTGTTCAAGAATTTACAAAGAAGTGAGAAAGAAAATCAGTGTTTACTGAATTTACTCACTCGTATGTTATGTATATTTAATTTGCAGTGTTTGTTAGTTTCTTTTTCAAGTTCATTGTTTACCTGACCAAAATCAATCATTTTGGTAATTCTATATGCCACTAATACAGAGCTAATATTTTCACTATGTGAGTGGGTTTAATATTAAGGTCATTATCAATAGAAGTAAACATATATAAATTGGTCTGTGTCAAGGGCATTGTGTTTGCCATGTTCTTTATTATAATTTTAATAACAGATCTTCTCAACTAACTAAGACTTTTCCAGAAAAGAACTTTTAACTCTCTTCCGGGTTATTCTTTAGTGTCTAATATATTTTTATATAAGTTTGATATCTGAAAAATATCTATTCCTGCTTTACTATCTGGGCAGATATAATTTATACTGTTGTGTTCAGATCTTAATTTAGGTAAAATTATTTATTTTCTGGAAATACAAAGTGATTTATAATATTCTTGCAAAGAGACAATAATGGAATTATAGTTAATTTAACAAGGAAACATTGGATTATATTACTGCGATTTAAAATTAGACTGCTGGCACATCAGTACAATTCAGGCCATTGATACAAGAGTACATTAGAGACTACTGGCCAGTACAGGCACATCATCACCTACAAGGTTGTAAATTATTCGGAATACCACAAAAGAGTATTCAGAAATATATTCATTAGGACTTGTGTTAGATATTCTAGGATTTTTTAAAATTTAATTCGCAGTACCGTAAATTATTTTTAAAATTTTTACTTTATAAGTCATCTGCTGATTTTTACAAATCTTGTTACTTCTTAGTCTTTTCTATTTCTTATTCTAAAACCATAAAATCGTAATACATATTTCAAGACAGTTTCCAGCAAAATTTTACTTCATAATAATTGCTGTTGTGTAGCACACAATACACTTTTATCAAGAGGGCAGCATCGTTTTACTTGCACCACATACATGAGTATTGTAGTGTGATTACGTGACTGTAACAACGCTTTAAATCCATTAGTTACATTCTTTTGCATCTTTTATATGGTGTATGCTTCATTATATGGGTTTTGTTCATTAAATGTAAATATTACACTGAAAAAGAAATGAAAGAAAACTCTCCCACGTCAGTCACAAACACTCTCAGGTCGTTTACAATGTCTGTCACAGATGCGCCAATATAATATACAACATTAGTCACAAAACCTCCCACGCCATATAGATCGTAAGTCACACACACTTCCACGTCGTAATCAACATCTGTCACTCACTCACACCTTGTATACTTCACTTGCGTGTTGTACATTCAAGTTTGTGTTGGCTTTATTTAGTTACAAAGATACACTATGTTAATTTCGCATCATCTGATCTACTTTCGTGATTAACAGGAACTGTCCAGAAGAAAAGTAAAAGATTTATGCGTGCGAGAAACAACTGGCAAACGATGTATACACTTCTAAATAACCCATCAGTTCGGCTGTACAGGAAACATCACATAGATTACACTAAGACGGTCTTGAACAGGAGAACCAATAAGACGGCTATAGGTGACAACTTGGATTCCATTGCAGTCGAAGACAGTGAAAAGACAATGGCTCTGGAATTGTCAGGAATCAAGAACAAGACTCGTGACATTAATGAAATAAAAAACAATAACGTAATAAAATTAGAAACAGTTATGTGACACAAACACGATTATACTATTAGTTTCAGCTGTTGGCGTTGCATCCAAGAACAATACACCGAAATAGGAAGACGATTCCTCGCATAAAGGTTTAATATGATAATGAATCGAACATGAATCGATAAAAATACTGCTATAAATGGCAGATTTTATATCCGACTGATGCATGTATAATTATATATAGTTCATCACAGTATTAATAAATGTGGTATTTATTTTATTGGTAATATAAATTTTACCTATATTATCTGCAGCTTGGAATAAAAAAAAAATCATTGGTAAAACTGATTTATAGGTCTAATGACCCAAAATTTGTATTGACATTTTTAGATACAAAATATATTGTTGTACATTATGGTATTAATTCTTAAGGATTCTAACATTTTTGCATCTTATTTTGAGGTAGTCTATGAAATATTGCTTTCTTATGGATGATATAGCATACAATGACATAATAATTAATCAAGAAAACACCTCTCTCCACCTGTCAAAGTACTTCCATCGAAGACAGGTGTATCAGACACAAAACTCAGTTTAAGACAGAGTTTAGAGATATGATATGAGAGAGAGAGAGAGAGAGAGAGAGAGAGAGAGAGAGAGAGAGAGAGAGAGAGAGAGAGAGAGAGAGAGAGAGAGAGAGAGAGAGAGAGAGAGAGAGAGAGAGATTCTTTTATGCATCCATTTTCTTAAGATTTTAAGATAAATAAGTGCAATGGAATATATAAAATCCTGAAAATAGGAAATTCATTTCTTATGAACCCCTGTGAACTACTTCATGTTCGACCTTAAAATTATAATCTATAACCTTTAGAAATTATTTTCTTTTCTAGCTTTTCATACACACTGTTAGAATATTTTTGATAGTTAATGCACTATTTACTATTCACGTCATTGTGTAGGCAAACAAGTCTGTAGAAGTTTTCAATTTTACCTACTTTGTATAACCAGATTTACTTTGTGAAGAATGGAATGCAGAAGTTCAAGTTTTAATAAATGCCTCCAGAATTCATTCACTCGTATTGTCATCACACAAAAACATGATCACAAGTTGTTGTCGTTGTTACTGTGAATATAGAGTAATCATTCAAAGGCAAGAATCTGGAAATATTATCAGGTAAATATTTAAGATGCATGGCAGATGTCTTGGATTATGATATTTTTCCAATTAAAGATTCCATAATATTAGAGATGTCTTAATCCACGTTTTAGAGACCGTCGAAGCATTTAAAGGCACAAACACGATGAACCGTTTGATATTTTTAAAACTGCCGACCACTATCCAACACCATCAGGATAATTTTGGGAATTTCTGCATCCATTTATAAAAGGAAAAGCAACAAAATGTAAGGATTCCGAATGCAATTACCTTTGCACCTAACGGTTGTGGGTATGGGAAATTTTGTTCGATAGGTGTAAAGCAAAGCTGTACATTACATTCTATCCAGAATATCCCAGTGCTATCGTGTCTACTTAATCTAAACATAAATGTTATTTAGTTGGATTTTATTTCAACTTGGGCTCTCTCTTCGTTTTACATATTCAAACATCAAGTAACAGTCGAACCTGGTGAGAAGAAGCCTTTTAATGCGATCTTAACAACACATTCTGTTCGGTCAAGTAAACACACTTTAATCGGAACTTAAGGTATCACGGTACCAATTGCTTTTCCATAGACCGCAATGCTAATGTTTTGCGAAATAAATATACTTTCAATCCTACCTCAGCATGCATGTCACACAATGTCACAGAGAACAATGTTAGATTGTTAATTTAATAACATCAAAAATAGGTACTCCATTGCATTTAAGAGAGATAACTTTGCTGTAACTAGACAGGGGTAAGAGTTATCTAGTTCACCGTTCACATTTTCAGTCATGTGTACCACATTTAAAAAAAAAATCTTAAAAAATACAAAATGTCATCTAGATATGAATTCATATAATTTCACATGTTGCCAAGAGACTCAATTTTTTTAAAAGCCTAACAGAAAGGACAACTCCTACAAAATGCACCAATCACAGCTAGTTTTGTCGTTAATTTCTGAATGCAATGTTCCCTACACCTTAAGCTTCGCTCACCTGGGGTTATACAATTGGTACTGTTATACCTATAGCCAACCTTAATGTTTTTAATAACCTTTGATATAGCTTGGGACTGTACAAGTGACAAATGTACTTATTGGGACTGTACAAGTGACAAATGTACTTAGTCTCGCTTGTCAGAAACAATTTTATGAGGTACCTTAGTTGTGTTTTATATTAATGTGTATGTAATTGTCTTTGAACTTTTTCAGCTGATGTTTTCATATGTGTGCTTTACTAACAAACAATATTTTTGGAATAAAATGATTTGTTTTAACTATGAATTGTGTTTTATTCACATCAAAACTTACTGAACTTCAGATGGGTGATATGGGATAAATCACATCATATCATATTATGTAATAATTAGGTCAAAGGTCAGTGTACTGAACAGTACATACCTCTTCTACTTCATTAAGTACAATTCACCTAAACTCAAGGACTTTATCTTTGTTTGGTAGATGCACAACTTAACACCAGAGACAGGTGGACATGAACCAATCTTATTATAATGTATAAGCAATCAACACTTTACACTGTCTGCAGATACATGAGTTTACTAACCTCCAGTCCCCATACAAAGGTCAACCTACCCATCCTCTTGGTAATACAAATAGAAACCTTCCCTCATTAGTGTAGTAAATAAAATTAATGCAATAAGCCAATCTATCACCAAATATAGTATGTTCACAACTTTTAAATGATTATGCTGCATTAGGGGTGAAATTTTGGGAATACAATATAGAAAAATGCCAAAGATAAACAATAAGTAAAGTGAGTCAAATGGAGTTAAAACAGGAGGAAAGTGTGTATCTAAAAGAGAGCTGTAACGTATGATAAAGGAATTAAAGGAGACGAAAGCAGCAATGAGGAAAATGAGAAGCAAACGTTTCATGACCTTACCTTGGACAAATATATGGAGGCAGTACCCCATTGGTCCAAGGACAGTCCAAAGGCACCTGATACAATATCTATCACATGCAATGAAATTTCAAGTGAAATGGTGTTCATTCCCATCTAATACATAAAGGTGAAAATGTAGAAAATATTGATGCATACAATTTACATTTCTTTTATATAAGAAATTAACAGAAACTGGCTAAACTTATGCAGAAAAATACCTAAACCAAACAAAAGAGCACTTATCTGGTTTTAAACGTGTAAACGTTACTGTGAGAAATTATTAAATTACTTCTACTTATAGTTTCATCAAGACTGAGGGCTAATGTAGTATTTCACAAATCTTCTCTTTATTCTATAACAAATTACTAAAAATGTAAGTTTTTATTTCTTGAATTGTTATGTCTGGTGTAAGGGAAATAACTGAAATAAGGTGTGGTCATTTTATTTCCTCAAATATATTATCTATGTAATAGAGATGGCATTATTAACACATGTATTAACAAGTCAATTAAATTATCTCAAGAAATGCACTATGGATCAGTGGGAACCTAATATTCAGGCTTCTGTATTTAATGGAGTCCTCAAGAGTGATGTAATATTGTTCTCTAAGGTGAGGCGGCTTGCTTGATTTTATGTTGTCTACAATGCCAACATGTGGAGTACAGTTTTTTTTATAGACATGCGGATATCATCCCATGCCAATTGGATTCTTGCGATGGGATGCAAAGTTTGAATAACAGTGATTACTTGAATGGAAGGAATGTGCAATATGTGACTAATATGGTTACACTCAATAATGTTGGACCTGTTGTTTTAATTTGCATGATTTATAATATTTGACAAGTAAAATAGTCAATATTTTTTGTTGCATCTTTGCCAATCTTGGAGCTGACAACACAAAAATGAAACCATCACCACCAGGCAATATATGTCTATGTCTGTCACATCAAAAGCCCCAATCCTAAGTCAACTTGTGCTATTTTCTTAAGATTTTCATATATTTTATTCTCAAAAGATTGCCAATATTTGACCAGAAATGTTCGCATACATTAGTATTCCTACAACAAACTAGTACAGTTCGTAAATGCCGCCAACATGTATGCGTTTCTATGGGTACACAGGGAGGCTGTTCTTCCCTTTAGGTATCACGGTACCAATTGCTTTTCCATAGACCGCAATGCTAATGTTTTGCGAAATAAATATACTTTCTATCCTACCTCAGCATGCATGTCACACACTGTCACAGAGAACAATGTTAGATTGTTAATTTGATAACATCGAAAATAGGTACTCCATTGCATTTAAGAGAGATAACACTGCTGGAACTAGACAGAGGTAAGAGTTATCTAGTTACACCGGACACATTTTCAGTCATGTGTACCACATTTAAAAAAAATCTTAAAAAATACAAAATGTCATCTAGATATGAATTAAAATAATTTCACATGTTGCCAAGGGGCTCAACTTTTTTTTTAAAGCCTAACAGAAAGTACAACTCTTACATAATGCACCAATCACAGCTAGTTTTGTCGTTAATTTCTGAATGCAATGTTCCCTACACCTTAAGCTCCGCCCACCTGGGGTTGTACAATTGGTACCGTTATACCTTAACTCTTTTCATGTAAGGTCATCACTTTGAGTGATAAGACTGACGTATGCGTCAGCGTTGGAAATAATTACAAGTTTCATTTTCCGGAGTTTTACGAAACTTTAAGAACCGTAATATAATATCTTCGTTGTTCAACTATGATCGCCTGCCTGTGCACTATTTAGTTTTCGTCAGACGTCGGAATTCGGAACAATATTGTATCTGTTCCTCGGATTACATGCGTCATTACAGAAATTATTGCCGTAGTAGTACTTTCCAAGAAGTATATGTACTTAACTGATGACGTCATCAAAAGAGAATTTTGCTGTTTTAGCATGCTATCTTGCCTGAAGGATACTGAATACTAAATTCACTGACTTAGAATATAGAAAGAAAATTATAATGCACTTGAGTAAAGTAAAACGATTTGTCGATTCTAACTGCGGAAATATAATATTCATTAAAATAATACACATTTGAATTACGAGAATACAAAATTGCTTATTTTAATTTTTTTTAAAAACTTTCAATCAATGCAATATACCCTCTACGTACTTTTGAATCGAGGTTCGATAGGAGAAAAACATATTGAAGGAAACAAAAATAAGAGTTGAAAATACAACAATCAATATGACTGTATAATATGCAATGAAAATTCCAATCGATATACCTCCACTACTAGTTTTATTAGACAATCATAACATACTACTACCATCTTGCAGCTCTTGTTTTCTTTCTTTCTTCTCTTTTGCTGTTCCTTTAGTATATTTGTATATTATTTTCTATAACATCAGGATGACTGCTGTCATTGTTCGGATTCAAAGCCACCCGTCATTCTTATGGATATTACTAGTAAGCCGATGTCGAGTTTATCTTCCTAGTACATCCATAATATCAATACACAGAAATACACGCACACAAGGAGGTTAAAATGTTTTCAAGCAGAGTGGTGTCCGAATTAATTATTGATCAAGAGCAATGAAAGGAAAAGGTTTCGTTCAGTGTTAGCGCCTCCCTAACGACCACGAATTCAATCCATAGCACATGAAATCAAACCGTGACATGTGCGTGGAATTTTTAACACGTCCTTGACATTCTCAAACACATTGGGCTGATTTATAAAATCCGCATCAGTACCAATATGTTTGAGAGGGCCAGGCGGAAATTACACTTATCTCTAAAATAGGTAAAAGCGGGGGAGACTTTGTTCTGTGTGTTTGTAGCGAAAAACATGTGTACTTTGGTTTCATATTTCAAAACGAAGGGTTTTGCTGTAAAGCTCAGTCTCTGGAGTGCAACGTAAGGTCAGTAGGTTCACTCGCCCTCACTGTTGTTGAAACCATAGCAACAGTGTGTAATGATACTAGAGTTGGTATAGAAAGAACTTTTGTTGCTAAAAAGTTAATAACAACATAAATTAGATCAGTTTGTTTATAAACAAAAAGATTTTACTTATCTTATCCTGAAACTGTAATCTTTATCAAAATAATACACGTTTGAATTATATGAATAAAGAATTCTTCGAAAACAATTTCCTACAACATTTAATCATAATACAAGTAAGGGCGACGAACTTCAACAGACAGTATTTCAATCAACTAATGAAGCAACAACAAATTATAGCAGAGAATCAGTCGAATAATCAATTAACCTTAGTTCATTCATTCATTCATTCATTCATTCATTCATTCATTCATTCATTCATTCTACCAACAAGCCAACATGAATAGTTATCAATCCATCAGGCATGTATTCATTGATCGAATCCCTATCACACACACAAACACACACACACACACACAAAAGAATGAACTTTATTGAAATATGGACATCGTATTGTAAATGTTTGTTTTTTATATAGAATATCTTGTTTTCTTGGAATTTTGAAAACTGCCTTACAGTCATCCTTTCTCAAAGTGACTAACGAAAAGTCAGATTGTCAATGGATTGGTAGGAATCTCTCCTTTTAACATTATAATTGCTTGATCAGGTGGTTCCGGCCAAACCGAATTTGTCAGATATTTCATGGAATACAAATCGGATTTGTTCAATCGTCCTTCCACTTCCATTCTCAAATGTATTATTTCTATGTAACATTTAAAACAATCAGTGAAGAGAATCAACTTGCGTGCATTGATTCTACTCCACAATTACATAGTGTTAAAATATACACATATAATGGCTGGCCAATTATACACATTTAAGACACCATTTTACTTGCATTACAGAATTTAAATATACAAGGCCAATGAGAAGAATAGAAAAAAACATACTGGATACACAATTATATTATTAGTTCCAATGCACTAGAAGCATGCATAACACAAGTTACGATCTGTGCGAGCGAGTTCTATTTCCTGCAGGGTTCAACAAAACAGCATAATTCGTATTTCATTTAATAGTGACACAGTTTTCTCCAAGGATAACATATTAACATTGAAAATTCTTTACACTGTACTTATCCCACAATCGTGTCTTGCAAGTTTAACTCTTTAAATAAAATGTTCCTCTATACTTTACATTTATTCTGAAAATTATTGTTTTTAGACTAATAGAAAAAGATATATGATATTTGTAACCATAGTGTATCATTGCTCGAACTAAAGTAAACCATATCATATCATTGTTCTACAAATGTACCTCTTTTAACATGAAGCGAATCGTATCATGAGATTTGTTTACACTCGTATCAACCGTATTTTTATGACATAAAAGTGTTCCATTTTTCGTAAATACATTTTTATATCAGTGTTAAACACAGCAAAAATACAAATAATGGCATTCTGTATATTTGAATTTTGAATATGGTTATTGAAAGAAGCTTAAAATCCTAAATTATTCGAAGTCGAATGTGCAGATTTTACTTTGTTTCTTAATGGATTCATTCATACATTGTCTGCTTTCTATACCTACCTTTTGCCAGAAACACGCTTCATTTCATATTGATAGAAAATGCAGACAATATATTCTTTAATGAGAAAAAAGAGAAAAAGACCACCAAAACTAGGACGGCATATCATCATCCATCTTCTATCTTAACCGTAGAAAACTTTATAATACGGAAGTTTACCGAGTTAGGTGTATGTTTTACTGAGGGCGAGAATCGAAAATCACCAATGGATACAGGTATACAGACTGATTAAAAATTATGAAAGTATTAAATAAACGATGCATAAAAGGAGTTCTTTTATAACGCTGGCAATGCATATGTATATTTTCCGAATTAGTTTATTCATCGATATTCAGACAATTCTTCATTTGACGTCAAAACTTGTAAGAGATATCACTGCTGCTTACTCGAAATCCGATTTGTTGAAAGCGCCTATAGTTGAGAGTTATTAGTAATATTGAAACCGTGTAACCCGGACGCACACTGACATTATATGTGTTTAACCCCTTAGTCGATAGATGGAGCAGAGAAAAATGGTGGATTACACGTGAAGTCATACGTGATTGAACGTTAAGAACAGCAAGGAACCTTCACGGAGGACATTTGTTTTCAAAGGTAGGTATTTTGACCTTAGTAGTAACTTAAATATGTTTTCCTTTGGTATTCGGTCTGTACACAATTGTAAATATTGGGTTGTTTGGTACTTATGAATTGGGTATTGTGAGTATGTTTAAACCGACTCAGATGTGCCAGGCTGGATTTATAGGTTAGTAAGGACGACCAACTTAAACAGTCAATAAATCAATCAGCTAATGAAGCAACGTCGAACTCATTCATTCATTGATTCATTGATTCATTCATTCATATTTTCATTCATTCATTCATTCATTCATTCATTCATTCATTCATTCATTCATTCATTTCTACAGAGAGAACGATTAAGAAATCTATCCACGTCTAATGACACTTAAGGAATATACAGCACATTAAAAAAGTGATGGCTACAAGTGCGAGAAATGTTTGTTTGAACGAAGTCCTTGAAATGCACATGAAATTTTTTGTTGGGGGGGAGTTTAAAAATGGTTTTGAATTTACAGGTATACCAATAGCATTTATTTCTGCATATATTCAATTATATTGATGAAATAATATTAATTACATTTTTTATATTTCTGTTTAAAATGCAATGAAGGTGCTGATCATATTTCATCCAATGGACATAGCGTAGGTTATAGAAAACATACTATCACTAAAATAAAATAAAACTATTTCAAATTTTATTCCTCCAGCGGATATATTTTTTCAAAATATTTCTCGTTCTTTTATTGGTAACATTGAACAGGCTTCAAAGCATTAAATATTCGTCGTAACACTTCAATGTTACCAATTATATTTTCTTTGCTTCATCTTCAATGAATATGAAATCTGATGGATTTGTCGACTCTCAGATTTGGTGTGAAAAATGCCCATTTGTAAAGAATTTAAACTAAGGAGTTATATTTCTAAAAACAACTGTTTTGCCAAGAGTACCTCCGACCTATACAAGCAGGATTGCAGCATCACAAGCAAAAAAAATGAAACATCTCCAATTCACAAAAGAAATACTGATAAATTATATGAACCAGGGGCATTGATCGCAACTTCGTAAGCTTGATTATAGTCACTCAGGAGAACCCTTTTGCGGTCATGGTCAATTTCAGAATTAAACAAGCAAACAATTTTTCAGCAGATACAGGAATGTATTTGGGGACTTACATTAAGATCCGTCTCAGATTTAGATTTTTAAAATGATTGTTTCGATTGTGTAATGGCTAAAATTATTTACTGAAATTCTGGACACCATACATTACATTGGATAAGTCTGAATTATTTTTCAATAACAAGAATTTTTCATTATTTCTTTAAGATGAACATCAAAGCCTTTCAATGTTTGGACGACAGAGAGTGGTGTGACCGTTTAAAAAAATAAACATTAAAATGGTCGTTTAAACTTATGTTTATGTGTTCATGCTATTGTGATCTGCTGACATCTTCAGTTATTTTGGGGCGAAATTCCCAAAACGTATTGTAAAATAATTATTAAAACAAGAAACTACTCGCGCAGAGAGAGAGAGAGAGAGAGAGAGAGAGAGAGAGAGAGAGAGAGAGAGAGAGAGAGAGAGAGAGAGAGAGAGAGAGAGAGAGAGAGGGAGGGGGGTTAGGTAGGCTAATGGATTCACTGCATTGTGAGTATGTCATTCATTCAGGTTTGTAAAGTACTATTTTTCGAAAAGAGAAAAATCTAACTCCAAACCATGGATTGGCAATGAGTTTATGAAAGAGAGAAAACATTTTCATTGCTTAGGAAAGCTCAGAAAAGCAGAAACTGCAGGGAGCAAAGCTAAAACGCTAATAGTTACAAGAAACTCATGAAAATCATCACTGTCCTAATAACAAAAATCATAGCAGAGAAAAAACGCATTTCACAAAAAAGTTCCACATCGATATTGGAATGTGATGGATATTGTTGGCTGTAGAAGCTTGTTCAACATTTTCTATTGCAATAATGTTACACAGATTGAAGAGCTAATAATCCCCGTAAGGAATGAAGCGGCGGATGTTTTCGACAACCCTTGTCTGAATGACACAACTACAGCTTAAGAAATACTCAATATTATTAACAATTTAAAACGTAATGGAGGAAGTTCAATTCATCACAGATAAGAGATCAATTGTTGAAACGTTAATATTTGTGTAAAGTTATTGTGTTTATGATGATTTTAACGTAGCTTTTAACAATTTCAGTCATATCACTACTTATAGTGATACCTAGCACTGGGGCATCATGCCGCAGACATGTAGCATGATGTCCCACCCAGTCACATTATCCTGACATTAGGCCGACCAGTCCTAACACTAACCTCTTAATGCTTAGCGTCAAGCTAAAAGTTATTAAATATAATTCTCAATACCTGCTACGGATCGGATCGCTAAACAGCTTACGGAAAAGAACTGCTATGGCGATTTAAATGTCATTGATATTTTAACACCAACATTGTCACTTTTTATCACTCTTAAAAGAATAAACGATAATACGTATAGTATTTTTAGAAAAGCTTGTCCTAACTTGCAAGGTCTCAAATAATGTAGCAATAGAGTATGAAGTGTTTTAAAGTCTGTAGTACATAGAGTACTCAAAAAATGTAGCAATAGAGTATGCAGTGTTTTAAAGTCTGTAGTACATGGAGTACTCAAATAATGTAGCAATAGAGTATGCAGTGTTTTAAAGTCTGTAGTACATGGAGTACTCAAATAATGTAGCAATAGAGTATGCAGTGTTTTAAAGTCTGTTGTACATGGAGTACTCAAATAATGTAGCAATAGAGCATGAAGTGTTTTAGAGTCTGTAGTACGTGGAGTACTCAAATAATGTAGCAATAGAGTATGTCGTTTTTTAAAGTCTGTAGTACATGGAGTACTCAAATAATGTAGCAATAGAGTATGCAGTGTTTTAAGTCTGTAGTACGTGGAGTACTCAAATAATGTAACAATAGAGTATGTCATATTTTAAAGTCTGTAGTACAAGGAGTACTCGATTCAATGCAAACAACGATTTATTTATACCAAAAGTTTTTCACAGGTATTTAACGAAAACGAAATAGTTTGCTTACGGTAATACAGCTTTATGGTGTAGTCTGTAGCATGACATGAAACAAAAATCCAATATTTTAGTTTTAATGAAATTATTCTTCTGAAGATATTTTAATGTACAATTCTGATTTTATTATCGCCTGACATTAGAAAATGGAGGTTGTGGCAGATCTTTACGTTGACAGTATTTTAATCTTGTATACTTTATGTTCTGCAATATTTGCAATGTTCTGCAAATATATGTTCTGCAATATACTAATTATATGTTCTGCAAATATATGTTCTGCAATATACTAATTACATGTATTAATTATATATTTGTTTTAATTACATGGTCATAATGTACACTAGTCATCAGCTAATTATGCCATTCTGTATAAATAAAGGGTATTATTATTATTATTATTATTATTATTATTATTATTATTATTATTATTATTATTATTATTATTATTATTATTATTATTATTATTATTAATATCATCATCATTATTATTATTATTATTATTATTATTATTATTATTATTATTATCATTATTATTATTATTATTATTATTATTATTATTATTATTATTATTATTATTATTATTATTATTATTATTATTATTATTATAAAAGTATAAAAATCACCGTGGGGAAGTGACTATTATACTTTCAACAAAACTAGCATTTTCAAGATTATTATATATTGCTGCCAGCAACTATGCATATTCCTCTAATGAAAATTTTAGACTTGTCCCGAATTTTAGACTTGTCCCGAAAATTACTTGTCTATCAGAGAGCTGGTAAAATATATAACACAAGGCTAAATTGTTTAACTTATCTGAAGCGACGAAAGAGAATTTTAAATTTCAATGTTCGCTTTTCTGTACACGTTTTCTACATGAAAGAGTCGTTTACATATTGTTACATTAGAACAAATCTGATGAAGCTTCGGTAACTCCACTCCACAGGAAATCAAATATTACGAGTATATCTAAATTTGTTAGAAGTATTAAGAGTGCATTTGCATGACAAATGTAGACAATGTGTATGTATGTATGTATGTATGTATGTATGTATGTATGTATGTATGTATGTATGTATGTATGTATGTATGTATGTATGTATGTATGTATGTATGTATGTATGTATGTATGTATGTATGTATGTATGTATGTATGTATGTATGTATGTATGTATGTATGTATGTATGTTGTGACAACATAAATAACGTCTATCATTTATTTATTCAGAATATTTTTATGCATTTGCCAGAACAAAAATGATCCAATACAAACTGCAAGTGTTAATTATATAATTAACATAATTAGCGCTCTATAACGTTGTCAGATGCCATCTTAGTCACGGGTTTAATACCTGGTCAAGACAAAACTTTTTTTTTCAGGTCGTTAAGTTAAGAATTAGGAGATATTTTTTAATGAAGATACATTTTTCCTTGTCTTATACCTCTGTCATAAATGAAAACAAAAACTGGATTATTTATTATTCACAAACACACATGATTTAATATGGTTATAAATACTTAATATAACATTTTAAACGATTTCCCCTGATGCATATAGAATACAAGTTGATCTATAATTCAGTTCCCCACATATTATTAAATTCAAATAAAAGCACTCAAGAACAATGCTATTTGCAATGACTGAAATATTTAGTAAGGCTATATGAAACAAATATGATGTTTGTTGTGTATCAGAAAGTAAATTGCTATTATAAAGGATTCCAGTCAATTTTAAATTTAACAAAAACTTTACCAAACCAGCTAGCTAACGTTTAGCGTTCATAATTAGATCTATCGGTATTGTCACCCTTATTTGTATAAATCGTTACGGTAACACTTCAACATTTTCTCATGTGGCAACATCAGCTTAGTTTCTCCATGTAGTTCTCGTCAAAATATTTTGTCGCACATGGTGGAAGTTAACATGCTCAACAAAAATGTGTTCCACAGTCAGTAGACACTGACATGGTATGCACTCTTGCCGATGTTTACCGTTTAGGAGATGCGCGTGAATCAGGTACATGATGGCCACAATACCACCCCAATTCGGTGATGTTTGTCGTACAGTGGATTCGATATTCTGAAGCTTTTTTGTGTAGTTTTCATTCCACATATATTGCCAGGAATGACGAAGGTGTGATGTGTACAGTATTTGAAGTCAGTACATGGAAATGCTGATGTGTACAGTATTTTTAGTCAATATGGTTATGCTGACGTGTACAATATTTGAGGCTAGTATATTGAACATGCTGATGTGTACAATATTTGAAGTCAGTATATGGGACATGGTGTGTACAGTATTTGAAGTCGGTATATGGAAATGCTGACGTATATGATATTTGAGGTCTGTATATGGAACATAATGTGTATAGTATTTTAAGTCTCTACATGGAAATGCTGATGTGCACAATATTTTAATGGAAATGCTGATGTTTACAATATTTGAAGCCATTATATGGAAATGCAGACTTGTACAGTATTTGAAGTCAGTATATGAAACATGATGATATGTACTGTATATAATATCAGTATATGGAATCTATCTTTACAATGCTTTCAATGTGGAAAGTGAATCAGAAAACTGAGCAATTTATGTTCTGAAAGTAATTGAAAGATTTTAGCATAGCTGTAACTTCTGCTGTAAAAATTGAATCATAACACAATGACCGGTTTGAGACTGTACATTCTGTACTGTTTGAGACTGTACACTCTATACTATTTGAGACTGTCACTGGGAGCAACAACTCTATCTTCCGAATTGCTTGTATACAGGGAGGTATCACGACGATAAGAGACACTGATTTCATTGAATTTACTCCGAAAAGCAGAGGATTTTTAAGGACCTTTTTTTTAAATAGGCAAAACGTCTATTCACACTTGTTTTATACAATTCCAAAGAGTTAAGTCAATTGAAGTACTCTTAATGTCCTTCGATGATTTTTGTGGTTGTTTTCAACGATGCGCAACAGTGGTTGATCGTCCTGGCATAATTTGTCCCCACTTTATGGTATATTTGTTGCGGATATTTCTAACAATACATAACAGATCGTGGTTCGTCCTATCATCACGTTTTCAGGTCTCTCACTTCGTGATTTAGTTTCTTTTCATCAGATAGTTTTATACCTACATAAAATAAATTCTGCCTTGGAAAACTGTTTATCCCTAATAATTTGGTAATTCTTTGCAATTAAAACTTTCCCCAAGTAAAAGAATTGTCACTTCGTTATCCTCCTTGATTAGTTCCTTACTTCCTTTCTTTTTCTATCCATTTTACTGTTTCAAATGTTAAAGTCTCTAATGACGATTATGGAAAAGAAAATGCAGAAAATATTTTAATGGTTCTTTAGAGCAGTACGTTTACAATAGTAAAAATACCATCATCTGATAGCTGAGTTGCACTAAAATCACTCAAGTCATCAGTATTCTCAGATTTTTGATTTATTGTATCCTTCTTATTAGAAAAGTGGAATGTATTACTCTGTTGGGATCAGCCGGTGCAATTTTGCCATGGTTTCTTGCTAAAGTTACATGTACTAATATTTCCTCAAATACTCGTTATATTTGGGGTTAATCATAACAAATTTATTCTGGGTCTCGTGTGCTATCCCCCTTGACAGTAGTATTCACTTATAGACAATACATGCACAAATACTAGAAAAAAATGTTTCAAGAATTTCTGTTCCGAAATCGGTTTGAGTGATTATTTTGCAGTTTTTCACAAAAGAAAACAACAATAATGTATGAGAAAAGAGTGTTCAAAAACTTTCAAATACAGGTCTTTTAAGACGTTCAATAATGATAATATCATAAAGTATTTAGAGCGAATCGCCAGAGATACTGTTAAAATGTTTGATAATACTGAATATATTTTAGGCACATGGTCTGATTTGTTTCTGGAAGTTGTTAATAACCTTACATTACACATAGAATGAAAATATGATCATAAACCTGGCTGGGTCACCACAGAAAGTTTAGATACCACATGAAATCTGTAGGTAATGAAAATGAATACAGAATCTAATGAAATAAGATAAGCAAAATGATTACACAAAGAGAAAATACAACCAAAACAATTCGTAATGATCCCAAAAAACTCGGAAAAATAAATAAGAATCTGTTAAGGAATTTGAGCAGGAATGCACAAAATAAGACAGATATATCATCTGTAATTATTGATGGAAATAATGTGTATGATCTATATGACATTGCAAATATTTTCAATGAAATCTTTATAAATATTTCCTCCAAAATTACATTACATAAGTTAGATTTCAATCATTCCCAACGAAAAAGGTCTTCTTCCACAAAACTTCCAAAATGGTGCTAAATTTGAAATCCCGGAAATAAGTTCCTAGTTTGTTTTGAATTATCTTTCAAAACAGATATTTCTCAACATACGGGACTTGGCAAAAGTCCAATTACCTTTTTTTATGAGCACAATTTGAGAACCAGTCAATTTCACCAATATTGGAAAACTGCCAAAGTAACACCGCTACGTAAAGCTGGATCAAACGAGGATGTGAACAGTTAGATACCAATATATGTTCTTCCATCCCTTTCCAAATTGCTATAACAGCATGTACACGGTTCTTTAACGAACTCTCGCAACGATCACAATCTACTTCTTGAAAATCAATCTGGCTTTGGGAAAGATCATTCTTGCAATGCTGTACTAAATATCTATGTCTGAAAAGTGACTGAAAGCCATGGATGAAGGAAAGTTAGTTGGTACTGTAATTATTGATGTTTGAAAGGCTTTCAACCTAGTAGATCATACAATTCGTCTTGTTCTGTTCATAAATGGTCTACCTCTAAAGACAGAAGATGCAGTCTCATCAAATGATATGTATGCTGATTGCACGACTTTGATGTTCAAAGCCACCAAGCCGAAGTTGAAGAATCATTCAGACTGCTCTCATTTGATTTCAAACGTGGTTGTAGAAAAATCGCATGATCTGCAATACGGACAAAGCAAAAGTCTTGTTGATACATTGACGGGAGAAAAGAGCAAGATTGTAAACTGATATGCTGCATGTTCTCCATGGTAACACGGACCTGAAAATGACATGTTTAGATAGAATTCTTGGAATATTTCCAGATAGTAATTGGCAATGGTCCTGTCATATAAGTTATATTTCAGAGAAGACAAATTTATATCTTTGGCTCCTACAAAATCAGGGCTTTCATTCCATTAAATTAAAGAGTTACTTTTTTAATTACAAAAGTTGCATTCAGCCGCATTTTGACGACTGTAATATAATTTGGGGCAACACAACTGCTACAAATACGATAAAAAATTTCAACTCCAAGAAATATACAGTAATTCTTTATATCAGATGAAATTGTTCAAACTGCAATGCTTACGTTCAAAGTATATCCAATGCATGAAAGAATATATTTAGAAAGGCCAATATAATGTGCAAGGTTTGTGCAAAATCTGCACCGACTTATCCAGACAACATTTTCCAGGAAAGAGAATCTAACAGTACTCCAATTCTAAGATCAATAAAAGGGCAATATTTCAAAGTGTCCATGCCAGAAAAGGAACTATTCAAAAACTGCTTTCAATTTTCACGTGCGCTTCTTTGGATTAACATTCTACGTGATATTAAATCAGCTCATAGCGTGTCTTCCTCTCACAACAGTTATATTAGTTGTGTGAAATCATACAAAATGGTATACATATTGGAGTAAATGTTAAACCAACCACCTCCCGTGCTTCGTTTTCATTTTTGCAGCAAGGTAGTATATATGGGAATAGCTGTTTATATATTGTTTTTCCACGCGCGTGCGCGCGCACGTATGTGTGTGAACATATCATTATTAGCTTGTACTTTATATGTATGTAAATTATATGGCCTTAGGATAAATTAGTTACAACTGTCACCCTAAAAAAACTTTATTACTAAATTACTTTGATACGGTTAACGCTGAGTCAACGCTGATGCACATTAACACGCCAGAGTTCTATCCGAACTGTAGGCCTTTGCCAATAAATTGAAATGTTTTGCTTTATGGAATCTTCTAAATGTGGCTTTCATTATATCCTTAGGCATTCTCTTTATACACTGATAAGATCATAGGAAAAAAAATCCATTAGATCTTTGAAAGATTGCTTTTCATAATAAATACAATCTTGGTTACAAATTAAAATTTGTTTTTCTGTGATAAAAACCTTTATCAATAACTAATATACTTTGTGCGCAAATTAAAAGCCATTAATATCCATTCCATATATATTTTATAGTTATTTTGTATTTAATATCAAGTTTGCTTTAGCAGTTGCCTGCATATCACAAACAACCGAGGGTCGACATATTCTCGATTTTGTTGTGAGGAAAAACGACATTGTTCATTTTTTTCTTTCAGAGAAGAACAAAATTATTCGGGAGGTGAAAGGCTCTGCCCATTTTGTAATGCTGTCCTTTATTTTGAACCAGAAAATGTAGAATTGTTACTTTAAAATCACCTTCAACAGTATTTAAAAACAAAAAAAAAAGATATAGTAACTGGCACTAATTGACATAACTGAAAGATATGTTGCTTGTTTGAACATGCGGCATTCAGACCAATTTCCAACAAAAATCGCACCGAAGAAATGAAAGAAAATAGAAAACAAAAATGCGGGAAAGAAAATTAAAAAAAAAATTAAATATTTTACTAATCCCATAATAATATTACAAATAATATGTTTAAGCCATGCCTTTATTTCGTCATTGATCACAACCACCAGAAAATGGAACAAACATTCGACCTTAAAAAATAGTGATGGAATTTACCCATAAATTTTCAGTTTACAAATAGATCATACAAAGCTGTTTATCACGTGAACTGCCTCATTATCAGATTAAAGGTATTAAACCAGGTAATTGCTTGAAGCTAACGAACAAGTCTATCTATCTATCTATCTATCTATCTATCTATCTATCTATCTATCTATCTATCTATCTATCTATCTATCTATCTATCTATCTATCTATCTATCTGTGTGTCTGTCTTTCTCTCTGTCTGTCTGTTTGTCATCTTGCAACACTGTATGTGGGGTATTATATGCAAGTTGGCATCATTGCTCTGTTAATATTAAGACAGAATCATGAAAGAATATAACGAATGTACAGTATTGACCGGAAAACGTTCTTAAATATTAATAAGATAAGACGTAGTTTGATTGTCCCAATTCTTCAATAGTTCATTCACACTTATTTTTAGAATAAATTAGCATCGGAATAAAAATAAGAGTAGCGCCTGGCGACCTTCTAGCGAGGACTATATCAAAAGTACTAATTAATGCTCGGGAAAAAAATGCGTTGAAGCCGTGCTGTTACTCTTACCTTGAAGCGATATTACCTTATACGCATGCCTGAGCAATTTAAGAAAACGCCAATAACCGATGGATACGCAGGTGTTGTTTTCTAACTTGGATTAGAACTATAAAAAAAATGCGCCTGTTATTAAACATTTGATGCACTGGGTCAAGAGAATTTCGATTTTGCTTAGTACATACTGCATACAAAGGTCAGTCGAAAATTGTTTTAATTACCAGTTATTGTTAGTCTTTGCTGTAATATCATGCTTAAAAGTGGAGAACTACGTTTGTTTTTGGTTTAATAATCGAGATACGGTTAATTTATTGTGTGTGTGTGTGTGTGTGTGTGTGTACATTATTATTTACATTATGATTATAATGCAAACAAGTTACGGATTAGAATTACAAAACCAGATTAGCTGTTCTTGGACTGACTATTTGTTGTTGCATTAAAAAATTACCAGTGTTTGATGTTGACATTTTTAAAACGAAACGACTGCTTGGTCAACCAACGAAAATGGTATTCATTTTCTTGGTGAGTGGTTCCGCATCATAAAATATAACAACAATCCCCCGATTTCTCAGTTCCTTTTTCGAAAATTGAATATAATGGAAGCATATGTCTTCGTGGAATCTAACAGTTATGTTATTCAAGGGAACGCAATAATTTTTAACATTGTTTTTATCAGGACATATTCGTCGGCAACCATTGATGATGCAATTGCTCCTACAAATAGCCTACGTGACCTAGCTTGGCCTCGGTATCGACCAAAGGACATGTGGTCATGCATGAATAAATTCAGGAAGGGTCTACATCGTCTGAGGTCTCTGGTTGATAATGCCCTGTACGTCACAGTTAAAAGTTATAGGAGACCCATTACAGTTATGTGTGCTCGCTAACATTTAGTTTTACTGGATTAACCACAGTACAAGCATTGAAGGTTGGTCTTGAGACGTTGAAGACATATTTTGTGAATTCTGACTGATGTTACTACAGTATGGTTACAATATTTGATCTGGAACTACCAGTTACACATTTCGTAGTTGTCAGGTTCCTTTCGTAACTGCCTTTATACAGGTGTTGAGGTAAGAAAGTTCTTCATTAATTAGAAAGAAAGGTGTTAGGTAGTATTGCCACCGGAAAATCCCGTGGATTGTATACTCATACTTTAGTAAACCAGTTAAACGTTTTGATCAATTAGAGCAGCTATATCGCTGACCACATCAGTAGCCACGTATGCAAATAAGGACAGTTTTCCGGTCAATCCCATCTTTAACCCTAATAACCCTAACATCCAAACAAAATGAAAACAGGCACGTGTTGGGCTTGGCAGGAGGGGAATAACTTATTGGTCTATATCGTAGCATGCCGCTTACAGACCAGCAAGCCAAAGAGTGAAGTTTATTTCTTTAGGCCAGGTGTTAGCTCTTTGAGATCATATGTTGACTCTCCAGAGCTGACATGCGCTTTTTGACTTGGGGTTTTTGTTTTTGTTTTCTCTGTTTCTCTATATTTTTAAAGCAATGAGGTTTCACATTCTTGGTCAAATAAAGGTCATCACTGGTATGCCTGGAGCACGCATACGTAATTTGTGCGAGAACTACGGTATGTTCTGACCCGAACTGACCTCACGTTGATCCCACGTTCCCCTTTGCAGGCTAGGTTGAGTAGTAAGAAGTATATCCGTAATAAGTCGTCGTCCTTTTTGTGTACGGTCTCACTGTAATGATCTGCTTTGCAGGGATTGTGACCGTAACATTGGTGAAAATAAAGGTTAATTCGCCGGATTGGATTCATGCGATCGTCGTCCGAGAGTGATGCGTTGGTACGTTACTGTTTTTTGAATGGATATGTGTAGTAGTTCAGTCTTCTTGCGATTCTTAAGAGATAAAAGACGCGTAAGAAAAGTATAATCGAACGGAGGGTTATGGTCACACTTGCATTTCATGTGTTAATTTATGATACCGTTAATGTGATTTCATATTGTCAGAAATTTCGTCGTGCTTTTTTGATAGAACTGCAGACTCCTGTGCCTTCACTTATCTCATTTGAAGCCCAAGTTTCGCGTTTGATTTTCTGCTATAATTTAAAATTCTAAATGATGAAGTGTAATGTTGAATTTTGGTAGTTAGAGGCAGTGGTCTGGTTGTACAGACACGTTTATTTCATGGCACAATGCTATAGCCCATTTCATACCGGATTTAATCGAGTTGCTCCGTAATAATGCGAAAACTCCCGAGTCACTTTATACTCCAGCCAATCAAACGCTGGTAGGCATCTGTACATAACAAAATGGCATACATTGTTGTTTAGACGTATCAGATTAAAACAAATTAAGAAATGCCCGCTAAATGCCTGGGACTTCTGCAGCTTTACCGTCGAAAAATATTCCAGGTTTGCTATACTGCGGATTAATACGAAAAATTCCTTTTATTGGTAAACAAAACTCGATTTATGAAATGCGGTGTTATGGTAAAAACAAGGGATTAAATTTTTAACATCGACACCGTCTCCATACTCGCACGTACATGTCCAGATGTAAAACAGCTCATAGCTACTCTCAAATATGGTTATAAAATCGAGAAAACAAGACAGGATAGTTCCAATATTAAATTTCGTCAATATATGTGGCATCATCGCTGTTGAATAGACATTTATCAACTCTATAAAATAAGCTGAAGTAGTTGGAACAGTTGATGCTAATGCTGAATTGTCCGCCTTGTTTTGACCACTAGTCTGGTCCCCTGCTTAGTATGCTCCCTGCGATGCACTCCGCTATACTATACTAGGGAGCATACTAAGCAGGGGACCAGACTATTTGCCTACCAGCTATAGATTGGATATTGCGGTCAGTTGACCACCCGCCACGAGATCAAAATTCCGAGCAAATTACGAAGTTCTCCGAAGTCTCCATGAAATGGTCTATAACTGATCCAATTTGTCAAAACCTGTATATAGCACCCCATGTATCTGCATTATCTTTGGTATTTTAGGTTGCAGTGGGAAAGTGTCTATTAACATGTATCACTGCTTCTAGAACACTACATCCCTTTTCTTTCAGACTTTAACTTTACGCATTTTTACAACTGGAATACAATTCGGTATATTTAAAATTAATCATAATGATTATATACATTTTCTGACAAGTAAAATTCAAATAGTAGATATTGTTGTGCGCAATTACTTCTCGATTTTCGGTTATTGCACAAAACTGAATGGAGTTTTTGCTAAGATCAACCCTGTGCTAAAATAATTTTAGACCATGATGTCATTCTCTGCGACTGATTTCTATTCAGCCAAATTGTTTTTCGGTCAGAGCATTCAGCTCTTGTAACGTTTTCTTTTACTATTTACCACTGCCTACATAACCTATGATATGGTGTCTTAACATCCTTATAACTACGGACGCAGTTATTTGTAGTAATAAGAATAATACTAGAAATAGATATCAACGTACACAGTATGTACATTGGTTATTTGTAACGTACATTGATATATATATATATATATATATATATATATATATATATATATATATATATATATATATATATATATATATATATATATATATATATATATATATATATATATATATATATTGGCCTAACAGTACCGTGGCAGTCAGTTTTGAATACTAGGCCTAGTTACGAAAATAATCACTGGTCAATTTCAGCTGCCATCGATCGATACGTGCCAATTAGGTTGCATACATTGACAACAAAAACAGGCACGAGGTCATTAGTTAATATAAAGAAAAGAACTAAAGCTGGAATTTTATGCATGCGAATTCAACAGAAATGTTGCCTATAGCGGTGAAAATGTTGAAATAAAGCAATTGTTAACTACCATATAGTCTCGTGTAAAAGCCTTGTGCACGCAACACAATTCTTGATCTGGCACGGGATCCGTGCTGGTCGTGGTCTATTTTGTTTGTTCTTCTGATGATTACTTTTGACAAACTGCATGGACTCTGATATGCCGGTGAGTTAGGCGAAAGCGTATCAGGGCCTCTGCTGTTTGCAGTACAAGGAAAACAGTATTATTGGTGTGATATGTAAATCGTATTATAATCAAAATCTTGGCCCGCATTGCCAGTGGTTTGAGCTAAAATATATGCCTACGAGAAATCTTGGGCAGAATATATAAAACCTTGAATTACACCATTCAGTAATTATGAAGAGTGATTACAGTCAGAAATATATGTATGTAGATTTATTATATGGATGCATTTGTTCGAATATGTTGAATTTTGTCTAATTTGCATAATTTAATTTTGAGTTTTCTTTAAGATTTTTTTTTTTAAATTTGAATTTCGGTTATTTTGGATGAACAATCTAGGTCACTTCTTTACCTCAGTATTTATATCTCAATTTGTTATGCATGTTTTACAATACTGTGATTTCCTATTTTCAGATTATATGTAAGTACCTATATGTGCTTTTATTAAAATTAATGTACACTATTAGGTATCAGACACGTACAAAGTTCGCATACTAAAAGTTGCAATGTAGCGCAACAAAAGTTGGAACCTAACTGTTAGCATGATACAAGATGCAGTAGATTAGTATCCATTTCGACAACAGAGGGCGCCATGCATAATGCACATTCTAATCAAAGAGAACTAAATTAAATATCGGAATTGCTGTTTTTCGACAGTAACGCAAGTTTTTATGAATAATAAGACAGTATATGTGCTTTTTTCTTCCAGTGTGTTTTTGTTTAAACGAATGCTCCTTGTATAGATAAAGAATTATGAAGAAAATATTCTTCACTGTTTATTAAAGGTTTCAGCATGATCTCCCTATTTGTTGTTGTTGTTGTTGTTGTTGTTGTTGTTGTTGGAACGTCATTGTTTTAAATAGATGATCATATAGTGTTACGACTCTATGGTTTTAAACTAAGAAACAGAAAAGAGTGAAAAGCCCGTTTGTAAAAATCCTTAATTTATTTATCTAGAATACAAAGCAAAAATATGAAAATAACTTCCACTATGGTTAAGAAATCCTAAATAGTCCTAAAGTTCTATCACAAGTTTAAAAGCATCGAGTATTCCAAATGACTTCCATTGATGTACCGAATGAAGTCCAATCCATTGTGCTTATGTGCCAGTAGTCTGGAAAAGTTTGATATGCTAACAGTCTTCATGTATCAGAATGATGTAATCCGAAATGTCTTTAAATAAATTTACAGTAATTCCCAAATAGTTAAGTAATCGTGATATGTATGAACACCTTGTAATTCTGATGAATAATTGAAATAAATATTCTCAAATAATATTTCAGCACAATTAAATGACTCCATTACGACTGGTATTCAAGATACAAATAACTAATTCTCAGGCAAACAATCCTTATACCAAAACCCAGACGCGATTTCAGAAGTAGAACTAGGGTCATCTAGTTGTCAGCGAGATCGGGTCCTTTAGCATCTAACCAATCAGAAATTAGATCACGTGGTTTTCGTAGGGTAAGGACACGGGATGAACTCAAGTTCGATAAAATTCGTCAAAATTATTTTTTCTACATCTTCAAGGTCAAAAAGCAATAAAACATTTACTTCAGTTTAAAGTGCAGTCAGCTATCTTGAAGCTCTGTAATATGTTTGAAAGCTACCCTTACAAGCTGTAATCATAACAACTAACAATTATCTCACATAATATAGATGCACATAATGATAGGAAATATTTTTATCATGTGAATTAAAAATAAAGATTTCTTCGAAAAAATTCGGCGTATTTAACAAACTTATAATGATTAATCTCTCTCTCTCTCTCTCTCTCTCTCTCTCTCTCTCTCTCTCTCTCTCTCTCTCTCTCTCTCTCTCTCTCTCTCTCTCTCTCTCTCTCTCATGTTTGTACATTGTGGCCTTTCCGTATTCATGCATATAAAATATGTGGCATTTATTTGCAAGGTAAGCCTTTAGTGAAATGAGTGCTCACCATGACAAATGTACTGATCAAATGCATTCGTCAAAGTGGATAGTCTGTAAGAAACGACATTATTTCTATATTTTTAATAATAGCCATGCATGGCAGCCATTTAACTTCATATACTACTACTACTACTACTACTACTACTACCACTACTACTGCTACTGCTACTACTACTACTACTACTACTACTACTACTACTACTACTACTACTACTATTGCAACTATTACTACTACTAGCAATGGATAATTATGTGATACAGGAGACAATTGAAATGGAAAATCCGACAGATATATCCCAAGTCACTGACGAATTTATTGAAACAGTAAATTTGATGTAAATATTTATTTTCTCGTTTTCTTTAGAAATCAGAGAATTTCTATTTAACCCATCAAGATTGCTACACTACGACTGTTAAACCTTTGGTGATTTGAACGTGATGGAGGGGAACGTCACTGAGGATTTGAACGATTTTTCCGCGGAAAAGATACTAGAATATTTATTTGAAGCTTTCAACTCCGGTTCGAACGAAACGGAAGAAGACGACGAATGGTAAGAAAACTTTCTAAGTGCACACCTTGGATATATATATATATATATATATATATATATATATATATATATATATATATATATATATATATATATATATATATATATATATATATATATATATATATATATATATATATATACATACATACATACATACATACATACATACATACATACATACATACATACATACATACATACATACATACATACATACATACATACATACTCAATGTATTCTTCAATAGAGATACAAATTTAAGTGAAGAATTTGAAATACGTTGTAATAAATTATAATAAAAAAGATTTTCTTTCGCAACAGTTACATGACATACCATCTCCTGCTTGATCCATCGTCGGTTAAAGATATGTTCACTGCTGAAATAATATATAATAGCTATGTTTTTTATAAATAGTATTTCTTTCAAATTGAATATTTAGTGCAAGTCAGTAGGGAGACTTAAGTAGTTCAATCCCTTTAATGATATCTAGGTTATTCTGGTTTCAATAATTTTCCAAAGTTTAAAATGAATTAGATTCTTTTTAAATGTCTTGATTTTTTTTTTGAAGCGATGATGTTTACCATGATGATTACGACGATGATGATCAGGGATGCGGATTAAGGATGCATATACATACATACATACATACATACATACATACATACATACATACATACATACATACATACATACATATATATATATATATATATATATATATACATATATTATATATATATATATATATATATATATATATATATATATATATATATAGATGCAATAAACTGACGACGAACAGTACGAAACTAGTAACTAACTAGCCTAAGCGCTTTCGACTCTTAATGAGTCTTTTTCAAAGGCAAATACAAAACATAGTTACGACAAACAAATAAACACAAAAACGTTGCGTTTGTAAACCTCTACATTTCTATCTTCACATGTGTTAAAACTATAAATACAAAGGTTTACAAAGGCAACGTTTACAAACGTTTACAAAGAACGTTTACAAAAAACGTTTAAATACAAAGGTTTACAAACGCAACGTTTTTGTGTTTATTTGTTTGTCGTAACTATGTTTTGTATTTGCCTTTGAAAAAGACTCATTAAGAGTCGAAAGCGCTTAGGCTAGTTAGTTACTAGTTTCGTACTGTTCGTCGTCAGTTTATTGCATCTATTTTAATTAATCCCTGACAGACGTGATCCCTTGGTGGATCCAGTACGCTTGAGAGGGTTGTTATTCGCCATATGATTTGTATTCTTTATATATATATATATATATATATATATATATATATATATATATATATATAAATATATAATATATATATATATATATATATATATATATATATATATATATACATATATTATATATATATATAATCTTTATTTCAGTACAAGTTCCATCGGGCATGATCTGTTTCATTTATATTTGCTCATACCTTCGGTACGTACACATAGTAAAGAATACCTATACAAAAATTCTCTGTGTTTTAACATAGTAGTAATTAATTAAACATCATGACATCGTGATTTTGCATTTTAAAATTATTGCATTGAGTACTATATATTTTAGATAAATTTGAATGTTATTATGCTGTATTTAATCAAGGTTAAAGTTGAAACTTCATGAAGTTTGTGAATAGAAACTTGAGCGAAACAAATACACACATGTACATTTTGTTGGAAGGCAAACCACATTGCATTAGAAAGGGTAACTTAAATTTAGAAATCGAAAACCGTAACAATAAATCTGCTCCACGCAATAAAATTACATCTAGAACATTATTCTTGAAATCATCGCTCTTTCATATTAATAGTTTTTAATGAACATAGGTACTGCACATAGGCTAGATAATATGAAAATTATCTTCCAAGGAAAATATATGTTAAAAAATGAAATGTTAACTAATTGTTTCTACGTGAAACAACTTCACAAATATGGCGTTTTACTTAATGGTGCACAAACTGTTATAATAATCATTTTGTAATCCTTTATATGTATGCATTAATTATTATTCAGATTTAAAATTACACACAAATAAGAATTAAACAATGTTCTGTCTTCAGTTTCATTCATTCATTCATTCATTCATTCATTCATTCATTCATTCATTCATTCATTCATTCATTCATTCATTCATTCATTCATTTTTCTTTTATCCTTGTACCTGTTCTTGTTCTTCGTCTTTTTGCAATATTCTTTTTTCATTACTTTTGACTCTTCCCGTGTTTCTTCGTCTCCATCTCTTTATATCGTTCTTCAATCTTCCATTTTGGAATGGATAATTGACGAATGAAAGAAGAGCCGATGAATTAATCATTTGAAATAACTCCCATTTCAGACGATCCTCACTCTGTTGCTTGCTTTCACAATGAGGCGAAAATACACAGCTTTGGGATTGCTTGATGGAAGACCAGGCTTGATCTTGTATGTATTAGTACCTCGTCTATTTTTGTCTCATTTGGAATACAAATGCTCTGAATGTTTTTCTTGAATTAAGTTATGCAATTTATGCGGAATCGATGTATTGATCCAAGCCAGGTTATTGTTTTAGTAAATGTTCATGCACTTTTTAATGACATTAGAAGAAAGAAAATGTAAAAAAAAAAAAATCCCTGCATTTTTTTTTACCTTACTGTATTTTCGTCCATCTTGTTTAAAAACGCCTAACTTTTCAATTAGAAGAAATGACAATGTGACGGCGGACATGGAAGTGGGTCGTTAGCAAAAACGAATGCTTTCGTATGTAGCCTATCGCTTTTCCTTAAGGTTGTCGAGAAAATGGATCGTAAGTTGTCTTTCTAATAACGTATTAACCTAAAAGTGTTCATGAATCTAAACTCGTCGACGCTGAATAGGCGGTTTAAAATATTTATTATACATTTCAGATCTAAAGATATTTTTTTTTCAGGAACATCTAGTACAGCTAGGATATGCTATTCTTTGTAAAGGAATATTTCTCTTTGCTTTTCCGTCTGCACAGGAGAATAAACTACAGTGTTTTATCAACCCATGAGTCATGCGTCAAATACGCAGAATTTTCCTCACAAAATTTGATGATGGTACGTAAATTAACGCACTCGAATGTTATGTTTTGCTGATTGACACAAAAAAAGGTTTGATTCTAACTTCTTCATTGGCAAGACTACAAATCACTCATAGAAAATACTCGCACATCAGTTTCTTTGTAATTTTGTGCAACAATGGTTGAAAAAGTACAGCTGGCTACGTTTTCAAAAAGAAATTAAGTCGAGTGAAGAATGTGACAGTGAAGACGCTTTATGTTATATATATATATATATATATATATATATATATATATATATATATATATATATATATATATATATATATATATATATATATGCAGTGGCCAAAATGAACCTTCATGACCAAATATGCAAGAAAACCTCCAATAACTTTCATAACAGTACTCTGGGAATCATGCTGGGTTTCCAGAAAACAAGCTGTTGATTGAACTCCAAATACTATCAAAATTTGTGAATGGCATTTTCTCCAGGTCTCAACAAAGCTTGATTCTGATGTCACGTGTACTGCTTATTGCGCTAGACTCAGAAATGAACACAATTATGAAACCTAAAATTGTTTACTTCATGTACTCTTATAAATGACCACAAGTACTTCTCTGGGTCTTTTTTCCTTGGAATTAAGTCACTGTAAATAATGGTGTATTTTCCCACCCAGCCGCCAGTCAAAGCCTTTGAACTTGCCGCATAGCTATTGCATCCCGTTATTTTGACGTATTCTTATGAGGACAACATGTACATGAAAGGGTCTTTCTGCCCCTGAATTCTGTAATTCACAGGCACTTGATTCTGGGGATAAACGAATGTGTACCCTCACTAGCATTTGCACAGCTAAGTGATCAACACGTTATCTCACTAAGCAGGTGGCTGAAGCAGGACTGGTAAGTCTTTGAATTTTGCCGCCCACCTGTTACACGTGTACGATGGACTCCTGCCTAAGTGATTTCCTGCGTCCCAGATAAAACAAAATGGCGTCCAAATATGCGGGATTAAGCATTTCAGGGACCTCTGGAAGTTTCACAACACCAGGCAAATTTTAATGAAGTTTTACAAAGAAGACATAGCAGTAAAAGTGCTACATAAGGGTATACATTGGCTGAGTGTAAAATACATCATTTTTTAAATACAAATCTCTTCCTAATTGAATACACGACTTAGCATCTAAAGAAATTGATGTCATTGGCATTATGAAGAATTTCGCCCTTCAGAATGACTTGGCTACTACTTGTTCAGAGGTACTGTAGAGCCTATCAATACCTTGTTGAGGATAATCTTATACGTACCTGCAAAATTCGTCGTTTATGACAGTTTATGACAGTAATGGCAGATGAAAGTACTGACAGCCAAACTCCTTGTCTTATATGCTCACATTATTTCTGATGATATGAAACCATCAATACAATTTTTAACAAATATAGAATGTTCAGATGCTTCCGGTAAATGAATTGCCTCCTTGGCTTTAGTCACATTATGTAACTATTATTTTTTATGTGTATTTAAACTATATAATTTTTTTTAAAAAAAACTACTTTAGACTGATCATCGGCTTGAATAGGACTCGTAGGTTTGCATTTTGACTCACTGTTTTTTGCCTTGATGAGTTAAACGACTTACATGAAGCCATTTGTAGATAAAACACTGAACACTGAAACTGGGATTCTTTGTTTCTGATTGTATCTTTTCCTCTTGAAAATGTGCCACATTTTCATCATAATATGTATTCTATCTTTCATGAACCTCATGGTCTATATAAAATACTTAGATCGATCAGTATTTGGAGCACTTTATACATCACAGTTTTGCGTGTTAAAGGGAAATCCTGTCTGACTATAACATGCAGCAAGTTGAAAGAGTCCATTTTATTCACTACATTTTTAATATGTTAGAGTCTTGCTCCTGCAGTTTAGAATTGACCCATAATCTCTTAGTTTTTCTAAGACAAGGA